>JAJLRJ010000004.1:5450594-6030594 GCA_024195265.1 Dendrophyllia cribrosa
TGGAGAATTTTTACCAGATCTTCCAGAAAACTTGTTCAAAGCAGGAAAATTTCACGCTAATGTTGATGTCATACATGGTTTTAACTCCAACGAAGGTTCATTCTTTGGCCTGTTGTTCCCACGTGACCTGATCAAAGATGGAATGGAGCAAACGATGTTTGAATCTGCCGTCAAGGGTGGGTTCACCTACAGCCGAGAGAAAAGCCCGATAATTGAAGATTTGATTTTGTTCCAGTACGCAAACCATGCAGACCCAGACGACAAAATCGCCATTCGGCAATCGTTTTTTGATTCAAATGGGGATTTCATGTTTGTCGCACCAGCCCTTCTGGAAGCGAAAGCTTTGGCAAAGGTAACAACCGGTTTAACAGGGACACATTGCTAACCTGTCGGTCATGCAGCATCTCGTTATTTGTTTTTTTTTGAATTGCAGACTGAATGATTAGTTTAGAAGATTATCTTTTCTTGAATGTTCTGTCAACATTCGGGCGATGTGATTTGTGTGATGTTGGGGGAAAGAGCCCAAGAGCCCAAGGTGGGTGGGGTCATGAGACAAATTGAACACAGCTTCGCTCTGAAAGAGACTGTACGACTAGGAATGAAAAAAAAAACTTAAATGGTTGTTCAACATTAAGGGAGGGGGGGGGGGGGGGGGGGGGAGATGTTCATGACATAGATTGAACACAGCCTCGCAAGATTCTGGAGGAAACTGTAGGCTATGAATCTGATGGAAAGAAAGGTTCGGTGGTTATTCATTAAGAAAGCATAAATGCTTGTAAAACTGGAAGCACCACCTGTCATATTTCCTATTTTTTTTTGTTCTTTCATAACAGGCAGGTCAACCGTCTTATGTTTACATATTTGATCACCGCGCGGTCCATTCAACCTTACCAGAATGGTTCACTGGTTCGATTCACGGAATGGATGTCCCATTTGTGTTTGGTGCTCCTTTCAAAAACATATATGAACCATACATGAACATGCTGACAACAAAGTACTCTGACATAGAGAAAGGAATGAGTTTGTACGTCATGAAGCTGTGGACGGACTTTGCCAAATATGGGTAAGATAACTTATTGCGACGGATTATTTGATTTTTTATATTAGCTTGCAGCCCAGATGTTTGTTTTGGCCAAGTTGTGGGCGCTGTAAATTATTCGTCCGTACGGTTTTTGATTTCAAGATGACAGGCACATATTCATCCCTCGCTTGCCGCCACAAAAATGCCCGAGGTCGTGAGGAACGGACCACTCAAAACCCGCGAACACAGCCGCCCATTATTGAAACGAAGCCGAAGACATTTTTCATTTTGACCGATAAAACTTGTTGGTTGACCGATTTAGAGTAGCCTACGTGTAGCCGTACCATCCCCCTCTCCCGAGAAAAAACGGGAGGGAGGGAACGTCTCGGTAGGATGGTACGGCTATACGAAGACTAATTTAGAGCTGCACCGTGGCAAAGTTATTGACGTGAATTCTGTTATTTTCCCAGGTCTCCAAATCCACCCGATTCTGGGTCTGTTCCAGTTGCGTGGCCCAAATTCACAGAGCAGGAGCAGGCATATCTTGTCCTTGACTTGAAACCGAGGGTGGAGCGCAGGTACAAGGCGGAAAAGATGGCGTTCTGGAATGAAATTGTTCCTAAAGTGGTGGAGTTTACGAAAGCGGAGAAAAAAGAAAAGCCACCAAAGGATGAACTTTAAACCTGTAACAAATAAAATGAAGAAAAAATAAATAAATTTATATCCTGGGCAAGGTGTTCATCAAACCTGAAGAGAGTAATTATTGCCAGTTATAAATTACAAACTTTACGTCGGCAGATTTAATGACCAACATCGCGACCAGTACGCGGTGAAAATGAGCATTTTCTGCCACCGATTCCAAGATCCATAATGTCGGCCAAATGTTTTCAAGTAGACCGGAACTGAGCCTGGGCCGCGCATGCGAATCCGTGACAGTGTCCCTTTAATGACTGTTTTGTTAAGCATGAAAGCGAGGCTTCATAAAAATGCATAATTGACAGCTTTTCCTAAGCTGTGATCATTTTGAAAAATTCACCATTTCTTTATCTGGAAAAAGAAGTTTAAAAATAAAATCGCTTTGCAGATCTTCGTCAGCAAAAAGGTTTATGTTCCTATTCGACGACGAACAAAGATTCTGTGACACGTCACGTAGGAGGAGGGTATATATATCACGTGACTTGATTAAAAGTGGTGTTGCTTTTATTAAAATTAACTTTCGTAGAGTCTCACGAGATATCTGGGCTATTTTGTTTCTTTATTGAAGAAAATTCTGTGAAGATATTGAGCCCAATCATTCAGCCTCGTTCTCATGTTGAACTCAGTTTGACTCTTGTCGCCTCACAAAAACGTAGCTATAACTCAAAACGTATACTACAATTCGAAACCACTAACTACCTAGCGAAAAAGAGCCGGCTTTAATGTATTGACCCTTGTGGGCCACCGTAATTATACGACAATAGTAGATGTCAGGAGCTTATAATTGAACGCACCCTTATTCTCACGGTAGAAAGTATATGTAGATTGAATTCGACCCAGGGGATGGGGGTCGGTGCAGCAAAGCGCCTAAGAGAGAAGTGGGTGCGAAGGTGTGCGGAGCGTAGAGTGTTTCATATTCATACTTGTCGTTTCCCACTATCGGCTTCGAACTACAACGATAACTCGAACTACAAGGATAAAAAACATTTTATACCCAAATACTAATCACAAGTTGTTCTATCGAAAAGATAAAAAGAATAGCATTACATACTAACAAAAGACCATTTTCGGAATTATAAGCTCGAACAATGTCTCTTAAAGGAGCTGTTGTCATGGAGATTTTGGCGTTTTTGGGTCAAAACTGTCCGAAAATAAAAGTAAGTACCTTTGTCATACGCGAAATGCTTATAGATTAACACTAATAGGAACATATCAAGTGAACTTTCGAAGAGATAATAAACCATACTCAGAGTTTTAGCGAGTTTTCCAAGACATAAGGCGATATACTTGTTGAAAAAATAAGTTGCATTTCATTTCCATCCCGGCCATGTGCGGCCCAAGACACTTATTATTACTCTTAGAGTTGGACCGATATTTTCGGTTTTCACTGATATAAATAATAACCCGGCTTTTTAAGGCAACATTAAAACTGGTGACACAGACCCATTAATTACGGACAATGCCTTTTGTTCACAGTGTCTTTGTCAAGAAGCTTTGTCTGGGCCGTGAATGTGAAAATGAATATAAGTTCCATAGTTTCAAAGAAGGAAAAAAATAAAGCATTATTAATAGTATTCCATCATAAAGTGGGAAAATACTTAGCTGTATGAAAAAAGTCATACAATGAGACAACACATTCTGAAATAATTGGTGTTTAGTTTTCAGTTGAGTGTTGAAACTAACTTCGCTATTGTTTTGGTTTTTCATTGCTGCGCATTGTTTATATTACCTAAAAGACACTCGCGCCACTTTCTGAACCAATCAGAAGTACTGAGAACCAAAACTAATCGTGACTTGCTCGCACGCATTTTCTCGCGCTTGACGCCGACTCCTTGGATTGTGTCGGCTTCAGATTTGATCGGCAAGAGAAATTGCTTTGTTTTTGGTTTAACGATAATCATTAATACTCGGCTCTAGGCTGCCATTGATACAATTACACAACACAAAGTGAACGATAATTAGCTTTTTTCGCGGCTCGGTAAATATCCACCACTACCCACCTCCACTTCGGTGAACAGTTGTTAAATAGGTCGCATCGATAATTCTCTTGTCGCTGCCCACATCGCTGTCGCGGCTCACTCGACATTTCTCTCTGTTTACTGACCTCATTCCTAAAAATCAAACACCTATTAATTAGTAACAGAGGAATTGGGGACTTTTCAAAAACTACGAGTAGAGAACTTTGTAATTAAGGTACCATCTTTTAACAATGCATTTAAAAAAGTGTAGATAGGCCTTTGAAAAACAAAGGAACTGTTCTGCTCAGGCAATTTTCACCTCGGCGTTTCACTTTGTATACCTCATTTACGGTATAACACTGACTGTATGCCCTGTATTAGAAATTAATCCATGTAAAGGTTTTTGATATTTAGTTGTTTTAGTCAAATTTGAATGCATAAACAAAAGAGACCCTTCTTTCGATGTAACAAAAAAAATTCTTTGGGGCAATTTTTTGTACCATGGCAAAATCATACCATGATTATTTTTTTATTATTGTTACTATCACCTTTATTCAAAATCAGGTTAAGCCTTATCGGTAGGCTTTCAAATGTTAATTTTATTACCCAGGATATTTAATGGATGAAACAGCTTTCAACAGCATCAGTTTAGTCTATCCGACGGTCTGGTCCCGAAGTTTTAATACGGTAAGTTTGACTTTGTCAATTTTCATTTGTATTTCGTTCACGGTTATCGCTCTGTACGTCACACAGAAAAAAGAAAGCGACACTCCTAGGTTACTGTAGACTATTTTGACACGCCCTCTACACTTGGTGGAACCTTTTAAGTCGATTTAGACGGTACCTGACCTTTTGCTTATGATAAACAATTATACAATGTGTATGTTACGAGCGCTGAAAACTATTTTAACAGTCAGGTGTTTCGGAGATCCTTCATCAGTGCTTGCATGTGTTCCCAGAGACAAACGCTTATTTGAGTTCCCAAACGCTTTGTTTGAGTACTACGCACACCAGTACTATAAATTCCAAATACCTGTTTTAGCCCTAAAGTGCCGAATTGGCCCGGAGTCCCAAAAGCTAATTCATCCCTTCATGATGGAGCCATCTTGGCCGGTTCTTGATTCAGCCCACATTGAAAGCCAGTTTTGTCCTTGTTTTGAACTGTTCGGCTTTGGCGCTCGGCTCGGCTCGGCTTTGGGGCCATTTTAAGTTTAATAACTTGTCCGAAACAGCTCCATTTCAGATGGGACAAATTAGTCCTGAATTTTACTCACCGCCGAAACGGTCCCAATTTTGGGGCTAAAACAGATCTTTTCAATTTACAGTGCAGTTAAAACTGTTGTGCTACAGTAAAAACCCGCAAGTAAGTTTTTTTTTTTAGTTTTTAAGAACCTGTTAGGCTAAAATTTGCCAGTTAGAGTCCCTCTATACAAGAACCTGTTTAGCCTAAAATTTGAAACAGGTTCTTATTTTCTAAAATCTAAATGTATATGAAAAAATATGTGCAGTCGACTTGGGCAAATAAGAGTACATGTATATAATGTTATGTTCTGTGATCAGTGCTTCATTTTTTCTTGTTATAGTCATTTTAACATAAATACTTACTTGGTATGCAGATTTTATATAAGGAATAGGCTGAATATCACTAAATTCTTAGTTACAATGTAAGAAGAACCTATTTAAGAACCTAAATAGCCTAAAGTTGTGGTAATTACCATTTATGTAAGAACCTGTTTAGGCTAACTTAGAAAATGTAGGTTCTTACTTGCGGGTTTTTACTGTATCAACCTTTGCTTATGAGTGTTACCGTTAATGCATGAGACTTTTTTTCTCGCGATGCTTGCAATTCCCCTAAAAAACTTTTTCTCAGTCCAGAATAACTAGCATAACATATTTTATTATACCTGTTGCGTATCGAAAATTGACATTTTTATCTCGTCGTGACTAGCCTACTCCATCGTTACGTCTGACGATTTTTCCTCTGACTGTAAATTAATCTTGTTCTCTCTGGAGATTTCCGAATTTCGGCAGTCTTTACTACGTACTGTATGACTTTTTAACTTCATTGAATAAGGCACGGTTCTACACGTTTATGGGGTGCTTTCAAAACGACAAATTGACTTGCACCCAAGCTGCAGAAGCGATTGTGGACATTGAGAGCGAGATGTATACTGCACTGTTAATGATTCTTTAATTATTTTGGATTCGATTCGCTCATTTGTTTTACAACGAAACAATTCTTGAGAGTTGGATGTGATAAATTTTGTTTTTTTTTAACCGACAACAACTTTGGAAGAATTTCCAGAAAGGCTTCGAGCATTGATCAAAATGAGCATTACTCTTCAGCTTTATAGATTGTTTCAAACGCGAGATACGGGTCTCAGCTTATACCCAGGATTTAATGTGGCTCCATACAGTTATTGACCAGTCTTCCAAATAAAATATACACGATCGAGAGTTTTGTTTCGCGATACTAGGCATAATATACACATGCACGTAGCTTAGGCTTTCTCCTTCACAGAGAAGTCTAATTTGGCAGTCTTGTCTCGTTGCCATGGCAACCCATGATTGAGTTGTTGGCCTTGTTTTTCAAATCTAGCAAACCTTAAAACGGATTTTCTCGGTTTTTACACGGTAAATATTCACGATTTTTGGTGAAATAGAAGAAACATTCAGTAAGTTTAATTTAACAAAGCCATAAAAAAAAATCGGTACATAATTTTCGGCAATTTTCTCACTTTTCGTTTTTTACGTTTGTTGGGTTTGTGTATGTACAGTTATTGTTGTCATTTTTTTGTGATCGAGAACAAAGAAAACCCACCAATTTGTCAATTTGTGGAATGCGCGCAATAAACGTTTCAGTTACCATAAAAACTTCCTTATTTTCGTGACGTCATCAAAATAAACAAACGCGCGCCAAAAAACTATATGGAGCCACCTTAATCGGATTTTGGTGAGGAAAGTAAACACGGTAGGTGAATCGAGAGCAAACAATAACGAAGAACAGCAACAGGCACATACAATTGCAGAGAAGAATGTTCTTTCTACTTGAGAATAGGGCTTTCCGACTTAGCGGAAAATCCGCGGAAGTGAAACTACAGTTTCTCGTGCAATGTTGTGAAGTCAGTTTGGTAGTTTGAAATACTATTACGTCCACAAAACATTGGTTATATGTTTTTGGCGATATGGCTACTCATTTTAAAACAAAGTCTGTGTTTCGTTGTACTTTCGGCGCGCGCACGGAAAGTTCAGCGACTTGTGGGCAAGTCAAAGGAATGTCACCACGTCAGTTGAGTTGCGCCATTTTGCGAAACCTTGGTTCTTTTAAACAGTAATTTAAAGTCCCAAACTTCCAAGAAATTTTGATTGAGAAAAAATGACGAGTATTAGGTTGAGTCACAAGACTTTAGAGGAATGGCATACAATAGACTACAACGTAGATGGTACGATTTGTAAGAGATTTACCATGCTTTGTACCAGCTCTTTTTTCATGGAGTAAAGTGAAAGTCGTTGTTCAAAATGAATATCTTTGAAATATACTTCATTGTTAATAAGTGGTTTAATCATTCCCTAAAAATTTAAAAGACAAAAGCGCAGCTGTCATGCAGATTTATCGAAGATCGAGTAAGCTTATGTTTGGATCACATCATCTGTGCTGCTGCTTGTCCTGTGACTGGTCCCGAGGGTTCCTTTCGGGAAACATCGAGATTCTCGGGAAACAAAATTCACTGTTTGATTCCCGAGGGATCAGTCATTAAGTGATTTGTTATACAGCAATACAAAAACACAACAACGTGACAGTTTGAAAAACGCGCCGAGCACTCGAATTAAACATCAATCGCATCATAATCATGCCACCTTTTGTCACGGTCTGATCACGTGCGTCAGCGGGCAACAGTGAAAATGTTGCCTGCTTTCGCAAATGTTGCCCGCTCATGGACGTTTGGCGGGAAACAGTTTGTTTGTTAGATGTCATGTGACCATGAATCAACCAATGAAAAACTCCAGCTATATAACAATCAATGTTATTCACTTATGACTTTAGTCGAATTTTCCATATATACTTGCATGCGTGTGTACCTGAGCAAATGCGAACCGGAATACTCTCTATAAAATAGTAACGCAGCTGTCACGCTATGTCTTCCGAATCACAACAATAACACTAAAGCAAAATGTTTGCGAGTTGATTGCACTCTCAAGTGGCGGCTAAGGGTGACTGAGCAAAAACATTTAGCAAGGCGTAAATCGACATCAATACGACTTCTTTCAGCGTAGTTTCCTTTTAGTTGTTGTAACAAACATGTCGAACGCACTCTTTTAATCTTTGATTTCTGCCAGTTTATACACTGGTATCGGACTATAGATGCAACACCGTTAAAGCATTTAGTAACGGCCAGTGTCTGTCAAGTTACTGAAAATGTTCTCAGTTTTTACAACGACAGAGAGGTTTTCAATATGGAATTACTTCAACGTTCCCCCGTCATGCAGACCGAGTCTGGTGCAGTTGTTGGCAAGATCGAGACTCTCCCACACGGCAAATCAGTGCACGAGTATCTTGGTATCCCGTATGCAGAACCACCGGTGGGCGAATTGAGGTTTGCTGCTCCAAAACCAGCCAAACCTTGGTCAGGAACTAAAGATGCTACAAAGATTGGAGCCTGCAGTCCGCAGCTGCCTTTTGTAATACCCCTACCTGAGACTCTAAAAGGTATGCTTCGTAATTAAATAAGGGATGTCAAATTTGGAATAAACCTACAGAAATTACACAATCTAAAACGTTAGACATTTTCAAAAAGAAATACTGGTACAAGAGCCAATTAGTAGAGAAATGACCAGATGAACAAAATATATTCTGGTAGAAATTGAATCTAGCAACTGCCGTTGGTCCGGGTCGTTGGTAACTGGCAAAGGTGAATTAGAATTTGTCGATGTAGCCACGTAACTCTAAATAAAGGGAATCACAGCTTTATCCTGGATTTCTAGGCTCAGGGAGGTCGCGAAATTAATGTACAATCTTAAATCATGTTCTAGCTTTGTTTTTACATACATCTGTAACATCAGACGGAATTAATTTCATCAGTTTTGTCTCGGTCAACTACGGTATACTAACTGATTTCCTGTATTGCGAAATTTCTCCTTTGTCTTGTGGAATTACTTTCTTTCGTGATGCTCTCTCAAGTTTTGCCTAGCCTAGTAGTAGTAGTAATAAACTGCGTAGTAGTCGTTTCCTTTGCGGCGCGCGCGTAAAGGTGGGCAGCAGGAGGGGTCATGTAGCAGGAACATGTCCCGGGGGGGGGGGGGGACGCCCATATAAAAATGACGGGGGGGGGGGGGCTCGACGGAAATTTTCGAAAAATGCCCTAAAAGGTACCAGAAACTCGTTTGATGGGCGTGGCTCAAAACAATTTTTACCCCTAAGAGGTACCAATTCTAAAACAACACACGTCATATTCTGTCATATTTTTTCGGCTCATACGCTAAAAGGTACCGCGATAATTCTAATGGTGGTCATTTTAGATTTTAGTACCCTAGGCGGTACCAATCTCCAAATTTTGACCCCTAAAAGGTACGATGAGCACCCCCGTCATTTTTATATGGGAGTTCCTTCCCTGGGGGGACATGTCGCAGCGACATGAAACAGCGACAAAAATTTGAGTAGTACACACTGAGGGACATGTAGCAGTGACGTGTAGCGGGGACTTGCAGCTGGGACAATATCATAGCGTTTGCACACACATAAAAATGTTGCGGGGACATGTATCAGGGACATGTTGCAACGACACATCCCCTTGTGTGAACTGATACTATCATAATTGTGCACCAATTTTGGGGACATTTTGTCCCCGTGACTTGTCCCATGAAGTTTAACAAGTTTTTAGTATAGATGTCAGACAGATGATAAGACTTAGATGGTACATAATGGCCTTGTAGTGCGTGTTCAATTTATCGATATTTGTCGGAAAACAAAACGGCTTCATAATATTATGTTTATTATGTTTATTATAACTCTACGTTAATATTTGCCATATTTCTCGATTCAGTGGAGATGAATGAAGATTGCCTTTTCCTAAATGTCTATGTTCCATCAAACACGAAACCTAATGAGAAGAAGGCGGTCATGGTTTGGATTCATGGCGGTGGATTTTACGTGGGTACCTCCGCTCACTATCCTGGTGGGGTTTTGGCAGCCTTTAATGACGTCATTGTTGTGTCAATTAACTATCGTCTTGGAGTACTTGGCTTTTTTAATGTCCCTGGAACTGATGTGAAAGGAAACTATGGGATGCTGGATCAGGTGGGCACATGAAAAATCATCCATATTTAATTTTAACCCTATTAATATATTCTACTCTTTTGCTTACTAAATCAACAACAACAACAAACAAACAAAAACATCGATCACAAACGAGTCTGCGGATTCTATTAATCAGTGTAAAACTAAAATACTACATGTATATTGTAATCTGCAGGTGCTAGCATTAAAGTGGGTTCAAGCAAACATTGCAAATTTTGGTGGCGATCCGAACAATGTGACCATATTCGGCGAGAATGCTGGTGGAATAAGTGTCTCCCTCCATTTAATTTCGCCATTGTCGAAAGGGTTGTTTCACAGAGCCATTATGCAGAGCGGTGCATCTTCCTCGCCTGTTATCTGTGGAAAAGTCACCAATACAAAGCAGTTGGAATTGTTTGCTAAGGCCATTAACTGTAGTTTGGAGCCAAATCTTGCTGAGTGCGTCCGAGAAAAGACCGTCGAGGAAATTCTGACTGGCCAGAGAGAAATCTTGTGGCCTAAATACACCGACACGCCAGATATCGTCGGACCTACAGTCGATGGAGAATTTTTACCAGATCTTCCAGAAAACCTGTTCAAAGCAGGAAAATTTCACGCTAATGTTGATGTCATACATGGATTTAACTCCAACGAAGGTTCATTGTGTGGCCTGTTGTTCCCACGTGACCTGATCAAAGATGGAATGGAGCAAACGATGTTTGAATCTGCCGTCAAGGGTGGGTTCACCTACAGCCGAGAGAAAAGCCCGATAATTGAAGATTTGATTTTGTTCCAGTACGCAAACCATGCAGACCCAGACGACAAAATCGCCATTCGGCAATCGTTTTTTGATTCAAATGGGGATTTCATGTTTGTCGCACCAGCCCTTCTGGAAGCGAAAGCTTTGGCAAAGGTAACAACCGGGTCAACAGGAACACATTGCGAACTTTTTTTGAATTGTAGAGTGAATGATCAGTTTACATTATCTTTTCTTGAATGTTCTGTCAACATTCGGGCGATGTAATTTTTGCGATGTCGGGGGAAAGAATTCAAGGTGGGTGGAGGTCATGAGACAAATTGGACATAGCTTTGCTTTAAAGGAGAGTGTACGCCTAGGAATAATACTGAAAAAAAATTCAATCGTTGTTCAACATTAAGGGGGGAAGGGGAGATGATCATGAGATTGATTGAACACAGCCTCGCGCGCAAGATTCTGGAGGAAACTGTAGGCCTATGAATCTGATGAAAAAAAGGTTCGATGGTTATTCAAAATTAAGAAAGCATAAATGCTTATTAAACTGGAAGCACCACCTGTCATATTTCCTTATTTGTTTTGTTCTCTCATGACAGGCAGGTCAACCGCCTTATGTTTACATATTTGATCACCGCGCGGTCCATTCAACCTTACCAGAATGGTTCACTAGTTCGATTCACGGAATGGATGTCCCATTTGTGTTTGGTGCTCCCTTCAAAAACATATATGAACCATACATAAACATGCTGGCAACAAAGTACTCTGACATAGAGAAAGGGATGAGTTTGTACGTCATGAAGCTGTGGACGGACTTTGCCAAATGTGGGTAAGATTAAACTTATTGGGACAGGTTATCTGATTTTTTTATATTAGCTTGCAGCCCAGTTGTTTGTTTTGGCCAAGTTGTGGGCGCTGTAAATTATTCGTCCGTACGGTTATTGATTGGAACTGACCACTCAAAACCCGCGAACACAGCCACCCACAATTGAAACGATGCCGAAGACAATTTTCATTTTAACGGATTAAACTCGTTGGTTGACCGATTTAGAGTAGCCTACGTGTAGCCGTACCATCTCCCGAGAAAAACGGGATGTAGGGAACGTCTCGGGGGGGATGGTACGGCTATACGTAGGCTAATTTAGAGCTACACCCTAGCAAATTTAGTTCACGTGAATTCTGTTATTATCCCAGGTCTCCAAATCCACCCGATTCTGGGTCTGTTCCAGTTGCGTGGCCCAGATTCACAGAGCAGGAGCAGGCATATCTTGTCCTCGACTTGAAACCGAGGGTGGAGCGCAGGTACAAGGCGGAAAAGATGGCGTTCTGAAGTGAAATTGTTCCTAAAGTGGCGGAGTTCACGAAAGCGGAGAAAAAATAATGCATCAGTTACGAAAAGCCACCAAAGGATGAACTTTAAACCTGTAACAAATAAAATGAAGAAAAAATAAATAAATTTATATCCTCGGCATGTCTTCATCAAACCTGAAGAGAGTGATTATTGCCAATTACAACGTCGGCAGATTTAAGGTGTTTCGATACAGTTTTCTGGAGACCATACCTAAATTTTTCAATCGGCTTTTAAGTGGTCTTTTCCAAGTCAGATTAACGTGAAATTTTCACTACTAACTGGTCTTGAATGTAAGTTTGGCTAAGTATATATTCTGGCAAAATCGATATTACCATGACAACGATAAACAAGAAACTTCGAAATCAGTAAAAGTGAAATTTAGTGCATTTAAGATTTCGCATTGAAAATTCCACATGGACATCTTAAAATATGGTGTATGGCATATATATTTTGGAAGAACAAAAAAATTCTGTCTGTTTGATTTTAAATAAATCGCAATAACATTTCAAACCTTACTATTTGTGTACTGTTAATAAATTGATCGAGAGATTAACACTGGTTTTGTGAAATTACTTAATGATAGTGTCAAAACGTAGCTTTATGTCATGTTTGTAAACCTTCAAAGTTTTGTTTACTTTCTCTTTTGCGATCTTAAGAACTACCTTAACACAATTGTGCCCTCCCCCCTTGGTAACTTCAAGAACATTAAGGCTATGACAATGAAACCAAGAGGGTACATAGTACGTCCAAAACTGTCTCCTTTGCGGTCCGCACAATGGAACGATGACGTCATATGACGTAGTTATTAGGTAATTAGTTATACTTTTAAGGAAGGCTGTAGTTCTTGAATCAGCAAAGTCTCCTTGATTTTGCAATGAAAGTCTGTTTTGCCGGACGCTAAAATATTAAAATGATCCCAATTATTGTTGTGACCGGTAATTTTTATATGATCAGCAATGGCTGATGTATGGTCACTTTTAGTGAACTGTAACGGTTATTTTTTAAAATGTATGTCGCTTAGCATACGAAACGTCAAGTTTAGTATAAAAATTCGTTGGTTTACCATGTTTATCATCGCTGTTTGTGGTTTATTTCTTATCAAGTTACGATGGACTAAGAACAAGAGTTTATTTGAAAAGAAATAAAACCTTCTCATGATAATCCAATTTTTTAAATAATCTATTTTGTTTAATAATTTTGTTAAAAAGTGTATTTCGTGATTCATCATATAACATACAGTGAAATGAAAAGTGCATTTCATCTTCATCTGAATTAAATGTGCAGTGGGTTCAAATTCAAAGGTGTTCATACGGAAATTTTGGAGGGAGTCACGCAATAAAGTAATAGCCGACAAACAGTGGAGCAAGATACCTCTAACAAGACGCTGTGGGAGCGTATACTTAGGCCCCGACCACACTAATGTGTTTTCGTTTGAAAAAGCATACGTTTTGATGCGTTTTCGCCTATCGTCCACACTAAAACGCTCGAAAACGCTGATGAAAACGGAGACTTCAAGCGTTTCAAACGGAGTCTTTTGAAAACGCGTACGCATCGTTTTGAAAACGCTTCGTTTCTAGTGTGGACGGGTGAAAACGGAGACTTTTGAAAACGGCGACGTAAAAAGCGTCACATGCCTCTAGTGTGGACAGGTAAAAACGGAGACGTTTGAAAACGATGACGTAATGAGCGTCATATGCCATCGGTTCCAGTCCAAATCGGAGCATCTATCGCCTTTAACACATGCGCAATCCCCGGTCCCAGTTGTTTTCATCCTTTTCGAGCTTTTTAGTGTCATTTTAGCGACCGTTTTTTTTTTGCTTGGCGGTTGTTGTGTTGTTTTCGCCATTAATATTGGCATGTAGATTTTATGGTTTGCATTTCTTTAACTTATCTCTCTGAAATACCGGACTTAACAGGATCTGAAATGATCTGTTGGCCGATAATGTCTTTCCCGCTATTAGTAATGTCACGCTGGACCCAGCTATTTTAATTTCGTCTTTGCAGGATTTTAATTTTCGGGATCCAAGCTGTCCGTTGCAGGTTAGTTTACATCAAGCACTCAGTTGATGAAGTTATGGAGGTCACAGAAAACCAAAAGAAAAGCTTAAATGGGCCCGACGGAACTGAGTGGCATCAAAGACAGTTGATTCTGTTCAGATGATTGCTGATGGTGTTCTACAACTAGATGGCAAATTGCAAACAGTAAACGGGGAATACAAGGTAAATCTGGAAAGCTGTATGACTGAGCAAGTGGAATCGCTTCATGCACTGCCACCACTGCCAGCTGTATCGATGAGCGATGTGCATCAGGATTTCATGAGAGAATGGGCAAGAGATAATGGGAAGACTGTGCGGTAAAGAACTGTTAGACAGGAGACTACGAAATACAAATCAGGCACACTTCCGTTGAACATGTATCAGTCTGAAGAACTAATTGGAGAGAAACTACAGTTTGATAGGGCAAGTGAGGACAGGGAAGAAGCAATTGAAGGTGACAAGTATAGTGATGAAAGTGGTAATGACCATGACAGTGATCTGAGTGATGATGAGCTGACAAGACAAAACTTGTCGTTTTTGAGAACCACTCGCTCAGGACGCAATGTCTCGATCAATGAGAAGTATGGTGTATACTGATAACTGTTTTTATCTGTAGTGGCTCTGGATGAAATGTAATACATGTATGTCGAAATTGAGGTAGAAGTCGTGAAGAGTGAAATCAACTAAACTAGCCGAACTACAGTAGCGGATAGTCATCCTACGCTCTACCACAAAGTTTTTTCAATTACCGAAGACACAAAAGATCTAGACATTCTGATCGACGAGAACAGAGTCTGGAATTACCAAAAGATGGCCATGTGCAACTATATCTACTGTGGCACATTTTATTAGTGTCAGGTAAAATGTTTAAATACGTCTTTGCAATCATTGTACAGTGAACACCCACATATAAGAATCTAGATTTTTAAAAGTCTGGCAAAATAGGTTCTTATATTTGTGGGTAGTTACTAACGATTTAGGCAAAATAGGTTCTTAATAGGTTCTTAAAATTTCTTTAAAGGAAATGCTATTGTTATATGACCAGAACATCAAGGAAGCATGTGTGTGGTCCTTAATATAATTAACTATTAATCAGTTTGTGTATCCTAATCAGGACTAAAGTACATGTATTTGTGTAACAACACTGATATAGATGTACATGCATTCAAACACAACATAACAAGTTGAACAACTCATGTCCAGAGGTCTGCAATTACTGTTGAGCTCTTGTTGCTGTCCTGTCTACCAACATGACTATGAGCCATGAATACAGCTACTGTATATCTAAACCACTTTTTTGTAGAGAGATTATAAAGTACTGTATGTCTGTAATTTCTGTAATGATTTTTTTATGGAACGACCAAATGTATAGCAAATTTATATTTTATAGTCCCACATTTTGGTAGATTCTGCATGTACCGGTCACATATTACGTAAAACAAAAGGAACAGAGAACGACAATAATACAAATGCAAAACAAGACCAAAAATACAATACCTCACAAACAATAGAAGACAATGAGTGGTTCATGGATACCGGTACATGCAGAAAGACCCCACATTTTGGCTACAGCACTGTTTATTATTCAGGGTGACTCTTCATATAAGAACCTTGTGGCTTTGATTGGCTAAACAGGTCCTTATATTTTGGGGTATTAAAATCCAAAATGTCTGCCTTCAGGTTCTTAATCACTAGGTTCTTATACGTGGGTGTTTACTGTATTTGTATGTTTTGCGAAACGTGAATAGAATTTGTATTTTTATGTGAAACATTATTTAGCCTTTGCATTTTTACGATTTAGCCTTTGCATTTTTTTACTGCATCGAACAGAACGCTCGATTGCTTTCCGAAGAATTTTCCGAAACACACTCGATGTCACGCTATTACGTGGGTCTAGACTTTTATCCCGTGCTCTGCTGTTCTGTGGAATAAAACCTTTTTGTTTTCTGGACAAAGAGCATTACAGCGTATATGTAATAGCGTGACATCGAGTGTGTAATGTTATTACAATTCTCAAGCCAGTTATTAGCGTATTTCGGAAAATTCTTCGGAAAGCTATGTTCGATGCAAATAATTTTTTTGCTAAAGTTGTGCACGTGCACATGGAACTTGAAAACAATGCCTTGAATAATGAAGACGCTCACTTGTAAACACAAAATCAGCGGGAAAAATTTGGTACAGTGGAGCCCCTATTTTATTGCCTTGCATGTTTTCAATGTCCTTGAAACTTACAGGTCATATAAATTGATGATTAATCTCGAGATTGTCAAATTAAAAAAAAAATTATCCAGCGGTTTCCAAATTATCATCACATTTGTAGGCGTAGACCAAATAACATACAAAAATGGTAACAAGAGCAGCTGAACGCACAACAATCAAATTCTTTCTTTCTCGCAATCGGCCAACGCAATCCCCCTCACTTTTTCACACACGATCTTAGATGGAATCAAACTGCTATGAGATGAAACTGCATTTCCAAAGCGCATCGTTTTCTCTAGATATTAGCCATTTTTTTGGTAGTATGTTTTTTACTGCATTTATAATCCCCAAAACTTCATCCCCAAAAATGTCTAAAACGCTCTTATAGAATTTGTTCAATCTTTGCCATAATCGAGGCAGCTATAGGATCCGGAGGCACAAGCTGCCTTAAGCGATAATCAAAAAAACCTCCTGGTGCCGAGAAATACGACGGCAAGTAAAAAACGTCATGGCGTCATTACGTTGCAATAGCAACTCCAATGTTAATATAACCCTGGTCTTAACAAATTATCATCTTTATCTAATATAGCTACTATAGCTGTGGTGACCGTTTTTCCATAGCATTGTCAATTATATATCGCCCCCAAAAAATCCAGTCGAGCCACTTAAATTCAACAGATCCCCGCTAACTGGAACTCCCAAGGAAAACAAAAAAAACTGTTCGAGTTGGCGGGGTTTTACTTTATAAGTCTGTAATCATTGCCAAAACTATTATAAGTAAAAGGGAGAGGTTTTGTTTTCCCCTTTCACTTGTTAATATAGAAGAAGAAGAAAAAGAAGAAGAAGAAAAAGAAGAAGAAGAAGAAAAACAGCCACAACACAAATTTTAATGTAAAAGTTTTAATTAATAGATAATTACTGAGGCTCGCAGCATTATTAGGTATATTGCAGGCAGCTGAGGGCGCAGCCCGAAGCTGCCTGCAATATACCTAATAATGCTGTGAGCCGAAGTAATTATCTATTATAATTACTGTTTCTCATTAAAACCCATTGTTCTCTTTCTGCATTGTATCTTCGATTTTAGCCAAAAAAAAAAAAAAAAAATCTTCGATTTTAGCCACCTCTTCGGCTGTTGTATTCATTTTGAATACAACTATAACAATGAAATAAGCACTTATTGTTGCTACGTATACAGTGTGGTGGCCATTACGTAACCTTCAAATCCTCAGTTGTTGTGAAGATTATTTAAATAATGACAATTCATCCTCATAAAATCCTATTGTTATCACTATACATTATATCTTCTATTTTAGCCGCCCCTTTGGCTGTTACATTGATTTTGAATACTGAGCTCTAACAATGAAATTAGCACTTATTGTGACTACGTACACTATACAGTGCGGTGGCGATTACATAACCCTCGATTCCTCAGTTGTTTTGAGGATTATGTAACTATGATTATGTGTGAACATTAGTATTGAATTTATTTGTTGTTGACGAGAATGTTCACAAAAATTTGCATACTTTATAACCCAGAGTACTCAGTCATTTTTTTCAGTACCTCGCTCACTTGTTGGAAGCATGGAGGATTCATCGGAAGACGAATCAGCGATTTTAATAACGCAGAGTAGTTCGGGGAGTGAATTTTTGCAGTACACCGAGGATATAAGTAAGACTAATAATGCGGGATTGGACCATTTGCGTATCAAAAGGAAAGTTGTTCGGGCATATAAGAACTTTTGCAGTACACCGAGGATATAAGTAAGACTAATAATGCGGGATTGGGCCATTTGCGTATCAAAAGGAAAGTTGTTCGGGCATATAAGAATTTGACTAACGTAGATCGTTGCCCGGTTGAACTGTATAAGAAATATATGTCTCATGTCCCAATGGAAGTCAGCGATAACGTGTTTTATTTGCGAGCTTTGCATAGGCCAAAAGGGGACACCTGGTATTACAAAAAAGGAACGGGGAGAGAAAATTTGGGGGATGTGGTAAAGAAAATTATGAAATAAGGGGGGTTCGATAGACTAATCATTCCCTTCGGGGTAGTTGTGCTGCGCGATTGTATGATGACGGTGTACCAGAACAGATTATTCAAGAAACCACTGGCCATCGATCATCTGATGGGGTAAGGGCGTATAAATGTACGTCATCGACACTTAAGAGGAAAGCAAGTGAAATCTTGCAGGGAACGACTTCAAAACATGTTGGAATTAATGTCGACGTAAATGAAGAAAAATGTATTAAGGAAGATGATGAACATAAGTACAGTAAGCAAAAAGAAGAAAAGGGGTTAAAGGAAAAATCCATTGAGCCAGAAACAAGTGAAGTTTGTATGAGGTGTAAACAAGTTACGATTTATAATAAATTGAATATCTTTGTATTCACATATCTCCTGGAATAGTTTTCTTGTGTACTGTTTATTTATTTTAGAAAGTTTTATCTTCAGTTGTACATTACATAGTGGGATTCCAATTTAAACAAATGTTAGCGTCTTTTAATAACGAAATCATCAGGGGGGATACTTAAACTTGGTAAAAACGGGCTAACTGCAATATTAAAAATATTGCAGTGTGCACGCTGCAATATTTTTAATATTGCAGCGTGCACACTGCAAAAAATATTGCATTTGGTCTGTTTTAGCACGTTTGGTATTACCCCTGATAATTTCCCTTGCTAACAAAAAGGACCGCCCCCGTTTTCCTCAGACACTTGGAATCAAAACTCTTAAAAACGCTGCAATCGTTGATATAATGCAGAGAGAGAACAAAAGGATTTGATGAGGATCAGTAATTATATTGAACAAATTGCGGTACAGCAGCAATAACTACAAAATATATTTTGTTTTGCCTTTCAGTCGAAACAAACATATATATAAACACGAAACAAAATAAATGATTCCCCAAATTCAAATCACTAGCGTTGAAAGTGGTCGTGGTCGCTTACGACATGTTCCGACTGTAATGAATAGACTCGAAAAAAGTCGATATTTCAGGAAAAATAACCGCTTAGGAGAGATTGTTTCGTTGGATCATGGGGGTTTGGCTGTAGTTTTTAACTGAGATGTACTTTAATTTGCCTCAACCTTAAAAAGCCATACCACGAAAGACACCAAGAAAGCCGGCTCGACAGCCAAATTGTACCCGGCTCCCTCCAGAAAGGCTAGCGCGCCTTGACCAAAATGAGCATTTTTTCAGCTTTATAGCTTGTTCAAGTTACTAGTCTATACGGATCTCAGCTTATAGCCAGGATTCAATTGGATTTTAGTTAGGTAACATAAATAACTACGGTATGAGAATCGAGAGCAAACAACAACGAAAAAAATAAGCACATACAATTGCAGAGTAGAATTCAATCTACATATACTTTCTACCGTGAGAATGAGGGATGCGTTCAGTTGAACGTATTCCAGAACATGAATACAAAATATGATAATCGCGTTTTCATTCGAAATTGGGAGCCATTAGAAAATTAAACATCATTCTACAATTGTCGTATAATAAACATGTTTAGACAATTTCATTTATTTTAACCCATAAACGTGAGTGCCGACCAAAACCGGCCGTGGTTTTACGCATTGAGGAAAAGTCTTCCTTGTTACGCCTAGAAAAACTTAACAAAAAACCCATTCGCTTTACCGTTCAGGTTTGCTTGCTTTTCAATTCGTGAAGCGTGGAAGAACTTGTGGAATAGTCCTTTTTACAGTTGTGTGCTTGGTGACCTTGCCTTTGAGTGGAAGCGAGGCTGGAGGTGACCTTGCTTTGATACAGACCTTGGAGCTTTTCAGATGTAAATTTAGCTAGTTAGCATGAGAAAAGCATTATTAACATATGAAAGGCAGAAAGGTTTGTATCAAAGCAAGGTCACCTCCAGCCTCGCTTCCACTCAAAGGCAAGGTCACCAAGCACACAACTGTAAAAAGGTCAAGCCCAAATCATACCGTCCAGAAGGACGTCGGACACCTTATTGAGACTTATATAACGGAGTAACTGGTTAGCTTTCAGTTGAGGTTTGGGTTAGCAGTTTATATAGTTAAAATTAGGACTAAGCAACCCGAGAAGCTAGGTGGTACAGTGGCACGGTAGGCTATGTAAGCCTAAGCCTAGCTGAGGTCACAGGTTCAATCCTGAGTGGGGATTTTAGATTTTCTTTATTAAGTGTTGACATTACGTTATATAAGTCTCAATAAGGTGTCCGACGTCCTTCTGGACGGTATGATTTAGACACAACCCTGTAAAAAGGACTATTGGGGTTAAAAGTTCGCTCGATCGCTCGATCCGCTCGGCTGTAAACATTATGCCCGCGATATGTTATGGTCACCGGCCTTACCCATGAGGACGTCGCTGGAGGGAGGTGGTGGGAGTTCGACCCAGAGGGCGAGGGATCGGTGAAGCAAAGCGCCTAAGAGAGAAGTGGGTGCGAAGGTGTGCAGAGCTTAGAGTGTTTCATATTCATGAATTGTCTCATAGGAGCCTTTGATTCGATGTCGTTTCCCACTCAATCGGCTTCGAACTACAACGATAACTCGAACTACAAGGATCAAAAACATTCTATACCCGAATACTAATCACAAGTTGTTCTATTAAAAGGTTAAAAAGAATAGCATACATACTAACAAAAGACCATTTCCGGAATTATAAGCTCGAACAATGTCTCTTAAAGGAGTTTTGTCACGGAGATTTTGACGTTTTTGAGTAAAAACAGCTGTGTCCGAAAATAAAACTAAGTACCTTTGTCATGTATGCTTATAGAACACTAAGAGGAACATGTCAAGTGAATTTTCGAAGAGATAATAAACCATACTCAGAGTTTTAGCGAGTTTTTCCAAGACATAAGGCGATAAAATTGTTGAAAAAATAAGTTGCATTCCATTTCCATCCCGTCCATGTGCAGCCCTGAAGACACTTATTTTTACTCTTAGAGCTGGACCGATATTTTCGGTTTTCCCTGATATAAATAATAACCCGGCTTTTTAAGGCAACACTAAAACTGGTGACATAGACCGTTTAATTACGGACAATGCCTTTTGTTCACAGAGTCTTTGTGAAGGAGTTTTGTCTGGGCCGTGAATGTGAAAATAAATATCCACAGTCCACAGTTTGAAATTAAAAAAGGAAAACAAAAATTAAAGCACTATTAATAGTATTCCATCATAAAGTGGGAAAATAATTAGCTGTATGAAAAACAATGAGACAACACATTCTGAAATAATTGGTGTTTAGTTTTTAGTTAAGTGTTGAAATAAACTTCGCTATTGTTTTGGTTTTCCATTGCTACGCATACCTAAAAGACACTCGCGCCACTTTCTGAACCAATCAGAAGTAATGAGAACCAAATTCAATTTATTTTATTTATATTTATTTTTATTCTTACATATTAATATTATATTTTTAGCTAAAAAAAAAAAAAAAAACTAATCGTGACTTGCTCGCACGCATTTTCTCGCGCTTGACGCCGACTCCTTGGATTGTGTCGGCTTCAGTTTTGATCGGCAAGAGAAATTGCTTTGTTTTTGGTTTAACGATAATCATTAATACTCGGCTCTAGGCTGCCATTGATACAATTACACAACACAAAGTGAACGATAATTAGATGTCTGCAAAAATATTACGCAATGGCATAAAACACAAAGTGAAATAATTAGCTGCTGTCTGTAAAAATATCATACAATGACACTACGAAGTGAGTAAATGATGTCGCGGCTCGCTCGACATTTCTCTCTGTTTACTGACCTCCAGTTCCTAAAAATCAAACACCTATAAATTAGTAACAGAAGAATTGGGGACTTTTCAAAAGCTACAGGTAGAGAACTTTGAAATTAAGGTACCATCTTTTAACAATGCATTTAAAAAAATGTAGATAGGCCTTTGAAAAACAAAGGAGCTGTTCTTCACCTCGGCGTTTGTATACCTCATTCACGGTATAACACTGACTGTAAATTAATCCATGTAAAGGTTTTTTATATTAGTTGTTTTAGTCAAATTTGAATGCATAAACAAAAGAGGCCTTTCTTTCGATGTAACAAAAAAAAATTCTTTGGGCCAATTTTTTGGACCATGGCAAAATCACTGACCATGATTATTTTTTTTATTATTTCTACTATCACCTTTATTCAAAATTAGGTTAAGCCTTATCGGTAGGCTTTCAAATGTTAATTTTATTACCCAGGGTATTTAATGAGTGAGACAGCTTTCAACAGCATCAGTTTAGTCTATCCGACGCTCTGGTTCCGAAGTTTCAATACGGTAAGTTTGACTTTGACAATTTTCATTTGTATTTCGTTCAATGTTACCACGCCGTTATCGCTCTGTAAGCCACACAGAAAAAAAAAGCGACACTCCTAGGTTACTGTAGACTATTTTGACATGCTCTCTACACTTGGTGGAACCTTTTAAGTCGATTTAGACGGTACCTGACCTTTTGCTTATGGTATACCCAATTATACAATTTGTATGTTACGAGCGCTGAAAACTATTTTAACAGAGTCAGGCGAGTCGGGGATCCTTCATCAGTGCTTGCATGTGTTCTCAGAGACAAACGCTTTTTAGAGTTACGAAACGCGTTTTTTGAGTGCTACGAACACCATTACTATAAATTCAAAATATCTGTTTTAGCCCTAAAGTGCCGAATTGGCCGTGAGTCCCAAAAGCTAATTCAACCCTTCATGGAGCCATCTTGACCGGTTCTTAATTCAGCCCACATTGAAAGCCAGTTTTGTCCATGTTTTGAACTGCTCGGCTTTGGCGCTCGGCTCGGCTTTGGGGCATTTTAAGTTTAACAACTTGTCCAAAGCAACTCCATTTTAGAAGGGACAAATTATATATATATAATTAGCCCCAAAAATAGTCCTGCATTTTACTCACCGCCGAAACGGTCCCAATTTTGGCGCTAAAACAGATCTTTTTAATTTGCAGTGCAGTAAAAACTGTTGTGCTATCAACCTTTGCTTTGAGTGTTACATTAATGCATGTGACTTTTTTTCTCGCGCTGCTTCCAATTCCCCTAAAAAACTTTTTCTCAGTCCAGAATAACTAGCATGACATATTTTATTATACCAGTTGCGTATCGAAAATTGACATTTTTATCTCGTCGTGACTAACCTACTCCATTATCACGTCTGACGATTTCTCCTCTATAAATCAATCTTGTTCTCTCTGTAGATTTCCGAATTTCGGCAGTCTTTACTACGTACTGTATGACAGGGTTCTACGCGTTTATGGGGTGCTTTCAAAACGACAAATTGACTTGCACCCAAGCTGCAAAAGCGATTGTGGACATCGAGAGCGAGATGTATACTGAACTGTTAATGATTCTTTAATTGTTTTGGATTCGATTCACCCATTTGGTTTACAACGAATTGAAACAATCCTTGAGATTTGGATGTGATAAATCGACATCAATACTACTTCTTTCAGCGTAGATTCCTTTCAGCTGTTGTAACAAACATGTCGAACGCACTCTCTTAATCTGTGATTAATGCTAGTTTATATAGTATCGGACTATAGATGCAACATCGTTAAATCATTTAGTAACGGCCGGTGTCTGTCAAGTTACTGAAAATGTTCTCAGTTTTTACAGCGACAGAGACAGTTTTCAATTAATGGAATTACTTCAACGTTCCCCCGTCGTGCAGACCGAGTCTGGTGCAGTTGTTGGCAATATCGAGACTCTTCCACACGGCAAATCAGTGCACGAGTATCTTGGTATCCCGTATGCAGAACCACCGGTGGGCGAATTGAGGTTTGCTGCTCCAAAACCAGCCAAACCTTGGTCAGGAACTAAAGATGCTACAAAGATTGGAGCCTGCAGTCCGCAACTTCCTTTTCCAATACCCGTACCTGAGACTCTAAAAGGTATGCTTCGTAATTAAATAAGGGATGTCAAATTTGGAATAAACCTTCCCGCTACAGAAATTATACAATCTAAAACGTTAGACATTTTCAAAAAGAAATATTGGTACAAGAGCCAATTAGTAGAGAAATGACCAGACGAACAAAATATATTCTGGTAGAAATTTAATGTAGCAACTGCCGTTGGTCCGGGCCTTTGGTAAACAAGGGTGAATTAGACTTTTTTGATGTAGCCACGTATCCCCCGGGGGGACTTCCATATAAAAATGACGGGGGTGCTCGTCGTACCTTTTAGGGGTCAAAATTTGTAGATTGGTACCGCTTATGGTACTAAAATTTAAAATGACCACCATTCGAATTATCGCGGTACCTTTTAGGGTATTGAGCCGAAAAAAATATGACAGAATATGACGTGTTGTTTTAGAATTGGTACCTTTTATGGGTAAAAATAATTTTAAGCCACGCCCTTCAAACGAGATTCTGGTACCTTTTAGGGTGTTTCTCGAAAATTTCCGACGATCACCCCCGTTATTTTATATGCACGACCCCCCCCCCCCCCCCCCCCCCCCGGGGGCACAAAACTCTAAATAAAGGCAATTACAGCTTTATCCTGGATTTCTAGGCTCAGGGAGGTCGCGAAATTAATGTACAATCTTGAATCATGTTCTAGCTTTGTTTTGACATACATCTGTAACATCAGACGGAATTAATTTCATCGGTTTTGTCTCGGTGAACTACGGTATACTTACTGATTTCCTGTATTGCGAAATTTCTCCTTTGTCTTGTGGCATTACATAACTTTCTTTCATGATGCTCTCTCAAGTTTTGCCCAGTCTGCGTAGTAGTCGTTTCCCTTGCGGCGCGCGTAAAGGCCGGCACACACTAGGGGACATGTTGCGGGGACATTAAGCGGGGACAAGCCCCTTCGTGTGCACAACATACTGGCGCATGTTGCAGGGACAGTACGCAAGCTGGTGCACACAAAGCGGATTGAGGTATAAAAATCACAGAAATCACTAAAGGCGCCTGGGAACTAGTATACGAGCAAAGAAAGATGGCGGACTCTATGGTTAGGAAAAAGAAGCTTCTATTCATCAATGATATTACTAGATGAAGAAATGTGTAATTATGTTGACCGAAAACGATGGATACGCAAGTGGCTGAAAATAAGAGAGGAAAAAGGAGCCTACTACACCTATTTTGTAGCGGGGGACAGTTTGCAAGAGCAGTGCACACGGATGCGACATCGAAATGGGGGTCATTTTGTCCCCGCTTCATGACGCACGAATTCAAACCAGTTGAATTTCGTGCAACATGTTGCGGGGACAAAATTGTGTCCCCGCAACAGAAATTTTTCGCAAAAACAGGGATGTCACACGAGGAAAACTGTCCCCGCAACATGTCCCCTAGTGTGTGCTGGCCTTAACAGCGACAAAAATTGGTGTATTACACACTGAGGGACATGTAGCAGTGACGTGTAGCGGGGACTAGTAGCAGGGACAAAATCATAGCACACACATAAAAAGGTTGCGGGGACATGTATCAGGGACATGTTGCAGCGACACATCCCCTCGTGTGAACTGATACTATCATAATTGTGTAACACCAATTTTGGGGACATTTTGTGCCCGCGACGTGTCCCATGAAGTTCAACAAGGTTTTAGTATAGATGTCAGATGATAAGACTTAGATGGTACATAATGGATTGTAGTGCGTATTCAATTCATCGATAATAATATTATGTATATTATGTTTATTATAACTCTACGTTAATATTTGTCATATTTCTCGATTCAGTGGAGATGAATGAAGATTGCCTTTTCCTAAATGTCTATGTCCCATCAACCACGAAACCTAATGACAAGAAGGCGGTCATGGTTTGGATTCATGGCGGTGGATTTTTCGTGGGTACCGCCGCTCACTATCCTGGTGGGGTTTTGGCAGCCTTTAATGACGTCATTGTTGTGTCAATCAACTATCGTCTGGGAGTACTAGGCTTTTTCAATGTCCCTGGAACTGATGTGAAAGGAAACTATGGTATGCTGGATCAGGTAGGCACATGAAAAATCATCCATATTTAATTTTAACCCTATTAATATATTCTACTCTTTGCTCACTAAATCAATACCAAACAAACAAAAACATCGATCCCAAACAAATCCGCGGATTCTATTAATCAGTGTAAAACTAAAATACTACATGTATACTGTAATCTGCTGCAGGTGCTAGCATTAAAATGGGTTCAAGCAAACATCGCAAGTTTTGGTGGCGATCCTAACAATGTGACCATATTCGGCGAGAGTACTGGTGGAATGAGTGTCTCCCTCCATTTAATTTCGCCATTGTCGAAAGGGTTGTTTCACAGAGCCATCATGCAGAGCGGTGCATCTTCCTCGCCTATTTTCTGTGGAAAAGTCACCAATATAAAGCAGTTGGAATTGTTTGCTAAGGCCATTAACTGTAGTTTGGGGCCAAATCTTGCTGAGTGCGTCCGAGAAAAGACCGTCGAGGAGATTCTGACTGGCCAGAGAGAAATCGTGTGGCCTAAATACACCGGCACGTCAGATATCGTCGGACCTACAGTCGATGGAGAATTTTTACCAGATCTTCCAGAAAACCTGTTCAAAGCAGGAAAATTTCACGCTAATGTTGATGTCATACACGGTTTTAACTCCAACGATGGTTCATTGTGTGCCCTGATGTTCCCACGTGACCTGATCAAAGATGGAATGGAGCAAACGATGTTTGAATCTGCCTTCAAGGATGGGTTCCCCTACAGCCGAGAGAAAAGTCCGATAATTGAAGATTTAATTTTGTTCCAGTACGCAAACCATGCAGACCCAGACGACAAAATCGCCATTCGGCAATCGTTTTTTGATTCAAATGGGGATTTCATGTTTGTCGCACCAGCCCTTCTGGAAGCGAAAGCTTTGGCAAAGGTAACAACCGGTTTTACAGGAACACATTGCGAACCTGTCAGTCAGCATCTTGTTATTTGTTTTTTTTTTTCTGCATTGTAGACTGAACGATCAGTTTTGATTATCTTTTCATGAATGTTCTGTCAATATTCGGGCGATGTGATTTTGGCGATGTTGGGTGGGGGTCACGAGACAAATTGGACACAGCTTTGCTCTAAAGAAGACTGTACGCCTAGGAATAAAAAAAAAAATTCAATCGTTGTTCAGCATTAAGGGTGGGAGGGAGAAGGTGATCACGAGATAGATTGAACACAGCCTTGCAAGATTCTGGAGGAAACTGTAGGATTATGAATCTGATGGGAAGAAAGGTTCGATGGTTATTTAATATTAAGAAAGCATAAATGCTTATAAAACTGGAAGCACCACCTGTCATATTTCCTAATTTGTTTTGTTCTTTCATGACAGGCAGGTCAACCGCCTTATGTTTACATATTTGATCACCGCGCGGTCCATTCAACCTTACCAGAATGGTTCACAGGTTCGATTAACGGAATGGATGTCCCATTTGTGTTTGGTGCTCCCTTCAAAAACATATATGAACCATACAAAAACATGCTGGCAACAAAGTACTCTGACATAGAGAAAGGGTTTAGTTTGTACGTCATGAAGCTGTGGACGGACTTTGCCAAATATGGGTAAGATAACTTATTGCGACAGGTTATTTGATTTTTTATATTAGCTTGCAGCCCAGATGTTTGTTTTGGCCAAGTTGTGGGCGCTGTAAATTATTCATCCGCGCGGTTTTTGATTTCAAGATGACAGGCATATATTCATCCCTCGCTTACCGCCACAAAAATGCCCGAGGTCGTGATGAACGGACCACTCAAAACCCGCGAACACAGCCGCCCATAATTGAAACGAAGCCGAAGAATTTTTCATTTTGACCGATAAAACTTGTTGGTTGACCGATTTAGAGTAGCCTACGTGTGGCCGTACCATCCCCCCCGAGAAAAAACGGAAGGGAGGGAATAACGTCTCGATGGGATGGTATGGCCTGATACGTAGGCTAATTTATAGCTGCACCCTAGCAAATTTAGTTGACGTGAATTCTGTTATTTTCCCAGGTCTCCAAATCCACCCGATTCTGGGTCTGTTCCAGTTGCGTGGCCCAAATTCACAGAGCAGGAGCAGGCATATCTTGTCCTCGACTTGAAACCGAGGGTGGAACGCAGGTACAAGGCGGAAAAGATGGCGTTCTGGAATGAAATTGTTCCTAAAGTGGTGGAGTTTACGAAAGCGGAGAAAAAATGATGTATCAGTTACGAAAAGCCACCAAAGGATGAACTTTAAACCTGTAACAAATAAAATGAAGAAATAATAAATAAATTTATATCCTGGGCATGTGTTCATCAAACTTGTAGAGAGTAATTATTGCCAGTTACAAACTTTACGTCGGCAACATCGCGACCGGTAGGATGCCCCTCTCTCTCCTCCTCACACATACATACACACGCACCCTCCCCTTCCCCTACAAGGTCAAAACCATGCTACAATTCCCCACTCCAGAAACTATGAAACATACCATGATACTCTTTAAAGTGCAGGTTTGGGTGGTGCTTGATGTAGGCCTGCTTCAACTTCTTGGTAATTTGCATACGATGCACATTTGTATACGAACGCACAATGCTACATCCTAGCGTTCCTACATGTAAAAATAGAACTCAAATAAGCAAAAGACCGCGAACGATAATGCTGAAAACGACATGAACGATACGTAGGATCTAAGAAAGACCTAATCAGCCACAAAAAAAAGAACAAACATGCAGTTTGTCGTTTATGTTCCTACATGCACTCTGAATGCCATTGCCCCATTCTAACAAAGGAAACTTCTTGAACAATTACATCCTGGTGAGGCTGAGCCTGCACATAAACGATTATTATAGTATTTTTCGGAGTGGCCTATACCTTTTACTTATTTACCCATTTCAGGCGGAGCCTCACCATCAGTCGTACATATGTAGTACCCCTCTCTAGTGCTCCTCCAGTCCACATTCCACTATCCTGTCTTGCTGATCCAGTCCACTGCACTTGTCAACAATCACCATGAATCATCAAATCTGATGACGACGTGGGGAAAAGCGTGACACTAGGCCACACAACTACATCGTTGTCACAAATCAGTTAAAAGAACGCTGAAAATCGTTTTTCGCGACAAAACAAAACTCGCTTCGTTATGAAATTATTTGGAATGCAGTTCCTTTGCATTTATGTGACCTGTGCCGTCGTTTGTGCATCAAAATTAACACGAGCTGACATCGACGAGAATCAACGTTCCCCCGTCGTGCAGACCGAGTCCGGTGCAGTTGTCGGCAAGATTGAGACTCTTCCACTCGGCAAATCAGTGCATCAGTACCTTGGTATCCCGTATGCCGAACCTCCGGTCGGCAAATTGAGGTTTGCGGCTCCAAAACCTGCCAAATCTTGGTCGGAAACTAAAGACGCCACGAAGTTCGGAACCGAGTGTCAACAGCTGGCCATGCCTATTCCTGGGTGGAATCTCACCGAGTCAGGTATATCATAGATTTCCATTTTACGCTAAAACTAAATATACATCTTGCTCGAAAGTGAAGGAAAGTAAACGAGAACATGCTTACTAGACGGAGCCTGTTATTTATTCAAAGGTCAAAGAAATTCGCGTTGGTCGAAAGCAAATATATGGAAATTTTGCTGTCAGTATAAAACATGGACTGCGGACTGCGGACTGCGGACTGCGGACTACGGACTGGGTATAAAACACGGACTAGGGTATAAAACGGGGACTACGGACTGGGTATAAAACACGGACTAGGGTATAAAATGCGGACTGAGAATCATGGACTCGGTATAAAACGCGGACTGGGTGTAAAATAACGAGGACCGAAGCTGTCAACATAAATATTGATTTACCTCGATAAATACGCAGATTCTTAATACCTAAGGGTCGCGGCATGTTATTTTACAACCGTTTGGTCTCTTGATATTTGAAAAAAAATTGAAGTAAAGGAAAGCAGAAATATTATCTTAATTCTCGTAATTTTTCTTATTTACAATCTGCTTTATACCCTGCGAGCAGAGCCCCCTTCGATCTTCACGGGCTCTGCTCGCAGGGTAATATCTGCTTTTATACAGCGGTTCAAGGTCTATATTTCACAAAATGCTGGTAGACAATTAACTCTGATAAAATGCGCAGCAACACGTTTCTGGATATTACTGATAATGGCAACGATATGAAATATTTTTCAAATTTGCGAGGCAGTACATTTTGTTGTTCATTTTATCAGAGTTATGAGGGGTCATCTCCGCCAAAATCTTGTTTCAAATTCTGTTAGGAAGAACCTGTATATTTGATTACTTTACATCAAATTCTTTTCTCAAGACAGTACAACTGAAATTGAACCAACAGAATAGAAGAATTTAGGGAATCAGAACTGAAACTGAACCAATAGAACAGAATTCAAGATATCGTAACACGACGGAACAGAAAATGGAGCAACCGAACGGAAATTGGCGATGTCCCAATTTCTGTTCTGTTTTCCAATGAACCGAGTGGAACCTGGGTAAGAACCAGTTCGACATTATAATTTATGAAGATTCTTTCCGCTCAAACTCCATTGTCAAAAAGGCTGCTCGGAGAGAAGCTCAAGATCAAGACTTTCCCGCGAGGTACATCTCTTTGCTTGAATATGTCAAATACCTCAATCGAGTCACATATACCGGGCACATAAAATCGGAGAATTCGACCATTTATGTTGACTGTTAATGAACATAAACATCGTGTCACATCGTCTCATGTACATCGCAACTTAGTAAACAAGACTGATGAATTTCGTTTAATAACTTAGTGAACTGGACAACACTAAGCACTCTTAGTAAAGCCAAATGAAAGCTCGAATACCGTGGACTCTGTTAGGTTTATACCGTTGAATTTAACATTTAGCATTTTTTAGTCATTAGCATCCATAACCGGTTTAGTTGCTTACCGCCGTGTTACTGGCCAAAACAGGTTAAATTATATTTTAGTTTGAAAAATGGTAACGTCATTGCAAGCATGAGTAAGACAATTGTATGGTTTCTAAGCATAGAGGTTTTGTTATGAGAGCTTAACTGCAAAAACTGCCGAAAACCAACCAATGTGGAAAAATGGCAGTGAAAAGGAGAAGTTGATGTTTGTGTGGAATAACGGTAAAGTTCAATTTTGTCAATTTTATTTTATTGTATGTTAACGGCCGGCAGGAAAGTGTTTTTTTAGTGCCACCGTGAGTAAATGAAATGTTCGTGTTTTACCATGTCACTGAGTAAATGAAATTTTTGTCTAGCTTCATTATCCCTATGATTACTCTGTGATTATTATTATATTATCACCCTATAACTAAGCTAATGAAAGCAACTAACAGTGCCCACCGCTCGTATTATTTATCACAGAATTCTGCGCGCGCCGTGATTGGCTAAAAATTGTATTTTATCATAGTATAAATTACCATTTCTAGCGACATCTTTTCAACACAAGTTTTGGGGCTCATCCGCATACATCATAGCGGCAGAAACTCATCAGTTCATTCATCACTGAAATGTATTGGTCAGAATTTAGTATTTAAGAGTAAATGCGAAGAAAGCTTCGTTTTCTAGGTCGTCGTTTTCTAGGTCGTCGTTTTCTAGGTCATCGTTTTCTAGGTCGTCGTTTTCTAGGTCATCGTTTTCTAGGTCGTCGTTTTCTAGGTCATCGTTTTCTAGGTCGTCGTTTTCTAGGTCGTCGTTTTCTAGGTCATCGTTTTCTAGGTCGTCGTTTTCTAGGTCATCGTTTTCTAGGTCATCGTTTTCTAGGTCGTCGTTTTCTAGGTCGTCGCTTTCTTGACACTCTTTTCTCGGCGGTGCCGGTGAAAGGCAAACAACCGAAAGAAGTGAAATTAATGAGGATTCCTACCACGCTTATATTTCGTCCTTCGCTGTCCACTGTTCACTTCTTACTTAAACAAGCGCTATGTATTCGCCTAAATCTTCTTCATGTTTTAGTGGGTTTCCGTCCTGAAGGCATCGTAGAATTAATCGCGAGAGTGTCAAACACTTTCGCAGTGTCTTCTTGAATAATTTCCTTACGCATATTGAATATGAAACTGTTGGATGCAACAGAGAAAACACAACAACAAGTGGCAAGAGTTGGATATTGCAAAACTGCTTCTAAACCATATTCCCACCCTAATGAAATGACGAACGAGTTCGATCGATCGTTTTTAAGCGAAATAAAAATTATATGTGATATTAGGTTTCCATTTAAGTGTGGCCGCTTAATACAGGGTGTACTAAAACAGACAAACATGGGACTACTAAAGGGTGGCCGCGACCTCTGAAAAGAGGTGATCGTTTCATACAGATAGCAAATACAAAGTTTGTATGGGCGAAATTTCGGGACTATGAAAACCGGCCGCTTAATACAGGGCCGTTATATATAGGTTCGACTATATTCCTTGCTTGCACCCTAAGGAGGTACAAAACCTGGAGTGTAAATCTTTTCTGCCCCCCACCATCTTTTGCAGCCCCTCTCCCCCCTCCCCCTTCATAAAAGTGAACAGTCACTCCCTGACATAGAACATGCTCTATTTCCTAATCCAGACACATATAGTGAAGATTGCCTTTTCCTAAACGTGTTTGTCCCATCAACCATCAAACCCGATGACAAGTTGGCGGTCATGGTGTGGATTCATGGTGGCGGTTTCGCTTTTGGTTCTGCCAACCTGTATAATGGTGGTATCCTAGCAACATTTAACGACGTCATCGTTGTGACACTCAACTACCGTCTGGGAGTACTTGGCTTCTTTAATGTCCCCGGCACTGATGTCAGAGGAAATTATGGGATGTTGGATCAGGTAGAATACTTCATAAAAATAGCTTTCTCTGTTAATTTGTTACTAATAATAAAGATACGCCAGTAATTTAAAATCTCTGATGCACGCAACCTAGTTCCGTATCGAAACAGTCTACACTTTTGCATAAGTCAGTATTATCTTTACTTTAATACTTAGGCCTGATTACGTATATATGTATAAAAGTGTGGGAAGGGAGATATGGACAACTAATTGCCTCATAATCTTTGGATCACCAACCTATTCTCGTTAGGAAGGCGCCTCACAGCGATTTCTGAAATATATACATAGACAGTTAAAGTGAGAACAGAAATTTTCACAACAAAGATTATGAGTGAAAAAGTGCCTCAGCCGGGAGTTGAACCCGGGTTGTCTCAGTGGCCTAGTGGTTAAGGCATCTGTCCGGTCATCAGGAGACCCGGGTAACCAGTTTATTATAATTGTCAATGCTCCTCTAAGAGTTGAGCGCTCTCTGAAATACATTCAAATCAAGTTCAATAATTTAAGCTTATCGTGTTTTGTTTTTGAGATTTTTTTATAGAATAAGCTTACTTTTGTACCGGATGCAGTTTAAATTCTGATTATGTGTCCAAGCAAGGATGATCAATTAGCAAGAAAAAAAAGAAGAAGCTAACAAAAATTATAGGTTTACGGTTAAACAAATTATTTCCATGATGAATGATCAAACAATTCAGTCTGTTCCATCAAACCAATCTAACTCTCAGAACTGTAGGCTTAAAAACAATGAGCTTAGTTTTCATTCAGCACTTAAAATGTAGAGAACTACGGGCTTCACTAGTGTACACTTCAAAGTAATAAATAAAGTCGAAAACAGTTTCAGAAGCTGAGTTTCTGGAACTAACCTTTATTCCAATTGAAAAATTCTTGACAAGAAAGCAATCTTTGAATCCAACAATACGCCATAAAAATTGAAGGCTTCCAAACTTTCCTCGTACATTCAGGTTTGCGGCGGCAGATTCCGGACACAATTTTCTGGATTTCCCATTGAAAGAACTTTTGAATCATTGAATATATTTTCTTCTTTCAGCTGATAAATTTCAACTGACGAATTTCAAAGCGCTAAAAGTTTTCATCACTTTCGTTGAACCCGCGCTGATTTTGTCAGTGCAGCTTTGTCAGTGGCATCGTGTAAAGTTCATTTATTCTTTCAGCCGTTTTGATTGGTTTTCCCGCGTCATCCGATGAATGTTATGAGAACAAGCTACTTGATCGGCACAAAACTACAACAAAGTTCTCCCTTTCCAAACGCTTTTCATAGTTATTTTATAAAAGCAATAGAACACATTTTCTATGAGTTTACCGGCGTTATAAACCCACTTGGGATGTTGGGAGAACACTCGAAAAGCTTGTAAATCACTCGCCTGCGGCTCGCGATTTACAAGCATCCTCTAGCTCGCTTGGCTCAGTTAGTATTATCGACGCCACATTTGTTATGCATTTATTTTTTCTACCCTTTTATTAGAAAACCAGTAGTGTAAACTTTTCATTAGAAAAGCATAAATGTAACCTTTTCTCCCAGTATTCAACAATGATCCCGTAAAGGTTTACTTCCTGAAGCACAAAATTGTGCCCTATACTCCCATCCTGAAAATCGACTTTTAATTTTCTCTTCCGTTTTAAGAAAAAGCTAGCCCATGAACAGAGTCTGAACAGGCTCCTGTCAGAATCAGGGTTAGCGTTAGGGTTAGCGTTAACCCTAACCCTTAACCCAATACCCCCTAGTAAACGAAGCCTGTTCCTAGGCTACGTAAAAGCTAATAATAATAATAATAATAATAATAATAATTACAATCTTTAAACAGATGGCCTACGTCATTAAAAATGCTTTTCAGCAGGGCTCTGTATAAGCTACAAGAAAATATAAAAATAAATAACATATGCAAACTAAAAGATAAAATATAAAATGTCCTACGATTATGAAAAATGTCTAAAATTGATCAATCATCAGTCTATTCAAAATTGCTCTTTTGAAGTGCTTGATTGTAATAATAAATATTGTTTTTGTTGACTTATATAAAATTGATGTAGGTGCTGGCATTAAAGTGGGTTCAAACCAACATTGGCAGTTTTGGAGGTGACCCGAACAAAGTGACCATATTCGGCGAGAGCGCCGGAGGAGTGAGTGTCTCTTATCATCTAATCTCACCATTGTCCAAAGGTCTGTTTCACAGAGCCATCATGCAGAGTGGCGTATCATCGTTACCTGTTATGGGCGTAAAGATTACTAAACCGATACAGTTAGAATGGTATGCCAAGGCTGTCAACTGCAGTTTGGGTCCAAACATTGCTGATTGCGTACGAGGAAAGGCTGTCGAGGACATCCTGCTGGCCCAGGGCACGTTCTGGCGTGATAAGTACACGGGCCCGCATGAAATTGTAGGCCCTGTAGTTGATGGTGAATTTCTACTCGATCGGCCAGAAAACCTGTTTAAAACTGGTAAGTTCCATGACGTTGATGTCATAACTGGTTTTACGTCCAACGAAGGAGCCTTGTTTGCTATGGTAAAGCCGCCTGACCAGATCAAAGATGGAATGGAACAAGAAGTGTTTAAATCTTATATTAAGTATGAACTGGTTTATACCCGAGAGAAGAGCCCGATCATGGAAGACTTGATTTTGTTCCAGTACACAGATCATGCAAACCCTGACGATAAAATAACCATCCGAAAGGCGATGATGGATTGTAGTGGTGAAGCAATGTTTGTCGCACCCGCTCTGTTGGAGGCCAAAAATTTAGCAAAGGTAACATAGCAATAAAACTAACTTCTAAACCAAACTTCTAAAATCTAAACAGCTTATTCTGATGGCCCTTCTGTTAACTGGTTTTTCATATCAGCAATAGTAATCGTCATGCCAACTTTCATGTCAATACATTACGTTGCTTTGGAGATATAACTGATATAGCATTTAAGTTGCTGCGCCGGTTGCCCGGGGGAGGTGGTACTCCCTATAATGGGCTATACGGGGATGCTCCGCCCGAAAGGGGTACCTTTTTTAAGCTGGAGGTATATGAAAGGGTAGCGATTTTACGAGTTGAAGTATAGGAAAGGGTAGGGAAAACACGAGTTGAAGTATAAAAAGGGCAAGGGGAAACTGCCTTTTGAGTATTATAAAAAGCGCCTTTCAAAATATATCAAACAGACGCACGTAAAGACTATATGAAAGGGGTACCATTTTCAATGAAAGGTATATGAAACGGATACCTTTTCTGTCAAAAACGGTATATGAAAGGGTAAGGGTTTTGGACCTTGGGGCGGAGCATCCCCGTACAAAACTTTGTTGAGTACCCCCCCCCCCCCCCCATCCCCCGGGGGGGGGGGGGGGGCGGCTAAGCGTCTCCATGTGCGAAACAAAAACAGGTATTTTTCACTCAGTTTGTAGACTTTTCTGAAGCGAGGATGAGCAAAAACAATTTTACAGAATACATTATGTTTTTAGGTGAAAACAATTAAGTTATTCCTGGACAGGATCCACCGTCAAACGAAAAAGGTAGTGGTCTCGAATGATACCACCAAGATGATGTCTTGGTTGTATAAGATATTTATCGTTACACAATGTTAAACCTGATCCGATAACGATCACATTAATTTGGTAATGTGAAAGATCTTTGTTTGTTAAGATTATACTTAATCAGTGTTATTATTATTCGCTTGAGGTAGCAAGGCGTGCTCTTTCACGTATAGTCTTGTTTCGTAAGTTCATGTACTAGACAAATATAGTTTTTATGCACATAACTTGGATCCACAAAATATGTCTTTGAACTTGACAGTGACGTCATGAAAACCATCTCGAAACGTTGTTCGTTAATCGTTTTCCCAGATCTTTATTAAAAACCTTTTTTATTTAAAAAAAATCATTCGGCTTAATCTTAGCTAAAGGCACACACGTTTCTCTTATTCCGATTTTTTAAAAAGGAAAAAACGGTTGCAGTCTGGATATCTGACATCACGTTGTTAAACGATGAGTTTGAAATTAGTTTTTCTTTTTCACAGGGAGGGCGCCCACCTTATGTTTATTTGTTCGACCATAGAGTAATCCTTTCACCTCTTCCGGATTGGATGGGTGTAATTCACTGGTGGTGTTTGGTGCACCATTTATGGAAATCATTGATCCGGTCATAAAGGTGTTTGTATCAAACTTTACGGAAACAGAAAAAGGGTTGAGTTGGCATATCATGAAACTGTGGACGGATTTTGCCAAATATGGGTAAGAATAAATTGAAACAGGAGCACATTACTTGGAGCCTCCATCTCCCATACAGGTCCTTGGAGTCAACCCTTTCCGATGAAAAGTTATTTATAGAAATAGTTTTCGCAAAAAATGTGTCACGCCCTAATGCGTTGTTAGTAATAACCAATCAGAGCGTAGCTCGGTCATACCCATTTACATATGCTTTGGAAAGCCTGTTCTAAAAATAATTCTTTACGGGAAAGGGTTGACTCAAGGGTACAGCACATATGGAGGCTCCAAGTAATGGGCTCCTGATTGAAATTATAACAGCACTAAGTGGTAATTGATGAGGAAAGAGGAACAATTTCTACCCACTTTCTCCCCTCCTACAATTTCCAAGAACTTCCAATAACCTACTATTGGAAGGAGTCTTATAAACTGGGTAGATGAGGCAAGGCCAAGCGTTCACGTTGTAATATGCTCTCTCTCTCTACGTCCTAAAACGCATAGGATGAACAAAAATTGCCAGGAATGTTAACAAGGTTTGCATATTTGACCATACATACATGCCTGTGATCACAATAAAAACGTGAACCTCATAAGGAAACGTTTTGACGCATTTTGATGTTTTTGAACGTCATTCCTAGGTTGTCTTTTCTTGCGCCACCACAGCCCCCCCCCCCCCCCCCAATTTCGTTCCTAGGGTGTCTCTTTTTGTGCCCCACTTCCCACCAATCTCGTTCCTAGGGTGTCATTTCTAGTGCCCCACTTCCCCCACAATTCCGCAATTCCGTTCTTAGGGTGTCTCTTCTTGTGCTCCCATTTTCCCCCTCAAATTCCGTTCCTAGGGTGTCTCTTTTTGCGCATCACCGCCCCCCCCCCCCACCCCCTCTCTCCCGCCAACGCCGATTCCGTTCCTAGCGTATCTCTCCTTCTCATTTGAGATTTCACTAAATCATAATGGATCAGTTCTCTTTTATATTGACCTTCATACGTAGACATTCTGTTTAACACAAATCAGAAGTAGGTCTATAGTTTCTTACAAAAAAAAAAATTTTTAAGGTGGCTCCATAGAGTAATAGATGGTGTTGCGCGCGCTTGTGTTGCATTTTGGAAGCTAGTTTTCACATTCCTTTTTATACCAGTTCATTAAAACTTATCAAAACGTAAAAGTCAATGATGGAACAGTGTTGTGCGACCATGTCTGTTAAAATGATGGCTTCAGTCTTGAATTAAAACTGACCAAGCAAATGCGTTTTCATTGTTTACGTGGATTTAATTGTGATTTTCTTCAATTTCCTTCGGTGAAATCTTCCAATATGGGATGTAAAGGGAGTTTTTTCGTTATTTGTAAATTTGTGTCTTTTGCCTCGGCGTAAAAAGTGGTCTTATAGATTTTCCTGAAAAAACGAGCGCCGAGAACAGCAAACCAATTATAACCTCTCCGCCAAATTTTACGGAATTTCACCGAAGGAAACGCGAAAAAATATTTTGTTGATTTCGCTTTTTTTGGTCTTGCTGACGTAATAAAAAATCAGAAAAGCCCTACGTTTTCTTTCAGCGCGCGCAGATTTTTGAAGCTTTCGTCATCAGTGCACGCACGCGGTTATAAAACTATAGGGAACCACCTGAACCTATTTCGAAAATCAATTATAAAAGCATTTAATTAGCGACTTTGTTCTTCTTTCAGAACTCCAAATCCAACTAAGTCTGGTCCACCAGCAGTCACGTGGCCGAAATTCACGGAGGAGGAGCAGGAATATCTTGTCCTCGATTTGAAACCGAGGGTGGAACGTAGGTACAAGGCGGATAAGGTGGCGTTTTGGAATGAGATGATTCCTAAAGTGGCAGAGTTCATGAAAGAAAAGGAGAACGAAAGTGAAGAAAAGCCACCAAGGGATGAGCTGTAAACGATTTAAAACAATAAAAGCTTTGCTGTAAACCAAAACATGAAGAATCATTGTTTTAGTTTCTTATCCTTGAGTACAGTTGAATCCTTATTCCTCGAACTGAAATAGAAGATCTCGAATAGGAAAATAAGATGTTAAAGTCAGCTGGGAGTTGTGGTTAAGGGTGGATCTAGCTAGGGGAGGGGACGGCCTGGGGCAAAAACATAAGGCCTTTTCAGTCTCACATTTTCACCCTGCTTTGTTTATATATTAGACAAAAGTGACATCAAATGACTATGGATGGTACTGTAGTTTGACGATTGTTTGCGTGACGCAACACGTATTGGGATGAGTATGTGTAAAAACATGTATCGGTTACTACTCGGTACTAACGTCTTCAGTCAAACTAAGAGACCTTAGACCACGGTTTAAGACATTTTAACTGTTTTTTTTTTTAGTCTGTGCTATATGCCTTGTGGACACTGTTTATAGGAAAGAACGTTTAGATCTTAGGGTTGGCCAATGGCAGATTGAGTATTTTTCTGATTATTCTCGTTTTTATTCGATGTAATAATTCTCCCTTTAACTTTGTCCGAGTTTTCCAAAATTCTCTGATTCCAAAATTCCAAAAATCTCTCTGTTCATATTCATATACAGTAGTTACGGATCCAGCGTCAAGTCCATTCCGCTCCAGTAAGTCACATTTAACATTTATAAACGAATCGTGGCATGCAGCACGTTGAGCCATCATCTTCACGAGACTTCACTCTTTACAACGCCAGTAAAACACTTCTTGGAATGCAGTTAAATTCATTTTGCGCTCTCTGTATAATTGTGACTCCAGCTATCCTTTGTACATCGAAATTAACCCAAGCCGAACTCGACACGAAGCAACGTTCCAGGGGCACCCAACGAACAATCTTTGGTAAAATGTAATATTTTACTCAAATAAATTAAAATAAATGATATAAAAGCATTTCCAGGTGTTCTTCTACGTTGCTGGGAAACATATATCTGTTGCTTTTTCCCAGCATAACACACAGGGAAATTCCCAGCCAGCTGGATAAAAAAATGTTTGTTTCCCAGCCAGCAATTAAAAATAAAGAATAAATGAAAAAAAAAAAGAACAATAATAATAAGTTACCAAAAGGGGCTTGGGAACTAATGAAACCGTTAATGGAAAACTATTTGAAGCTTTTTGTTTATTGTTTTGTACATTTACTGCCGTCTCGATCGAACTTAACCTGTTCGGGTATCTCTAAGTACTGCTTAAATTTCTTACTACGAAGCTGAACCCTTTTAAGCCTCAAAGTGTCCTCCGATTTTCTTCGATCCAGTCTCTTTTCGATCTGCTCAAGTACGCCAGGACAGTTTGTTGTTGCGACTCCTTTTTCAAGTCAACCAGCGCAAAAATGGTAATTAAAAAAAATATGTGCAGAATATTTTGCCAGCCAGCAAGAATTCCGCTGGGGAACAGATAAAGTGAGGAACAGATTCGTTGGGTGCCCCTGACGTTCCTCTTTGGTGCAGACCGAGTCTGGTGCAGTTGTTGGCAAGATTGAGACTCTTCCACTCGGTAAATCAGTGCACGAGTACCTTGGTATCCCGTATGCTGAACCTCCGGTCGGCAAATTGAGGTTTGTCGCTCCAAAACCCGTCAAACCTTGGTTGGGAACTAAAGATGCCATGGAATTTGGAGCATCGTGTATTCAGGTTTCACTACCTGGGATGGATGTGCCAGGTATTTCAAAGATTATAGATCCTTTTATCGCATAACTCAGTTTTAAATGATTTAGTGTTTTCATCTGAATGGAATGGAACATAATGGGAACGGTTGGATTTAGTAAAAATAATAATCAATTAATTCGTAAATCACATGCAAATGTCATGTTCAATCGCGCATAAAAATTACAGTGTATAAAAAAAAATTAAAACGAATCATTGGATAAATAATTTAGGAGTCAGACCGAAAAGCCGAGCAATGTACAAGCGTTCTGATTTATACTTGCAGTAATGCACTGATCCTCAAAACCCTAAACCGCCACCTCCCCCCCCCCCCACTTCCCTCCCCCCCCCCCCCCCCGTCAATAAAAATAGAAAACTTCGACCAGCAATGAATGACTTGTTAGTAGGGAATTTGAATGGTTCCTACTATAGCGGGTCTTCTTTGGACGACATCGTATGACAAAACTTAATGAAAAATAACAATACAGTCAACTCTCTCAAAGACGGACACCGTTGGGACCGGCCCCAACTGTCCGTCTTAGAGGGGTGTCCGGCTTTTCGAGAGTCGAGGTAACGTGACACCAGTAATTCTGAGATAATCAAGCTAAATTGACCTTTGTACAAGGAATACACGTCTCCCGGCGTAGCCAATTGATAAAAATCGGTACCGGTAAAAATCGATAAAAATCAAGTGATTTTTATCGATTGGTAACGTAAATCGGTAGAAATCGATAAAACAATTCGGTGTGTCAAATCGATATTATCGATTTTGTTTGATTTTATCGATTTCTAACGGAAAACGTTCTTTGTTTTTGGTATAAAAATAGCTGGTATACAATGAACAACACCATTTGTAACGTGAAGGAGTTGATTTTCACGTTCACAAGAAATACGAAACGATAAACAAAACAAGGCAAACGTAAAATGCAAAAAAAATTACATTGTCAGTAACATAGAAATAACAAGTAAATATGATGGGTAATATTTTTCTGGGTCTGCTAATAAAAGGCCATATATGAATATATGAATATAAAAATTACTTGTACTTAGTGAAATTGTGGTAAGATTCGGTCAGCTCCTTTTATTTTCCTTGGCCTTGTGGCCTTGGTAACATAGATGTACCACCATGATGGCTGCAATTTGGTACCGAATAGATTAACAAGAACAACAACTATAATAACAACAATAATAAAACTAACAATTCACTGTTTAGATTAGCTTTAGATGGATACGTGCTCAGCTGAAGCAAATTGCGTTGTATCTTCGAGACGAACACAGGCAAGTTGGAAACAAACAGTTCTAGTAGTGCTCGATAAATCAACAGAAAAGCAACCATGAGAAGTTCAGAAAGTGACAGGGACATCGACGTCACAGTCAACCGGCGTAGAGAAAGCCAGTCAAAGTGAACCTGGACATAGACTGCAAAACAGTCGTTTTTTTCTTTCGCTGGCTCGCTCGCAAAGGCGCGAAGCGCCGAAAGCGTCTGAAGCGTGGATACCTCACACATGGGTGTGTGATACCTCACACATGGGCGTGTGAGGCGAGAAAAAAAAAACGACTGTCACCTTTCCATACAACGAATTCGTTCTGACCAGGGGGTTCACAATTATCACTGAGATGTCAAAAATTGCTTGACAGCTCCACCCACATTGTAAATTTGATACGGCTCGATGTCATATTTTCGCGGAAAAATACATGGTAGCGTGTCATTGTTGATTTCAACGAGGGCTTCAGAGTTTTAGAGTTTTGGTTCTCCAAAATGTAAGCGCGTTCGGTTGAACCGAAATGCATGTTTGAGGTTCACTAAAGAACCGAAACGCGAGTCTTGCTTAAAGAGTATACAAAAGTAACCACTTGTATCCGTAAGGATTACAAAACAGCTACAGTCAAACCTGTATATAACGGTCACTCTTGGGAAATGGCCAGGTGACCGTTATATACAGGGTGACCGCTATATACAGGTTACCTTTAAACTCTACTGGAAGTTAATGAATAACGTTTTTATGTGGAAATAATCACTCAATTTACATTTTATTGACAATGACAATTACCAGCAACGTTCAACGTTCGAATTGGCCTACCCCAAGTACGTGCCTGACAGATTTTTCCTTTTAGATCAAAATAAAGATATAACAGGCCTGTTGTTCTAAACGTTGACGATTCTTTGATCTTAGGAAAAAAATCTCTAGATGTGACACTGACAGGAGGAATTTACGCTTTCCAGAGCCGTTTAGAATATTTAGTTATGCCGTCGTTCTTTTGCTACAACAGCTCTTGGCATATTACAATGGAGCTTCTTTGGCTCACGTTAAAAGTGTTGCAAGATCAGTAGTAGCCGCTTAAGTAGCAATTAGTCGCTGCTTAGGATCAGTTCATTTTTCAGTCCGTGATTTAATGTGAGTGAAGTCTGTGGTTAGCATAACTTGTGAGATAGTGTTTCTTTATCACGGCTAAAACAGTCTAAGATCCAAGTTTTATGCGAAAGTAATGGTCTATACTGAGGGGGGGGGGGGGGGGGGGGGGGGGGGGTGAATAGGTTCGCGGATCGGCGGATTTGGCCTTGAAAAGCGCATGGATTGCGGATTTTAGCGATAAATTAAGCGGATTCGCGGATTTGAAAATTACCGTGGATTGTGGATCAGCCGAACATTTTGGCCCGGATTCCGGACCGGCTTTGTCTATCTAGAAGTTCGGATTGTGGATCTGATCATTACTTTTTTGGTCGGCCTTGGACGGTATGTTGGTGTTTTGTCGACTACGTTTTTCAGTTTCACCAGCAAAGGCAGAAAACTTCGAGTACAATCTAAATACTGCACAAGAAAAACAAATCAATATATATATATATATATATATATATATATATATATATATTATATATATACCCGTGTGCAGTATATTTATACTGCGGAAACTTTTCAAGTAATGCGGATCCTATAACGTCGGATCGACGAATAGGGCCAAAAAATAGCTCAGATCGGCGGATTTGCATACCCCTATTCACCCCCCTCTATACTGGAATAGTGGCATCTTGCAAATGAGCTGTTGAATAAAGCTTGTCATGATTCGCTAATGGTTTGATCGTAATCCAATTTGGTGACCGTTATGTACAGGTAAAAAATAATGAAATTGTGGATTCGGGAAGTCTAAAGGGTGACCGCGTCCGTTATATACAGGTGACCGCCATATACAGGTAAACTTTACAGTAAATATAAGGCACGATTTTTGGGAAGTTGTTCGGTGACCGTTATATACAGGGCGACCGCTATATACAGGGCCGTTATATACAGGTTTGACTGTAACATACTGGAGATTCAAATATTTCAAACCGGATGCAATGACGCCATTCGTCTGACAATGGAGGTACTGCCTAGCTCCGAGAAACACGACAACTGCAGAATAAACTCTGAGAAGCTAAAAACAATTGCAAGATGCCACTATTCCAATATAGACCGTGACTATCGCATAATACTTGGATCTTAGACTCTTTTAGCTGTGATGAAGAAACACTATCTCACGAGTTATGCTAACCGCAGACTTGCTCTGGAAAGCGCAAATTTCTCCTGTCAGTATTACAGCTAGAGATTTTTCCCTAAGATTAAAGAAACAACACTTTAGAACAACAGGCCTGTTATAACTTTATTTTGATCCAAAAGGAAAAATCTTACAGGCACGTTCTTGGGATAGACTTATTCTAAAGCTGGGCTAAAATGCTTTAAGCAACGAGCATTGATGTAAACTCGCAGAAGCATAAACGACGTGAATTTCACAATTCCGAACAACGTCTCTCCCCAGTCCCACTCTCCATATTCACACTCCCTCCAGACCTTTCGTTCGAAGACCGCGCGCATTCGTATGACCAACGCAAAAAATACGACTGTTTTGCAGTCTAACCGGGACAGTAAACGTTTGCTGTGTTGAATAAAAGAAAATATTGTATTCACTTGTTGTCTCTTGATTTTAACAAATAAGGCGATTATAATCGATTTTGAAGGCCAAAAATTCACTCGTTAAAAATCGATAACAATCGGTGAAAATCAAGAAAAATCGATAAAACAAATGAGCGTGTCATCGACTTTTACCGATTGATCGATACAATCGATATCAATCAAATCAAATTTACCGATTTTTACCGATTTATCGATTGATAAATCGGTACCGATTTTTATCGATTGGCTACGCCGGGACGTCTGCTTTAAGTCTGTTAAAAGTCGTTCACTTATGCAAAACCTACAAACTGAACAACGTTAAAATACAATATTAAAAAATTGGACTTGTTTGTTCATATTCAGCACCTACATTTCCGTTTTTAAATATTTTTCACTAAAACAGCACTTCTCAAGCGTCCGTTGACAGTTAAAATTGTCCGTTGTCCGTCTTAGAGAGGTGTCCCTCTTATAGAGTGTTTTGTTACAGTAAATGTAATTAATAAATTAATCTTCTGAGGTCCCCCTCACCCTCTATTCAATGTTGGGATCACAACATCGTAACAGAGATAGGGGATCTGAACTGAGAGAATAATAGTGAAACTGCTAATCTTTCCAACACTCTTGTCTTTGATTGTAGATTTCTTTCTGATGGGAATAGATTAAAACGTCTGACTTTTACTCTTATCCTTATAATGAAACAGCAATAGCGGTCCAAGAAATATTGTAACATGACGGTTCTTTTAAACCCAGGACCAAAAAGTGAGGACTGTCTCTTCCTAAACGTCTTTGTCCCATCAACTATTAAACCTGATAACAAGATGACTGTCATGGTTTGGTTTCACGGCGGAGGATTCGCCTTGGGTTCTTCCATTGGTTATTCTGGTGGGGTCTTGGCGAGTTTCAATGACATAATTGTTGTGTCAGTCAACTTTAGGCTGGCAATACTCGGCTTCTTTGACGTTCCGGGTACTGATGTGAAAGGAAATTATGGGATGTTAGATCAGGTAGGTCTTAGCCAGTTCAATGACTTAAGTGTCATTCCTTAAAATTACTGTTTAACACAATTGCCATATTAAGTCAGTAATACTATTAAAATAATTATGGACTGCGCGATAAAGTTCCAACGGTTTATAGGGCTAGCTTAAAGGCCCTACCTTTTTTGCAATTTAGGAATGAAAAACTTGCTTTCTAAATTACTGTTAAAGATATAGAAAATCTAATCAGTATTCCAGAGACATTAATTCACTTAAGTTGTCACGTCAGGTGCTGGCATTAAAGTGGGTTCAAGCTAACATCGCCAGTTTTGGTGGCGATCCAAACTGAGTGACCATATTTGGCCAGAGTGCTGGTGCAATTGGTGTTTCTCTTCATTTGGTGTCACCATTGTCCAAAGGTTTGTTCCACAGAGCTATCATACAAAGTGGTGCATCCTCGTCGCCTCTTTACTGTGGAAAAGTTACCAAACCAACACAATTAAAACTGTTTGCTAAGTTTGTGAACTGCTCCCTGGGCTCACAACTCGTTAACTGCGTCCGACAAAAGCCCGTTGAAGACATTCTTAAAGGTCAAATGGGATTCTGGCTTGTTAACTACACGGGGACACACGACGTCGTGGCGCCTGTAGTTGATGGGGAATTTTTGCCAGAGCTGCCAGAAATCCTGTTTAAAACAGGTAAATTCCACGCTGATGTTGACGTCATAACTGGATTTACCTCTAACGAAGGAGCATTGGCCTTCTTTTTAAGGCCACCGAGCCAACTTAGCGAAGGCTTGGAACAAACAATGTTTGAAACTATTGTCGAGGAAATGCTTTATGCCCGAGAGAGGAACCAGTTGACCAAACACTTGGTGCTATTCAAGTACAGAAATCATGCAGACCCTGAGAACAAAACTACCACCCGGCAGTCCATGATGGATGTTTTTGGCGATTCATGTTTCGTTGCACCCGTCCTATTGGAGGCCAAAGCTTTGGCAAAGGTACGTTAAACTTGGATAAATGACTCTTTGTGAGTCTCGGTTATCACTTATAATTTCACCAATCAATCAATCAATCAATCAATCAATCAATCAATCAATCAATCAATCAATCAATCAATCAATCAATCAATCAATCAGCCCGTCGTCTTTGTTGAACGATGATTTCACGCAAAGACTACTTAGTAGTAGTCACGGTATCAGTTGAACAACTGAAAACCTGAAACGAGCACTGGGCAGATAGAATTAGACTTTGTAATTGGGTTTTGTGTCGGGAAGCCGGAGAAGGCAGGTGGAACACCATAGCGAGGGCAACTGAAAATTTAGTTTACCTACTGAGGTGTGTGCTACGACACCACCGTCCAATTCCTTGTTTCCTCCCGAAGTGTCCCCTCGAAATCAAGGAAATTTCGCTTAATCTGTGGAACTCAGTTTTTTAGCCATAATATTTTGTCTCTTAAAGGGGCTATGTCACCATTTTTAGCGTTACTTTAAAAAAGCCAAAATACATCTTTATATCAGTGAAATTCCCAAAAAAAAAGTATTCAGTTTTGTTTAAAATTATTCTACTAGTGCTCTAAAAGTAAAAATAAGTGTCTTGGGCTGCAGATGGCTAGGATGGAAATGAATTGCATCTTGAAAAAATTGGGCCAATTTTTTCAAGTTTATCGCTTGTGTCTTAGAAAATTCGTTAAAACTCCGATTATGGTTTATTTTCTCTGTTAAAATTCACTTAATATCTTCCTGTTAGTGTTCTTTAAGCATTTCGTGTACGACAAAGGTACTTAGTTTTAATTTGGGACGGTTTTGACCCGAAAACCTCAAAATCACCATGACATAGCTCCTTTAAGTTTATTTTGCTTTGCTTTCATAACTTTGGCGATTTTTTTCTGCTTATGTCAAGACAACAAAGCAAGCTCTTGACCATACTCGTGAACACCATACCTCAGCCGGGTGGCTCCTTTAATGTATAGTGCATGGCATAAATACTACTGTAGAGGTTATTTAGCGTGAAGTTGTGTAATACGGCTGAATTTTTATACGATTCAGTTTTTATTTACGACAGTAATCTTATCCTAAAACTAGGTTTTTGAGACTGTGTTTCCTAGCACGTGATCAGAAGAGTGTAATAACGTGTCATATTTGTACTCGTTTTGTTGCGTATTTGCACTCTAGAATGCCATGTCGAATAATAATTGTTATTATTTGACCTACAAACAGGGAGGAAGACCACCTTATGTCTATATGTTCAACCACCGTGCAGTCTTGAGCTCATATTTGCCTGTGTGGACCGGTGTCATTCATGGCATGGACGTCCCTTTTGTATTTGGTGCACCTTTCAAGAACATACGCGAACCATTCACAAATATTTTGACAACAGAGTATTTTGAAATAGAAAAGGGGATGAGTTTATATGTTATGAAACTATGGACGGACTTTGCCAAATATGGGTAAGAAATGATTGCTGAAAGATATACTAGCATCATATACTGCTAAATGAGTGAATTATATCACCAGTGATACACAGATTGGGCATGGTTAAAGTTTACGCACTGTCCATTGGCTGACATAGTACAAGGTGTTCATACTAGAGGCAATCTAGTATGTACAAACAAACATGTAGAAACATGCAAACATCACAAACCAATCTTTGCGTTAGCGAAAGAGCTATTTTTTTCATTTTCAAAATAGCTAGAAAAGGTTTTCATATTTTACTTTAAATACATTTGACCACAATAGAAACAGTGAACCCCATAAGGAAACATTTTGACGCATCTTGATGTTTTTCAACCTTATTCCTAGGATGCCTCCTCTTGTCCCCCCCCCCCCCCCCCCCCCCCCCCCCCTTCTCCCCAATTCATTCCTAGGGTTCCCCTTCTTGCCCCCTATCCCTATTTCCATTTCTAAGGTGTCTCTCCTCATTTGAGATCGATTCTCTTTCATATTGAGGCCTAGTTTCGTACAAAAAAAAGTCATTTAACGGCTTTTTAAATAAAAAAAAACATACATTTTTTAAACCTATTTCGAAAATCAATTATAAGGGAATTTAATTAGCGACTTTGTTCTATTCTCAGAACTCCAAATCCAACCGAGTCTGGTCCACCAGCAGTTACGTGGCCTAAATTCACAGAGGAGGAGCAGGAATATCTTGTCCTCGACTTGAAACCGAGGGTGGAGCGTAGGTACAAGGCGGATATGGTAGCGTTTTGGAATGAGATGATTCCTAAAGTGGCAGAGTTCATGAAAGAAAAGGAGAACGAAAGTGAAGAAAAGCCACCAAGGGATGAGCTGTAAACGATTTAAAACAATAAAAAGCTTTGCTGTAAACCAAAACATAAATAATAAACTATATTTAAGTGTCAGAGTATTTAGCGTACTAGCTAGACTTTCTCAAAGTCGTTCGCTTCTCGTTTCCGGTCCGGTAGCTCTGAGCTGAGCTAGACTTGTAGGCAAGTCTACGTACTAGCTAATTGTGGACACTAAATAAGTAAAAATAAATATATATAAATTATGCTAAGATGGGTTTAAAATTTACAATTGTTCACTATCTAAACTTTTTACTAGAATCTTTGTTTTAAAATCTTTGTTTTAGTTTCTTATTCTTGAGTACAGTTTAATCCTTATTCCTGGAACTGAAATTGAATAGGAAAGTAAGAAGTTTAAGTCGGTTGGGAGGAGAAAACTAAAGAATAGTAATTGCAAAGTAACGGATTTTTCATTGAATCAACATAGAGAATTTAAATTTTCTTTTTTAGTTGAAGTGATCGAGTTTGTGCCAGAAGACCAAACGAAAGCCAAAACAAAGTAAACGAAGGATACGTTTTAAATGGTTTATTTAACGATTTTTGAATAAAAATATTATGAGAGCTGTTAAGATATGTAATCTTCCCACGCAGTACGTAAAGTCAAAAGAACAATCACGGACAAAAATATTTGGAGAGGCAGTGCAAAAATAGACCATTACAAAATTCGTATCGTAACAAATTATCTAAAATGGAATTTTCGAAAAAAGTGGCTAGAACAAAACATGATATGATTATAATACTTAGCATTCTTTTAAATATTTCAATACTGTAGTCTTATGTTATTTCTGAATTTAAGTGTGCATTTAAATGTCAAATTATTGCGTTCGTACTGCTTATGGGTAGAAACGAAAATCAAAGGTGACTTGCTTGGGTGTGGCATTATTACCTGCGTGACGCAAAGTTTTTTTATAAACGTTTTTATTTTATAAAAGAAACAAAAAATACTTGTTCCTCATACATTATTGAGTTATATAAGCACTTGGGGATTTTTAAGAACACTCGAGAAGTGCTATAAGCACTTGCACTTCGGCTCGTGCTTTTCTGCACTTCTCTCGTGTTCTTAAAAATTCCCGCTTGCTAATATAACTCAACAGTGCACTCGGCGCGTTTTTTAATTCTTTAATAATGCATCAACAGATCACGATATTCATTCGAGAAATGCGTTAAAAAAGGATTTATCTTAAGTATTTGCACCCCGCCACAGGAAACGCGTGTTACATGCTAGTAGGAAAGTTACCAATATGATGAAGGTGGATAGTGAACGCCGAAAGTAAGTACTATAGATAGAATGCAAATTGCTGCAAATTATTTTTCGTTAACTAAATTTTTGAAAGTAACATCTTCCCGAAACTTATGTTAGTTATAGCACTAATCAAAATAACCTATGATCAGGCCCTACTTCGAATTTCGTTTCGCTTGGTTAACCAATATAAAAGAGCGCGGCTAAAATTAGGCCTGATTATAACTGTGCTGGAACGATACAATCTTGTCCTCTGCTCTTCTAGTCCACTCCAATATCGTTTTAATCACCAAGCAGTCGCCAAAACAACACAAGTGATTAGAAAGTCAAATGCCTTTCCCTTTTCACAGTATTGGCTTCACCTGTCAAAATAGCGCAGCGTATGATTAATAAATAATTATTTCGTCTGAAATCATCGGAGAAATTCGGTCACGGTTATCGAGTCTCAGGGCCAAATTTATTTTTTATATGCTAGCAGTTATCAAAGATTATGGAGGCCGCGGTGGAAGTGAACTCCTGAAAAATTAATAGAAGCGGCCATTGCTGGTTTGCACGTGACGTCACGGCAGCCATGTTGGTGGTCAAGAACAAAAGCGTTTCTCTCCGCTGGGAACTAAACTCTATTTTCATGCAAATTCTGCGACAAAAATTTTATTGTATTGACCACCAACATGGCCGCCTTGTCACGTGGTTGCAAACCAAGAATTTGGCAGCCCGGACACCAAAAATGTTCAATTTTTTTTTGCATGCAAGGCACAGGGTAACCAACACGAAATTAGGATTGTGTTCTTCGAACGCGAGTGCAAACCAGTTTTAGATATGACCCGTTTATTTATTTTATCTTCTTTGCATATTCTTGAGCAATTTGTAAAAGCGCTGCTAAAATTCGGCGTGATCGAACTTTAATGCTACATTATTCCACGTTTTGCTTGTCCTCTGCTCTTGTAATCCAATCCAATATAATTTTACAACGCAGTCACGAAAACGGCTGAAAACTGATTAGAAAGTCAAATGCCTCAGCTTTAGCTGTCAGATATCAATAAACAAGTATTTCGTAACATGTAATCATCCTTGCAGTTTGGATACTGTTAACAAAGTCACGGTCTTTGAGTCCCAGGACCAAATTAATTTTTTTATATATACTGACGAGTGTACATCAGTCGTCTTTGTTATGAGACCTAACGTTCCATTCAGCTGTCCATTTCATCTTCTTTGCATATTCGTGACCTTTGCTGTCCCTTTTGCATCAAAATTCACCCGAGCTGAACTTGACGAGAAACAACGTTCTCTTGTGGTGCAGACCGAGTCTGGTGCAGTTGTTGGCAAGATTGAGACCCTTCCACACGGAAAATCAGTGCACGAGTATCTTGGTATTCCGTATGCTGAGCCTCCGATCGGCAAATTGAGGTTTGCGGGTCCAAAACCCGCAAAACATTGGGCGGGAATAAAAAAAGTTACGGAATTTGGATCCCCTTGTTCGATGCCTTTGATCCCTGGAATGACTGCATCAAGTACGTTGTTTTATTGTATACTATGTTGTTTTATTATAGAAAACGTCAGTGAGACACAAAGATCTCTCCCAGTGATATGCAATGTCTTCACCTTAGCTACCATGTTTGCCATTATAAAATGTCAAATGAGCTAAAAGGTATTGGTCTATAGTCGAAACATTTTCGAGTCTTCCTCGGAAATTTTCGGACATCGTCGGTGATCTTCGGAAATTTAAGGTAAATGATCGGAAACATTCGTACAATCTTCGTATAGTATTCGAAGAATTTTCACAAAACTTCGGAAGTTAGTAAATAATACATGATTGCTTAAAGATATTAACATTTATCTTCTCGTGTACGTTCAATTAATGAAAATAAAAACGGACAGTCTAATTATCCGTCATAAACTTGAATTCATGGACCGAGTCACCCAGGTGGGTCATGATTGCAATTGTAAGGTTTCTATGATTGCCCTTTTAGGATAATACCAAAAAACAAAAAAAATGAGGTTGATTTCTCATTTAAAAACCCTTTAACCCTCGGATGCTATATGCAAGCACCCCTTATCTCTCACTTCGGGGTTTTAATCGCTCGTTAGTCTGCATGGCTTAAGGCGGGGATACACCTGAATTTGAAAGAAATTTTCAGTTTAAAGAAGGGATAGAAGAAAGAAAATGATTTTTGGAACACCAACAGACAGTTGATACCCACACAAGAGCACTTCAGGTTGATAGTGGATTATTTTGGTGTCAATCTATTTATTATTAACTACAAATTCTAAGCGAAAAACTATTTCCTGCCAAACATGCATGTCCACTAAAAAAAAACACAAAAATATTCCAAAACACCCCATAACATAGATTCATGAGATGAGCACAGAGTTTTTGGATTGCTTGAAGCGTGAACGAAATATTTTCATTAAACCCATGTTAAGTGGCGGAAAAATGTCATTCAGGTGTATCCCCGCCTTAAAGCTCTTACACTTTTTTATATACAATGCATAATAACCCGGCTAACCCTTTAAATGAATTTATAAACGAGGGGCGTATATCTGGCTAACCATGAATTAAAAATAAGAAGTTGCAAATATTACTCAGTGTACTATCAGTGTAGTGGGTAGTGGGGGGGGGGGGGGGGGGAGGGGGGGGAGGGGGGGGGGGGGTCAATCGGTCAGCAAAGCTATCCACTCCCCAGACCGCTCTCCGCCCGCTCCGCTTGGGGTAATGTGTGAACAAAATATTAAGAAAAGGGGAAATATTTGCAACAAGTTTTCAAAAATTTCAAATAATACTTCGCGTCATCTTCTTTACCTCAGTGGGAAGTGAAGATTGTCTTTTCCTAAACGTGTTTGTTCCATCAATCATCAAACCCAACGACAAGATGGTGGTCATGGTGTGGATTCATGGTGGCGCATACTCTTTCGGTTCGTCTACTGGTTATTATGGTGGGGTTTTGGCTGCCTTCAATGACGTCATTGTTGTGTCATTTAACTATCGTGTAGGAGTACTTGGCTTCTTTAACGTTCCTGAAACTGATGTGAAAGGAAATTATGGGATGTTGGATCAGGTAGAGAAAATTGTCTTGTTAATTAATCCACACTAATTTTAATTCAGCAGGAGAAAATGAGAATACGGTCACTGCCCTATTATGGCTCTGTTATGCAGGTGTCCATATATGAGATGTTGGACCAAGCAGGTTACTTATCTTCACTGCAAATCATTGAAACCCGTTCCCTTCCAAGAGTAGCCAGTCAACAGGCCTTCTGTTTTGTACAGGGCAAAACCCCTCTTCCCAGTGTTCCCTCGGCTTGCTTCGCCATAGCCTTTCTTTTCGCCCCGTCCCCAACCGGGAGACCTGTCCACAGGCTATCCCAAGAACGGTCAATATTCGATAAGATAGCTTCCTGGCGTGGCATCTTCAACGGGGGCGCTTATTAACGGAACCGCAGTCAGGGGGGGGGGGACTTAATAGAAAGGGGGCGCTTATTAACAGAACCGCAGCCAAGGGAGGGGGGGGGGCTTGATAGAAAGGGGGCACTTATTAACAGAACCTCAGCCAAGGGAGGGGGGGGGGAGGGCTTAATAGAAAGGGGGCGCTTATTAACAGAACCGCAGCCAAGGGGGGGGGGGGGGGGGGGCTTAATAGAAAGGGGGCGCATATTAGCAGAACCGCAGTCAACGGGGTGGCTTAATAGAAAGGGGGCGCTTATTAACAGAACCGCAGTCAACGGGGTGGCTTAATAGAAAGGGGGCGCTTATTAACAGAACCGCAGTCAACGGGGTGGCTTAATAGAAAGGGGGCGCTTATTAACAGAACCGCAGTCAGGGGGGGGGGGGGGGGGGGCTTAATAGAAACTGATCACCGGTTTATACCAGCGTTTTTATTTTAAATTCGCTGATCGGTTTTTCAGGATAAATAAAGCATTTATTATTATTATTATTAGAAAGGGGCGCTTATTAACAGGATCGCAGTCAAGGGGGGGGGGGGGGGGGGGGGGGGGGGGGCTTATTGGAGGAAGGGCGAAAATGGAAATCAAATCATTACGGTAATATTGGCGCACTCACTCTCCTTGCGCTTATCACCTTTTCATAGTTGTTTTTATAACTGCAGGTACAGGCATTAAAGTGGGTTCAAGCTAATATTGCACGTTTTGGCGGTGATCCAAATAAAGTGACTATATTTGGCCAAAGTGCCGGAGCGATGAGTGTTTCCCTTCATTTGGTGTCACCGTTGTCCAAAGGTTTGTTTCACAGAGCCATTGCTCAGAGCGGTGCAGCCTCTACGCCTTTGTATAGTGGAAAAGTCACCAAACCAAAACAGCTAGAAGCGTTCGTACAGGCCATTAACTGCAGCATGGGACCAAATGTTGTTGAGTGCGCACGAGGGAAAACTGGAGAAGAGATTATCATGGGTCAAATGGCGATCGTGTTTGGTGGCTACAAGGGATCGCAAGATATTGTTGGTCCTACAGTTGATGGGGAGTTTTTACCAGATCTGCCAGAAATCCTTTTTAAAAAAGGTGAATTCCACGACGTTGACGTCATAACGGGTGTCACTGCAAACGAAGGTGCGTTGTTAGCAATGATAAGGCCACCTGATCAGTTCAAAGATGGAATAGAAAAGGAGTTCTTCGAATCCATTCTGAGGCAGGAAATGCTTTATGCTCGAGAACTGAAGAACAGCCTTGTGGAAGACTTGATTTTGTTTGAGTACACCAAGAATGTAGACTCTGAAAACAAACAGGCCATGCGACAGTCGTTACTAAACTGTTTTAGTGATTCAGGTTTTGTGTCACCCGCCATGCTGGAAGCCAGAGCTTTGGCCAAGGTTAGTAAACGAATCATTTCTTGGCTACTTCATCTTCTGTCCTTAAATCAGTGGTAGGTGAAAACTATTCTGGGTTCATTAGGAATATTTAAAATCTTCGCGGCTCGGTAAATATCCACCACTACCACCTACACTGAGGTGAATAGTTGTTTTAGTATATACTGAAACAGTGAGATAATATAACGAAAATGATGCTTTTTAACTCATTTATTCCTGTCAACGATTACAATTTTCGCGCGCAAATTGCTGGGAGGTGAATAGCACTTGCTATTCCGAGTTTCAGTAGCCAATCAGAGCGCGCCAACAATGCTATCCACTGGTTCAGTATATACTAATACTAGCTATTCCTACCCCCCCCCCCCCCCAACCCATGCGCGCATGCATACAAAAGCAAACACAGCGATTTGTCACTTTGTAAGCAAACGAAAGTGCATTAAAATTGTGGTCTACTGAGTCGCAAGCCGATGCAAACTTTTAACCGTATTTACTTTCTGTGAGTTGCGTTTCAATTTGGCTAAGACTTAAGGCGTTTCGATACAGTTTACTGGACACCATACCTACATTTTTCAATCGGCTTTTAAGCGGTCTTTTCCAAGTCAGATCAACGTAAAATTTAACCAGTAACAGGTTTTGAATTGAAGTTTGCAAGATGTATTTTCTGGTAAAATCCATATTACCACGACGACGATAAACAAGAAACTTCGAAATCAGTAAAAGTGAAATTTTGCGCGTTTAAGTTTTCGCACTGAAGATCCCACATAAAAATCTTAAAATATGGTATGAGGCAAATAAATTTTGCAAGAATAAAAAAATCTGTATGTTTGATTTCAAATAAATCGCAATTACATTTCAAACCTTACTCTTTGTAAAGTAGTAATAAACGGACAGAGATTAACACCGGTTTTGTAAAATTACTTTAAGATAGTGTCAAAATGTAGCTTGATATCATGTTTGCACGCCATAAAAGTATTGTTTACATTCTCTTTTGCGATCTTGAGAACTACCTTTTTTCCTAACATCGCTCCATGCCAGGAGCTTAGCTCCTGTCCATGCGCAATTTACTGCGTTTACTGCGCATGCTTGTGAAAATATTATCTCAAAGTTTCATTGACATTGATTCACTGGAACGCCTTTAAATTTAAAGATGAAGACGACGTACGAACCGGCCGAAAAGATTGCGTTACAAATTACCTTTTTTAAGTTATGCTCATGCAGTAATGATTTCAAATCAATGCGCATTACATTCCTCCGGTTAGTGGTGGAAATTTCACGTTAATCAGACTTGGAGGAGATCGCTTTAAAGCCGAATGAAAAATGTAGGTATGGTCTCCAGAATAGTCTGTTCACAGACTTTTCCTTTTTAGCCGAGCGCGAGAACGAGCCCGGAGGGCGCGTCGCTCTAGGGGCTCGTTCTCGCACTACGCGCTCGCACTCGCACTCGCACGCGTTCGCTTCGCTCACGCTAGGCTAAAAATAAATCGGTCTGTAAACAGACTACTCCAGAAAACTGTATCGAAACAACAAAACCACAATGATTCTCCTTCGTAACATTGCTGTTTGAATTTACAGGGAGGACGACCACCTTATGTCTATGTATTCAACCACAGTGCAGTGTATTCACCTTTGCCCGAGTGGTTTGGTGTGGTGCATGGAATGGACATCGCTTTCGTGCTAGGTGCGCCTTTCAAGAGCATATCGGAACCATACGTAAACGTCCTGTCGACCAAGTATTCTGAGATAGAAAAGGGGTTGAGTTTGTACGTCATGAAACTGTGGACGGACTTTGCCAAATATGGGTAAGAACAGTCTAGTTATGATTTATAATATTCCTTGGTTATTGACAGTGCTCATCATGTATTGATTGGGAGAGCTATATAAGTCTTTGTGAAGGTAAACTCGCACACAGCCACAGGGGGCCTACACGGCCAGTGCTTAACCCGGTTTCTGTAGCATGAAGCAAGGAGTATCACTACTCCCCCCTGGCCGATGGGATGCTAGCTTATCGCAGGGTTACCCCCAGCATTATGTCACCGGTACCATACGTATGCCGTGGGAGGACGGCCGTGCTGTCCCCAGCCAACAGCTACCACATGTTGTGTGGAGCTGGCGCTTAATGGGATGCTTACATCCGCCTTGGCAGTAAGAGGGCACCTACAAACGACTTTCGGGTCGTGTAGGCTATGCCATGCTGATGAGTCCTAACAAGGACTGTCCATGGCTGCCACTGCCAGGGTGATATGGCTGTGCGCATGCGTAAGGTACCGCGGGGTTGGTGTTTGAGTGTGTCACTTGCTTTTTTCGTGTTTTACCTATTTATACACCTGTGTGGGGAGAGACAATGTGGAGGAAAGTTTCTTGCTAAGGAAACAACATGGTGACCGGAGACCAGGTCACCGATCGTCAAGTTGAAAGCTTCAGTCCAATACATACATACATTCAGTCTTACGCGGTAACCACGACATGGACACCACCTCGCCTCCAGTAAGTGGATGAAAATAACTCAAACTTGTGGTAGACAGAAAATACATATGAATTTCCCAGTGTGACTACTTCTCGTAAGCCACCACCTACAAAATTTAACAAAGTTTTTTTTAGTGAACTGGCACTTGACCGAGTTAGTCTGTGAGCACGCTAAGCGAAAAGAAAAACTCAGCGTTTGAATAGCCTGTGGTAAATAAGTTAAATTTCTATTCAGTAAGAAATCTGGTTAAATCGAGATAATGATCCATGATCGTTGAATTCGAGACAGTGAATTCATTGGCAGATTCTTTTTTCCCCAGGTCTCCAAATCCACCTGAGTCTGGTCCTTCAGAAGTCACGTGGCCCCATTTCACAGAAAAAGAGCAGGAATACCTTGTCCTCGACTTAAAACCGAGGGTGGAGCGTAGGTTCAAGTCGGATAAGGTGGAGTTTTGGAATGAAATTGTTCCAAAAGTGATCGAGTTCACGAAAAAGAAGGGAGAAGAGGCTGTCAAGGAAAAGACACCGAAAGATGAACTGTAAATAGTTAACACAATAAAGCGGTTTATTAAAAAAAACCGAACCTTCTTTGCTTTTGTTTTGAAAGAACACTGTCCCGCCGAAATGTTTTATCATGTTTTATCGCCAACTGTCACCAGATACACAACTTAGCTGGATAAAAAGATTCTGTAAAGCAAAACAGAAGCAGTGGTTTGGAGATAAAGGCCAGGATTGCAAGGATGGAAGTGGATTACAGTTCATCAAATTTGATTTCGTGACAGGCGGCCAAGAAACCAAAATCACCTTAGTTTCTTGTGGAATTTTGACTTTTTAGCCGTTGTGTTGTCTCCTCAGATGATATTTCTTTGATTTCATCACTTTTTGGCGATTTTTCCTTCCTATCTAAAGACAATAAAGCAAGTTAATCATAACCGTATAATCATAAAAAAACGATACAACAGACGCGACTGCTGTTCGGCTAACGCATTGTTGTACCCAATTCAAACCTTTTAGGATTAGAACTCTAGCTTTGTTCGTCATATTTCCATATCAATGAAGCATGCGTTGACATGGAAATTATATGGAAATATTGTGAACAAAGAATCTTAATCCCAGAAGGTTTGAATTGGGTACAACAATGCGTCAGCCGAATAGCGTTCCGCCCAGATGACGTCATATTTGGCAGCTTTGCATTGTGGGATCGAAATGCAGACAAATATTTCAAAATGGCTGCATCGGAAACACCAGTTTTTGCGATTCCTGTATATGTTGAGGATAATTGTCGAGTTGTACCCAAGAACAGTCCTTCGTAGCACCTGCTTTTTTCGTAGCTTCCTGCATAGTTCTTGAATGTTTGTACGCATTTCAATCCCATGATGCTGCACGAGTTTTCTATTTTTAGAATCTGGGCGGAACGCTATTTGTTTATTTAGTCTATTTAGCATGGCTGCAAATTATTTAAACCCAGTGTGCCTCAATATATCGAAGGAGATTTCTACTCCACTCTATGCAACGTAGTTCATACTTTTGAGTCTGTGGATAAAATTCTAAAGTGTGACCATTCCAATGAAAGCTATTGAGCAGTACTTTCCTGTAGTGCTGTTTATTATGCTGTACAAGGTGATTCTAACTTTTGAGTCTGTGGATAAAATCCTAAAGTGTGACCATTCCAATGAAAGCTATTGAGCAGTACTTTCCTGTAGTGCTGTTTATTATGCTGTACAAGGTGATTCTAACTTTTGAGTCTGTGGATAAAATCCTAAAGTGTGACCATTCAAATGAAAGCTATTGAGCAGTACTTTCCTGTGGTGCTGTTTATTATGCTGTACATGGTAGTTCTAACTTTTGAGTCTGTGGATAAAATCCTAAAGTGTGACCACTCGCAATGAAAGCTACTGCATGAGAAGCACTTTCCTGTGGTGCTGCTCATAATCCTATACAAGAAGATCATCACCCTCATCTCCAGGGTCTTCGCGGTCTTAAAATGGCGGCAAGGAAAGACCCTCGGCAAACAGGAAATCAACCTAAAATCACCAAATGTTAATTCAAAATGGCGAAAGGCACGCAATTGGGATATTTTAAGATCACGCGATCTTCTATTATTTGCTTGGGTCTCGGTCAGTATCAACAGCCAGGCACCTCTCCAGTCACACTATTTTTAACCTGTAGAGCAAACGTATGTTTTGGGATGAACAAATGCTAAGTTAAACAGCGCAATGGGGCAAGACAAAACACCCTCCTTCACTTCTTCATCCCGTCCCACGGCGAAACTAAAATGGCGTCATTTTTGCGAAACTAAAATGGCGGCCAAACATCGGAACAAATTTTAAAATTCAGCTCTTTCCCACCAAGAATAAAAACGCCTGCACTATGGACCACCCGAACGGGAACATTACACTATAAGTCCAAAAAACCGGCATCCGGTATTAAAACACAAAAAAAAAAACCGAAAGCCGGGTGGAGGAGAGGGGATTCCGAAGCCTCGAGTTGGATTTCGAGTTCATACGTATCCTTCATACGGGGGAGGGGAGGGAATGGGTGTGTACATGTAGGAGAGGCTTTTCCTACGTACTGTCCATTTCTGAGAGGTGCTTAATTTTTAAAGAGCTTTAAAGGGACAATAACCAAATTTCGTTTGCTTTATTTCCATGTTATATCACCTAATGCCACCAAATATATAAAAAAGGATTTTTTAGAGCAAACCTGAAGCAGTAGTTTGGAGATAAAGTGCAGGATTGCAAGGATGGAAGGAAGAATTTCATCAAATTTAATTTGATTTCATGATAGGCATTGAAAGAATCAAAATTGCTATTCTTGTAGAAAGGAGTTTTATGTTAGCTCCCAATACTCAGTACTTTCTATAGATTTGATGCACGCAGGGTTAATGTTTTATTTGTTTAAAAAACGTGTATGTTTACAAAAAAGTTTACAATTCATCCTTTAGTGCCTTTTTTTCTGCGACCTTTTTCTCCTTTTTCGTGAATTTGACAACTTTAGGAACAATTTCATTCCAAAACGCCATCTTTTCTGCCTTGTACCTACGTTCCACCCTCGGTTTCAAGTCGAGGACAAGATATGCCTGTTCTTCTTCCGTAAATGTAGGCCACGTGACTGGTGCTGGGCCAGAGACGGGTGGATTTGGAGACCTGGGGAAAGAAGAGAATTTGCCTGGTTATATATAATTAGTTAGTTAGTTAGTTAGTTAGTTAGTTAAAGGGGCTATGTCGCGAGGATGGCGGGTGAGTACTGGGTACTAACAACTTGAAAAACGTCCGGTGGCTTTTTATCAAGTTGGCGGCCATTACTGTCGAATTCGCTGCAATCCGTTCCATCCCGTCGTATTGCGTGGAAGGATAGATCTCAAGTTTACAAATTAGTTAGAGTATTTACTTGGCTAGATTTTTGTTAAATTATTTCTGCGATTTGTTAGTCGTTCCTTCGAAAAATTCGATGTCTTCCAGTAGTGGTGGAAGTTGGGGAGCAATTTAAAAGCGAAATCGATCGTGTGTTTGTTTACCTCGCGTGGTTCGACACGAGTGCAAGTGCGATAAAACTTGCCGCGATCCGGAAGGGAACAATAGAAATTTGACATGTGTGACATCACATGACAGGAACTCATTGCGTAGACTCGCCTTGCGACATAGCCCCTTTAAATGAACTGAAGATGAGTTCGGTTAGTTTAAAAATTCGCTAGAATCGTCAGTGCGTTCGCTTGAATTCGCAAATAGCATCAAAGATCATAAGTGACAGAATTCGTTTCAGTAAGAAACCGTTCAAAGAAAGTTCAAATAAACTGTTTAATTTTCCCTTGGTAACATTGACGGATTACCAATCCGCGCCTCGGATTCCAAACAAAAAAACGCTAGGTTTACCAAGACTTTATGACTTCTGGCACTATTTCTGAATCGAATGCTCTGTTTTAAAGGCTTTGTGCACAAAATATATGGAGAGAAACGACCAGAAAAGACACAGAACTACTTAATGTGAGAAATGTAAGTTTTTTTTTTAGATAAATAAAACCTTATTGCCCATGGACAAACGTGGACGTTTGATAGCAATTGATTGCATATTATAAAAGTTATGAATGTTGGAAGTTAGCGCGGGCACTTTGCCCCCCCCCCCCCCCCCCCCCCCCCCCCCCCCCCCCCCTCAAAGTAGGGTTAACTTAATCAAATTGAAATTGACTAGTTGGTTCTTAAAATAACCTGAACTATGAACTTGAAATAAAAAGCAAAATCGCCGAATTTAAAGAAAGCGGTTGCCGTTGTATCTGTATATTGACAACGTTTTTGTCCCCCCCCCCCTTTTCGCAGTCAATACCAAACGGATCCTGAGTCATCGCTTTATTGGTTAATATACAAATACATTTTCATGTGTTCTTACCCATATTTAGTAAAGTCTGTCCACAGTTTCATAACATACAAACTTAAACCCTTTTCTGTTTCTGAATACTTTGTTGTCAGGCCCATCTCATTCTTGAGAGGGACGCCAAACACAAATGGGACGTCCATTCCATGAAGCACACCAAGCCACTCAGGCAGAGGTGAATATTCCGGGCGGTGATTGAACACATAAAAATAAGTTTGCCTTCCAGCCTGTAAACGAAAACAGTTAAGAATTATAAATTCACCTTCTTTAAGAGGTGGATTTTTCCGAGCAGCGACGTGGTGACATAAGTATTAGTATCCAAAGCGCGCGAAAAAACAATATACATACATGTACCACAGGGAGCAGAGGAGCCAAATTTGACCTTTACGCGTTCGATCTTTGATCTTTATACGTGCGCTGTGTCTTGCGTTATTCGATCCGTTGTTTTCGAGTATTTGCCCTAGCGGAACCCCAAGCGTAATCGGCGCTTTCCGAGCGAGGCACGAAGTGCCGAGAAGATAAAGAGACGTCTCTCTTCTTACTGCGTAACGATCTTGTAGCGCCCACAGTAAGCAGTGTGCGGTTACCCAACGGAAAGCTCCGATTACGCTTGGGGTCCCGCTGGGGCAAAAAACAGACTCGAAAACAACAGATCGAAGATCGAACCCGTTAAGGTCAAATTTGGCCGCTCCTCTGCTCCCTGTGCATGTATAAGAAGATGCTGATTTGTGATTGTAGACGATGAGCTGCAAACGTCAACTAGACATAAAAACGAACTCTGTCGGAAACTTTTCGAAGGCTACCCAAGAATTCTGGCGTTTTCCAGACGTTTTGGCCGGACGATACGGAGATGTTTCGATTTTAGACTAACACCAGTTTGGTTCGTTGGAGATTTTATAAACGCTAAAATGGCAGCATGGAGGCAGGCTGAAAGGTGGAGGAGGAAGAGCGGACTAGGGGAGGAGAGGGAAGGGGTGGGAAACTGTGTCCAACGTAACATTGTCATTTCGACACTTTTGATCTATGACTTCCTAATGTGGAACTTTGTTGGCAACAAAACTTCTCACAGTCCTTGTGGTTTAACAATTAAACTGCCAAGGGTGCAAAATTAGCAAATTCCCACCGGTTTTCCGTGGTGTGGACACTTATTTACCACGATTTACGTCATCACATGGTCAAAATGTTGTGGATCAGCAACAAATTTTGACTATGTGATGACGTAAATCGTGGTAAAGAAGAGTCAACACTACGGAAAACCGGTGGAAAATGGGTTTTTACCACAATATTTAGAAATTGCGTGATGTTAGCGTCAGCACCGTTGTCTGCACTCTCCTTTACCACCCGCATCGACCAATCAGATTGCGAGATGACCGGCAATTGTGGTAAAAAAACAAAATTTAAGAAAACTCTCATTTTGTAAATTTAAATCGAACCAAAGTAAAGTACTTAAATGTGCGACCATTGGAATGGTCACAGATTTCGTCTCCATAGTCGACTCTCAAACACGTCTCAAAAGTATATCAAAAAGTTGTCAAAACTTTTGGTCTCCGGCAGAGTATCTACGTAACTTTGTAAAGTGACAGTGGTAAGGCACACAGCATTGTAAATCCTATGACCTTCAGGAAATCAATTAATATTAATCTCATCTAAATCTAATCATTTAACAGATTTATATATAGGAGGGAATATTTCTTAAAAAACACGTACGTTCATGCAACACACACTACAACAATCGATACCTGTTGATGTTTGTATTACCTTTGCCAAAGCTTTAGCCTCCAACATAACAGGTCCATCGAAAACTGAGTCGCCATAAACTTCCAACATCGATTTTCGAGTAGCGATTTTGTCGTCAGGGTCTGTATGGTTGGTGTACTGGAACAATATCAAGTCTTCAATAACTTGACTTTTCTCTCGATGATACAGCAATTCCCCCCTTACAATATTTTCAAACACGTTTTTCTCCAAACCATCTTTGAACTGATCAGGCGGTCTGGTCGCTACTAATATGCTTCCTTCGTTGGAGGTAAGACCGGTTATGATGTCGATGTCAGCGTGGAATTTTCCTTCTTTAAACAGGATTTCTGGCAGATCTGGTAACAAATATTTATCAACTACAGGCGCTACAAAATCTTGGGTCCGGAGTGTCGTGGGGTTGTCAAACGTGAATATCGTCTGCGACGTTAGAATATCCTCAACGGCCTTGCCTCGGACACAATCTACAAGATTCGAATCCAAGCTGCAGTTTATATCCTTAGCAAACAACTCCAACTGATCTGTGTTGGTGACTTTTCCACAAAAATAAGGCCCCGAAGATGCACCGCTCTGCATGATGGCTCTGTGAAACAACCCTTTGGACAATGGCGACACTAAATGGAGGGAAACACTGACTCCACCAGCACTTTCACCAAATATGGTCACTCTTTTTGGATCACCGCCAAAATTCTCAATGTTTGCTTGAACCCACTTTAAAGCCAGCACCTGCAGGTTGTAAATTAAGACAACAGAAAAATATGTTTTTTGTCTTCATATACATACTCTATCATGATTTTTCCCCAGTGGGGCTTTTCTACAACTTCAAATTAAACTTCTTATTAAAAGTCTACAAAGAAAGATATTAAATAGTGATAAAAATATGTAAGGCGAAGTCGCACACGATCCACACTTAACTCACGTGACAGCCAGGGCTTAACTCGGTTTCTGTAATATGAAACAACTAAGATTGTTATGGAGCTGGAGTTTTTCTCAATACAAAGCGTGCGTTGATTGGTTGATTCATGGTCACATGACATGTAACAGACAAACTGTTTCCCGCCAATTGTCCAAAGTGGGCAACATTTGCGAAAGCGGGCAACAATTTTGACGTCAGAGGTTAACAGATTGCATTGTTGCCCGTCAGCGCACGTGATCAGACCGTGACAAAAGGTGACATGATTATGATGTGATTGATGTTTACCTCGAGTGCTCGGCGCGTTTTTCAAACTGTGTTGTGTTGTGTTTTTTGTGTTGCTATATAACAAATCACACTGATCCCTCGGGAAACAGTGAATTTTGTTTCCCCCGAATCTCGATGTTTCCCTCGACTTCGTCTCGGGAAACAAAATTCACTGTTTCCCTCGTAACCAGTCATTAAGTGTTTAGTATTGCCACTCCCTCCTGGATGGGATGCTAGTCCATAGCAGGGTTCCCCAGCATTATGTTGCCGGTATCCACTTACACGTGCACACTTGGGTCGGATGAGAGATAATATGGAGCAAAGTCAGCAAAGTTCTTCTCTATAGAAACGATACAACGGCAAAGGCCTACTCGAACTACCGACTTACAATCCAACGCGCTTACCACTACAACATTGTAAATGATTGCATTGCATTGTATCGCTCCTCCATATAATTAGACTGCGAGCATTATTTTTCTCTTACCTGTTTGCAGTGTTCCTTCTACATAAGAAGATATAATATTGTATACATGTACATTAACACGTAAAAGTAATAATAAACTTGTAAGCAAATAAAAATTATGAAAATCAAAACTGTTATTATTCTTAATAATATAAGGAAATGTATGAGACAAGAAATGAGAATATAAATTTTGATATTAGGGCTTTTAAGCTTTTAGTTTATACTAGGCCTACCTGATCTAATATCCCATAATTTCCTTTAACGTCTGTTCCAGGGACATTAAAGAATCCAAGTATTCCAAGACGATAGTTGATTGACACAACGATTACGTCATTGAAGGACGCCAATACCCCTCCATGAAAATTACTAGATGATAGATAAGAGAATCCACCGCCATGAATCCACACCATGACTGCCATCTTGTCGTTGGGTTTAATGGTTGATGGAACAAACACGTTTAAGAAAAGGCAATCTTCACTCATCTTTACTGAATAATGAAAGTCAGAACATTCGTGTTCGTAAGTTGGAAATACAAGTCATGATTATATAATCATGACTTGTATTTCCAACTTACGAACCACTATTCAGCCAATCAGAAGTAAAATCAAAACCAATTGCGAATTTCTCGAAAAAGTTTTCCCGCGCATGGCACTGTACATCAGAGTATATTTCTTGCTATCCTAGTGCCAGTACGTTCCCTATAACAGAAGCTTAGAAATTACAAGTAGGCCTTCTTTTCAACACTTTGTTATAAATAAATGACGTAAGCTTACAGTGCGACGCGCCTAACCGTGAGCACCAAACAAACTTTTTCACAAATTAGCCAATCACAGAGCGCGAATTCAATTAACGTGCACGCATCCCCGCAAAGTTGAGCACGACGGAATGTAATTGTCGCTTCGTGTTTACAACGGAACTGTAAAAATAGTTGCAAAATACGAAGATTTTATTCAATTTATTGCTTCACACATCCGCATTTACGAAAATGATTATATAAAGAATTAACACTCAGGTGATATCGTGGAAACTTGTAAAACAGTTTGTCGGGTGTTCCAGTCAGGCATGTCGCACTGTAAAAATCTTAGTATATACTCTTTGATCCTTTTTATCAAAATCACTTGTCTCAATTCTCCGGATATTTCTTCACAGAACTACTTGTAATTTCTAAGCTTCTGTTATAGGGAACGTACTGGCACTAGGATAGCAAGAAATATACTCTGATGTACAGTGCCATGCGCGGGAAAACTTTTTCGAGAAATTCGCAATTGGTTTTGATTTTACTTCTGATTGGCTGAATAGTGGTTCGAGATTATTTGTGACCTCTCACGCGAAAACGATACTAACGGATATCCGTTTGAACGGCAAAAGTTAAACGCACGGCTACTGAACGGATGAGGCCGCGCCGTTTAAAATGGCTGAACGGATGAAGAAAAAATTTAAACGGATAAAGTTGAACGGCTGAACGGCAGGCGAAAAATTTCGAACGGCTGACTGTGAACGCCTGAACGGCAAAATATTAAATTATTTCGAACGGTTGGTATTTAGTTGGCTGTGAACGGCTGAACGGCTAAAGAATTATTTTAAACGGCTGGCTGTGCACGCAGCTATAGACAATGGCTTTTTCCCAAGTGAATGGAAAGTAGCAAAAGTAACCCCAATCTTCAAAAAAGGTGCTAAATCCGACCTTAACAATTACAGACCAATTATATCTGTATAACCCATTGTCTCAAAAATTTTCGAAAAAATTATTTACCAACAACTTTATGATTACCTAAATGAGAACAAGCTCTTGAGTAATTACCAGTCATGGTTTTCGCTCACTGTAAAGCACCCAAACAGCCCTACTTGAGACCACGAACAACTGGTCAATCAATATAGACAATGGTCTTTTAAATGGTGTCATATTTATCGACCTCAAAAAGGCCTTCGACAACATTGACCATGAAATCATTTTGCGTAAGCTCGTAAACTACGGAGTGGATGAGAACTCCCTCCGATGGTTCGCTTAAGTAATAGGGGTCAAAAGTGTCGTGTAACGTAAACGGCGCTCTGTCAAACACAAACGAAATAAGTTGCGGGGTGCCACATGACAGCATAATTGGCCCTCTACTCTTTCTAAACATCAATGACCTGCCGGAACTGCCTCACTACAGCCTGCGCAAAAATGTTCGCACATGACACTTATATTAGCATTTCTGGCCGTACTCTCGCTGATCTTGAACCGATGATAAACTCTGAACTCGCGAATCTCAATTGCTGGCTAAAAACGAATAGGCTTTAGTTAGCCTTAACGTTGCGAAAACCGAGTTCATGATCATAGGTTCTCGTCAGAAGCTACTTGTGGAGAGTAATGACGAAATCTGTGTCAGTTTAGAAAATTAACAAATCGAGAGAGTGAATCATACTACGTCGCTAGGTCTTACAATCGACGATAGACTCTATTGGTTAAATTATATTAACGAAGTATGTAAAAAGGTATCTTCAGCAATAGGTGCTCTGAAGCGCATTAGGCCTTTTGTCTCTCAATCTACTGCAATACAAATTTATAACGCCATAATCCAGCCCCATCGCGATTACTGTAGCCCCGTCTGGGATGGGTTTAATAACCAACTGAGCGATAAACTGCAAAAAATACAGAACCGTGCAGCCAGGGTAATTGCGAGGGCTAATTCAGTACGAGACAAGCTCCAACGTACTCCTGCAAAGGCTGAAATGGGATTCACTCTCAGTAAGACGAAAAAAGCAAAAGGCAGTTGTGATGTTTAAGTCCCTCAACAAATTAGCCCCAGTGTACTTGCAGGACCAATTCAATACACGAAGCACAAACTACAATTTACGAAATTCGTGCGGTAAACTAACATTGCCCAAGCCACGCACCAATTACATGTATCTAAAGCGTAGCTTTAGCTATACTGTGTATATTGGAACTCCTTACCACAAGATGTAAGGAATATCAAGTCAATAGGGCAATTTAAAAGGGAAATAAACCGACTATTTCAATCATCGGTTTCCTACTCGGCAACCTTGTATTATAAAGACAGTAAGTGAAGTGTATATATATTTTAAATGATATAATTGTCACTTTTTATATACTGAATGATTTTACCGAGTTTAAATAAAGTTATATGTATGTAAAGCTAACAAAAACATCGAACAGTTTTCTTCATGTAGATCACATTATATTTTGGGTCTTTCTATGTCTCAATTTTATTTCTTGTATCACAGGAGGTGTCATCCATTGTTATCAAAGTTAATGATTAGTATTTTGCAATTTGAAGTTTGCGTGACACAATCAGTTTATTTTACAAATCGATGTAAAAAAAAAAACATTAAAATTTAATACAAGATTTCAATTCAAAAATATCAGATACATTTGACCTTTAACAATTGTACAGTACAAGAGGGTTCATGAAGATATTTGCATAAATGTCTTCAATGGGGTTCACTTTATAACACAAACATACCTGATTTTAACAAGTCTCTAAAACCTTCAACTAAGGGTATAGGTTGCGGACACCAGGCTCCGAACTCTGTAGTATCTTTACTAGCTGACCAAGGTTTGGCGGGTTTTGGATCAGCAAACCTCAATTCTTCGACTGGAGGTTCAGCATACGGAATACCAAGGTACTCGTGCACTGATTTACCGTGTGGAAGAGTCTCAATCTTACCAACAACTGCACCTGACTCGGTCTGCACGACGGGGGAACGTTGGTGTTCTTTTAATTCGGCTAGAATTGATATCGGCGTAATAACGATAGCGCTGGCTATGATCATGTAGAGGGCTCGAAATCGAAATGGAACTAACTTCATGTTCGAAAAATGGTTTGCGCCTCCGTGAAAGCGACTATAAGGAATGAATGTTATCGGCGATGACACAATACGTGACTTTCGAAATGGCGGACTGCGCGGGCGGAATGGAAACTAGCAAAATAAAAGCGAGGCGAGAGGCCTCGAAGGCTAAACAAACATGGACATGGACATGGACATATGGACGTGCTCCGTAGCCTAGTACTGGTACATCGAGTGATTCATTGTTTCTTACATTGAATACCTGAGTCAGAACTTAAAAAAGAAGCCGCTTAAGTTCCGGTTGCAATGTTGGGTGATCCATGAAAGGATCTTAAAAAAAAGGCAGAACTTGTCAAGAGCCGAGAAATCAGCTGAGAAATCGCGTTGTTCAACTGACTTTGCATACTATGGCTTGGAACTACTATGGCTTGCATGACTTCATGCACCGTTGGTTTCACTATGTGGGTTAAAAAAGGTTATCACGGAATCATACTTTCGTTGACGGTAAATACTTTTGTTGACAGTTTATCAACAGTTTTCCCTGTTCAAGTTTAATACAGAAAGTTAAGTTAAAAAATCTATTATTTGAAGGTGACTAGACATACTTTCCGCTTTTTCGCAGAACTATTTGTGGAACTCGTACCCGTCACGCCCGAGGGGATGCGGGGGGACGGGGGGGGGGGGGGGGGGGAGGGTGGGGGGTACTCTGGTATGTCTTGGAATTTGCACTCAAAATGATACCCCGTTATCTATATGAATAATGGCTGCTGCTATACCCAGTTCTAGGAAACGTCTCTAAAATGGATATCCCGTTTTAGATCAGGAGTCCCAAAATCACGACCCCCCGGTTGGGCTGCACATACCCGCATAGGTATTTTGGGGGAGTACACCCGCGGGCCATCACGATATACCTTTTGTTGTGTCGTTGGGGCACTCGGGCTTGGGAACACAGCAGTTCGTGGGCATTGTTTTTTTTTTACGCTCTTAATGACAATCTTAGTAAATTTCACTCGCAGGTAAAGACAGAGATTCTACATGGTTTTATCCGTCTAACGTTATACGGTGGATGAAGTTAAGTACAGGCTATATACTACAGAGATTTGGAACACACCAGAACACAATTGATTTGCATGTATTCGCGCCATGTTTGTTTATCGAGGCCTTTTTTTTCTAGCCTCGCTTTAATGTTTCTAGTTTCCGTCCGCCATTTTGAAAGTCGTGTTTGACCGCATGCAGGAACCCCATGCTCAATTTATGGTGATGCAAATGAAGCTGATGCTGCTATACGTTGTAAGTGTCGTAATTTGAGTGTCACGGTAACCGTTGCGTGACAGCGAAATTATGAGGAGTTGTAGGGGAAATCAGTTCTTGTTGATCATAAATGTACGAAACTGCTAATCAAGTCGTCCTTTGAACTCACCAGTGCTGAGTGTCGTGAAGTTGTTTCGGTCAGCATATTTTTAATTTTTGTAGTTATTTTTGTAAACTGAATTATGTCGGCTATAAGACACCCTTTGTTCCACTCGGAACCTAATGGATTAGTACTAACTCACTATATATATGTCGGCTCTAAAGATTTTATTGCTATATGTGGGAGACAGTTGCTACCATACTCCATTTCCCAATACTTAGTACTTTCTGTACTTTTCACAGATTTAATGCCTTTGATGTACGCAGGATTTATTTTTAAAACAACAAAACTTTGAAATGTTTTATCAGGAGCCCATTGGACTCCTAGCCTGGTTTTATTTGTTAAAAAAGTAGGTTTGTTTAAAAAAAAGTTTACAGTTCATCCCTTAGCGCCTTTTCTTCAGCTTTCTTTTTCTCCTTTCTCGTGAACTCGACTACTTTGGGAACAATCTCATTCCAAAACGCCATCTTTTTCGCTTTGTACCTACGCTCCACCCTCGGTTTCAAATCGAGGACAAGATATTCCTGCTCCTGCTCTGTGAATTTAGGCCACGTGACTGGTGCAGGGCCGGAGACGGGTGCATTTGGAGACCTGGAGAAAGAAGGAATCCTCCGCTTAGTTGGTTAATAGGCCATTTCCGAGTTACGTTATGCCTCGTTGTCAAAGCGAGGCTAGGTGCACAACCTTTCATATGAAGATGAGTTTTATTTGCATTTGAATAAAAAACCATTTTCATATGAAAGGTTGTGCACCTAGCCTCGCTTTGACAACGAGGCATAACGTAACTCGGAAATGGCCTATTCGGCTAGTTTTAAAAATTTGCTAGAATCGTTATTGTGCTTGAATTTGCGGATAGCATCACTAGAGAGGATCATCACGGATTATCCCTAAAATCAGACAAATTGCCTACATTAATTTAATCAACTTAAAACTGGCAAGGTGATGCTTAAAAGAACTGGAACGCCATTAAAGGATGAAAGCCATGAAAGCGCGCGGTTGCCGTTGTACCTGTATGTTGACAACGTTCTTGGCCCCCAGGGGACTCCCGTATAAAAATGACAGGTGTACTCTTCGTACCTTTTATAGGGGTCGAAACTTGTAGATTGGTACCACTTAGGGTGCCAAAATCTAAAATAACCACCGTTAGAATTGTCGCGGTACCTTTTATTGTATTAACTGGTACCTCTTAGGCTGGGGTAAAAATTCATTTGAGCCCCGTCCATCAAACGAGAATCTGGTACCTTGTTGGGTGTTTTTGGAGAATTTCCGTCCAAGCACCCCTAGACCCCCCCATGTGAGGCCATGCCCTCACACGCAGTCAATACGGCGATTCTGAGTCATCTTATTATTGGTTAATATAGTTTATAGAATTTAATTTCTATGTGTTCTTACCCATATTTGGCAAAGTCTGTCCATAGTTTCATAACATACAAACTTAATCCTTTTTCTGTTTCTGAATACTTTGTTGTCAGGATCATTGTGAATGGATCAGGTATGTTCTGGAAAGGGGCGCCAAACACAAATGGGACATCTGTTGCATGAATTACACCAATCCACTCAGGCAGAGGTGAATATTCCAGGCGGTGATTGAACACATAGACATATGTTGGCCGTCCAGCCTGTTAAATGAAAACGAAAATAGTAAAGACTTACAAATTAACCGAAGTGAAGGTAAATAGTGGTGGATTTTTCCAAGCCGCGAGGTGGCGAGGTAAATAGTATAATTATACTACCACACAAGTGAATAGCCAGTCAAAAATAATAACTTCTTTTCTAGAAAGTTCTCTATTTTCGAATTGCCCATAATACACTTTGTTTGCCCCCAAATTTTGCATAAAGTATTGTTTGTAAATGCTCTTGGGAGGACTGCATATTCGAAAAAAGAGAATGGAGAAAAAACTCGTTCGCGAAATACAGAGTAGCTAATCAGCTGAGCGCACGAAAAATACTCAACTGGTTTGGTATATGCTAAAATATTAATATCTTCAGCCGGAGACTGGGCTAGAATAAATTGCTGATTTAAGATTGTTGACAATGAGCTGCAAACGTCAACTAACTCAACAAAAATTGAACGATTGGATCGTTTTCGGAAACACCGAAGATAACCAAGGAATTCCGAAGCTTTCCTGACGATTCGAAGACGGCACACAGACCGAACTGTTTCAAGTTCGATTTAAGACTGTAGAAACGTTCTCTGGTTAAAATAATTTTTAATCTTTAATTATGAGCTTTCGGCTACCTATCTGTAGAATGATGACAAAACTAACGGAATAAAAATTATACAGTAAAAAGTGTGAAAAAAAAAAACGAGAAACGGAATGGGACCGGATCCATTATATAAGAAGAACATAATATTGTCCTGGTAGCCGGGCTTCCAATCACTCTGAAGGTTTTTGCACGGTAGTCGCCTTTATCAATCACTCGTGCGTTTAAATTCAACCAAGCATGTTTGGAAATATTTGAGCCTTTTTGCCGTTCTGTGTTCTTTTTCAAATAAGATAAGAAAAATATACCTTTTGTTCGTTTGACAGTTTGATACTGCAAAAATGATAGTTAACTTTTACTCTAGATTGTAGAGTAGTTTTAAATTGAGTGTGAAAAGTAATTATACAATTGCTTTGGTTTTGCATTGCTACGCTTTGTGATTGCCTAAAAAATCTCGCGCCACTTTCTTGACCAATCAGAAGTAAAACCGAAACCAATCGTGACTTGCTCGCACGCGTTTTCCCGCGCTTGGGGCCGCCGACATGTAATTGCTTCGAGCTCTGATTGGTTCATTGGATTGTTTACGACTGCTGTGATTGGTCAGAATAATTACTTTGGTTTTGGTTTTACCACACTTAATTGAAAACGGCTCTATTCAACATGATATTAAGCTTTTATTGCCCCTATATACAATGCTGTACATTGCCCAGCAGTTGTATTTTTGGTATTGTGGCGAGCTAGAGCCGATATACACCACTACTATATGCTGTGGAAAGTACAGGAGGTATTTATTGTTTGAAAGTTGTGTAAAAAGTGTCTAAGAGAGTGGCCATTCCACAAGTCTTTTGGGCTTCCTGAAGAGTGCCAAAAGTCAAAATTCAAGAAAAATCCCAAATTTCATTTTCTAAAAATAATACCAAAGAAAAATATTGCAAAAAGGTTACATTAGAATGGCCACACCATATGACTGATTCCGTCTCTAATTGAGTCTGGGAGTCAAAGGGTTTTAAATTAAGCCATTTGAAACGATTCATCACGTCTTAAACTGTGACTGTCTGAAAAAGATGGGGGGTACATTTCATTTTCTTGCAAAATACGTACGCTCAGCCAACCACACTACCACAATCGATACCAGGTTCATTTTATTACCTTTGTCAATGCTTTAGCCTCTAGCATTGTAGGTCCATCGAAAACTGCGTCGCTAAAAACGTCAAACATCGATTTTCGAGTGGCGACTTTGTCGTCAGGGTCTGTATGATTGGTGTACTGGAACAATATTAAGTCTTCAATAACTTGGCTTTTCTCTCGATGATACAGCATTTCTCTCCTTACAATATTTTCAAAAACGTTTTTTTCCAAACCATCTTTGAACTGATCGGGCGGCCTTAACACTGCAAATAAACTTCCTTCGTTGGAGGTCAGACCGGTTATGATGTCGATGTCAGCGTGGAATTTACCTTCTTTAAACAGGTTTTCTGGCAGATCTGGTAAGAAAACTTTGTCAACTATAGGCGCTACAAAATCCTGAGTCTGGCGTGTCGTGTGATTGTCAACTGCCGTGAATATTGACTGTGACGTTAGAATCTCCTCAACGGCCTTGCTTCGGACACAATCTACTAGACTCGGCTCCAAGCTGCAGTTCATAAGCTTAGCAAACAACTCCAACTGATCTGTGTTGGTGACTTTTCCACAAAAATAAGGCGACGAAGATGCACCGCTTTGCATGATGGCTCTGTGGAACAAACCTTTGGACAATGGCGACACTAAATGAAGAGAAACAGAAGTTCCACCGACACTTACTCCAAATATGGTCACTCTGTTCGTATCACCGCCAAAACTTGCAATGTTTGCTTGTACCCACTTTAAAGCCAGCACCTGCAGGTTTTAATTAAGGCAACAAAAAGAATCTTTTGAATTCATATACATGCTCTATTTTCTTTCCCCAGTGGGACTTTTCTAGGATAATAAAACTACAAATTAATGATCTCCAACAGTCATTTTATTTGAGAAAACAGAGTAAGTTAGAGGATATGTGCATCATTATCACCAGAAAGCGATGGAGAGTGGTCCGCCATGTGCTGTGGAAAGATATCAATAGGCCATTTCCGAGTTGCCTTTAGCCTCTATTTCAAAGCGAGGCTAGGTGCGAAACCCTTCATATGAAAATGGGGTTTCATTCATATGCAAATACGTTTTATTTGCATGTGAATGAAAACTCATTTTCATATGAAAGGTTTCGCACCTAGCCTCGCTTTGATAGAGAGGCGAAAGGCAACTCGGAAATGGCCTATTACATAACTACAACCGTGGACAGGCAGACGGAAGAGGGGCGCTCAAAAACAACTTGTCGCAGAACAATAGAGAAGGAACTAAGGGAGTTAAGGTGGCTTACTACAGTTTTGAGGGACAATGAATTTCCTTACGCGCGTGTGTCACGCAAGCAATACCGCGAAAGCAAAAATCACGCGATTGATGAATGTTAGTAATGTAATGTTAGTGATGTGAGCGCAGATAAGTAAATTGCCGTGGTGTATGCAGTAGTGCGCATGCACAAAATGGAGATCGTACGAAACGTTTTTTGGTTGTAAATTTCTCGAAAAAATGTAAAATAACACGGCAAACTGATCCTTACGGCGGAGAACAGATTGAGGCAGAAAAAATAAAGTAAAATAAAATATATATGTTTTGTGCCCGATATTTCGGTTTGAAACACAAACCTTCGACGGGGGCTAAAATAAAAATTAGTATATACGTTAATATCGTTACAATTTAAAAAGTTTAAAATATGAAACCAAGAAACATGATAGGTTACTACATTGACAGGTAAATAAAAAATCGTCGTTTGATAAACTGACAAATATGATAGTTGACTAAATAATGACAGGCAGTTTTGCTAAGATAACATAATTAGTGCAGTTCATCGCGTTTATTAATACCCGAAGGTTCTAGTGGTTTTGCTTTATCGATGAGATGAGCTTGGATTTGACTGGTACATAAGTTAGTAAATATATTAAGCTCATAAAATTATAAAATTTCGAAACTGTTAGTTTTACTAATATCAGGTTTGAGACACTTCTTAATTTTTACAGTGTGACTAATATTTCAGGTAAAGTCGCTCACGAGCCACAGGTTACCTACACGGCCGGGGCGTAGCCGGGTTCTGTAGTATTAAGACTTGTAGTGATTGCTTCGTCTAACGCACGGTTAACGTACATTTATATTCAGGGATTGCTTAAAATGTCAGCATTTATAAAAATGTTTCTGAGACGGATCGTGTAAATTCCAGATACAGTAAAAACCCGCATACAAGAACATGTGGATTAAGAACACCCGGGCTGAAATTTGATAAAAAAAGGAGCATATATATAAGAACACATTCAGCCTGAAAATTGAAAATTGTTCTTATATATAAAAACTCTTCCCTTTTCAGTTTAATAGAACAAACAGTTCTAATCCCTGAGGAAGACTAGCGGATGCCAGTCGAAAGCTCGGTTGTCAATTTATTTTCTAATGTTGTGTGTCTCAAGTTTAATTTTCTCTCAAAGTTGTGTATTTCATCATAGTTAGTAAATCCCTTGCATTTTTTTAGAAGTAAAAAATTAAGAACACTTAAGAACACTTTCAGGCTGATTTCACCTAAAATACCCGATATATAAGAACCCAATCAGCCTGAACCCCGAAAATGGGTGTTCTTGTATGCGGGTTTTTACTGTACTAGCTTTTCGATCATGGAAAGTCCGTAGTCTTGTAATAAGAAAGTATAATTGTTAGGCCTACCTGATCCAACATCCCATAATTTCCTTTCACATCTGTTCCAGGGACATTAAAGAACCCAAGTACTCCTAAACGATAGTTGATTGACACAACGATTACGTCATTGAAGGCAGCCAATACCCCTCCAGGAAAATAATTGGATGATCCATAGGAGAATCCACCGCCATGAATCCACACCATGACCGCCATCTTGTCGTTGGGAGTGATGGTTGATGGAACAAACACGTTTAAGAAAAGGCAATCTTCACTCATCTTTACTGAATAATTAAATGAAAGTCAGAACCTAATTTGCATAAGTTAGTAATACAAGCCACGGCCATCTTTTGAACACTTTGTTATAAATAAATTACCTAAGCTTAAGAGGGAACTCTACCTGAATTTGAAAGAAATTTGAAGAGGTTTAAAGAAGGAAAAAAAAGGAAAAAAATTATTTTTGGAACACCAACAGACAGTTGATACCAACACAAGAGCACCCCAGGTTGCTAGAGGACTAACTTGGTGTCCGTCTTTTAATTATTAAGTAATCATCCGCATAAGAAGGAAAGTGCTAACGGCAATGCACGATGGAATGTCAACTTTTTTCATTGTTACAACTAGTGATCTCATTGGCCTAGACTCAAAGACCGCTAAAAAGTTAGGTTTCAAGGTGCATTTTGTTTGATTTTTTAAAGGTTTCATATAATTTAAGACCCAATCGTAAAACATGCAAATTTTTAAAGAAATTGTATTTCAGGAACTTTGTCAAAGAAGCAAAATTATTAGCTATTGTCTTCTGCTATTTTGATTGGTTAAGCACGAACATTTCCTAAAATTTATCTGACGCAAATGGATATTCTTTATTTTTAAATTAATTAAACCAACTTCTCAGTGTTTGGATATCCTGATGAAACACTCTTCCTCGTGTTTGGTATATTACTTCGCAATTTGAACCCGGGGGGGGGGGGGGGGGGGGGGGGGGCTCCCACATGAAAATGACGGGGTGCTCGTCGGAAATTTTCGAAAAACACCCTAAAAGGTACCAGAATCTCGTTTGATGGGCGTGGTTCAAAAGAATTTTTACTCCTAAGAGGTACCAATTCTAAAACAACACATGACATATTCTGTCGTAATTTTTCGGCTCAATACCCTGAAGGGTACCGCGATAATTCTAACGGTAGTCATTTTAGATTTTAGCACCCTAAGCGGTGCCAAACTACAAATTTTGACCCCTAAAAGGTACGACGAGCACCCCGTCATTTTTATATGGGAGTCCCCCCGGGAATTTGAGGTTTGCGTGACTCAATTTACAGATTGATTTTAAAATAATAAGATTTCAAATTGAAATATCAGCATGGAAATGTTTGTATCTATGTCTTTAGTCGGGTTCACTAAAATATCAGATACGTTTGATTTTTCAATTGTCCAGTACAAGAGGATTCATGAATTTTTCTTATCTATGTCTTTAATCGGGTTCACTTAACACCGACATACCTGACGTGAACAACCCTCTAAAACCTTCAGATATGGGTTGCGGACACCGGGCTCCAAACTCTGTAGTATCTCTAGTAGCCGACCAAGGTTTAGCGGGTTTTGGAGCAGCAAACCTCAATTCGCCGACTGGAGGTTCTGCATACGGGATACCAAGGTACTCGTGCACTGATTTGCCGTGTGGAAGAGTCTCGATCTTGCCAACAACTGCACCAGACTCGGTTTGCACGACGGGGCAACGTTGGTTCTCTTTTAGTTCGGCGAAAATGAACATCGGTGCAGTAATCATAGCACAGGCAACAATTAAGTAGAGGACCCAAAATGGAACTAACGTCATGTTAAATAAAAAGGTAATGTATGTTGTCAGCGATAACACAATAGAACTTGTGGTAATAATGCGTGTTCCACCACACGTTCCCCAAGTCTCAATGGAAATTAAAGGTCACGCAAAAGGAGGCTACTGTAAGTGAGAGTCGTAATTTGAGCGTTACGGTAACCATTGCGTGACAGCGAAATTATAAGGATTTGTATGGGAAATCAGCCCTGTTGATCACACATAAAACGGTATCAAATTGCTCAGATAAAGTCGTCCTTTGAACTCACCTGTGCCGAATGTCGTGAAGTTGTTTCGGTCAGTTATGTCGGCTCTTAAGATTACTCCATTTCCCAATACTCAGTGTAGATTTGATGCACGCAGGCTTAACTAGAAATACGTGTCTCGCAAAACCTCGCGAAGCTCTGGGGAGGATGCACTGCAAAATTTTAGCGATGTGGGAGAGATGGAATTTCAGATTTGACTGGAGAGGTTGGGTTGCATGCCGGCAATGGCCCTGAAATTTAAAGTTGAGACATTCTGGGAATAAGTTCGTGTTCCAGTATCCTGTATGATGCCTAGTGATGTTGGATGATGTCTAGTTCCATTAGATGATTTCTAGGGAAGTTGATTAGGTCTAGCAACGTGCGATGATGTGTAGTGATGTTCCATGACGGGTGGTTAGGATTAGTGGTGGTTTAGGGGACAACATTGTTATTGATTTTCAATTTGGTGTACTGGAACACGAACTTATTACCGACATTCTCGTTCCCAGTCGCTTCGATTTAACTTGTACTTAGTGCTCTGTCTTCTTAAATTGTAATAAATGGGAACTGGTACTGGTCAGTTTTGGGTTTTGAGCTGTGGGTCACTGTAACTGCTATGGGACTGGGTATCAAAAGATTATTAATACATCACAGTACATGGTTTACAATTTACTCGTACAATGTACGAAAGCGGTATCAATGTGTACACTTCTTACAATTTCAATTTTTATTAGCTTATAGCAAGAGATAAATATTAGTAAGAAAAGCAAAGTAAAAGAAAAAGAGGGGGAAGGAGACTATTGAGTTCTGTGGTGAACAAAACAGATGTAAAAATTGTGAAGGATAATCTCTGCTGAAAACCGTGTAAACAAACCATATTGAAGAAGGAGATAATTATGTTTTAAGGAAAAGGTTTTGAAATGTTTTATTTGTTTTAAAAGACAAGTTTACAGTTCGTCCTTTGGCGCCTTTTCTTCAGCTTTCTTTTTTTCTTTGTTCGTGAACTCGAGTACTTTAGGAACAATTTCATTCCAAAACGCCATCTTTTTCGCCTTGTACCTACGCTCCACCCTCGGTTTCAAGTCGAGGACAAGGTATGCCTGTTCTTCTTCCGTAAATGTAGGCCACGTGACTGGTGCTAGGCCAGAGACAGGTGGATTTGGCGAACTGGAGAAAGAAGAGAATTTGATTGGTTATATGTAATTAGCTAGTTAGTTGGTTGAACGGAAGATGAGTTTAGCGATATTTCTAGTTTAAATACCTCGCTAGAATCGTCAGTGCGTTCGCTTGAATTGAATCAGAAGATCATAAGTGAGAGGATTCGTTTGTAAGAAATCGTTCAAAGAAAGTTAAAAGTAACTGTGTAATTTTTCCTAGGTAACATTGATTACCATTACGTGCTTAATAATATACATGAAAAAATTACTCGATTCTGATTGGCTAAGAGCAGTGCAGTTCAAGTGTAACACCAGTGCAAAAAGTGTAACACCAGTGTAACCGCCGAAGCGGCTCGTGCAATTTTGAGCTTTTTGAAAAACTCACTCGTGCAAATTAATCCCAAATTGAACTCGAAACCGTATGATTACCTATACATGACAAACTTAGTTCCTCGAGTCCATACAAGGCAAGTACAGTCACATGGCAGTAAGTTGTATGACGCGAATCGCTATAGCGGATTATCACGGATAATCAGGCCTAAAATCAGAGAAATCGCCTACATTGATTTAATCAATTTAACCGTTGTCGCGCGTCTCATAAAACACTCGACAGAGATTGTAAGTCCCAAAGATAATAACAGACATGATTAGCATAAAATAGTTCCACGTGGGTTTAGAAAAACAAGATGTCAGTTGATATTCTCAGTTTCAGGGATTGTTTTCTGATCTGGATGTCAATGTGGTAAGGGTTAAAATCACTACAATTAACAAGGTGATGCTTAGAAGAACTAGAACTGAAAAACTTGAAATAAAAATCAAAAGCGACGAATTTAAAGAAAGCCATGAAAGCGCGCGGTTGCCGTTTTATCGGTATGATGACAGCGTTCTTGCCCCCGGGGGGATTACCACCTTTAAGGGGTGCAAATTTGTAGATTGGTACCGCTTAGAGTGCTAAAATCTAAAATGGCCACCGTTAGAATTGTCGCGATACCTTTTAGGGTATTGAACCTAAAAAAATATGACAGAGAATATGACATGTGTTGTTTTAGTATTGGTACAGGCTCTTTTAATAGGAGTAAAAATTCATTTGAGCCACGCCCATCAAATGAGATTCTGGTACCTGGGTGATTTTGGAAAATTTCCGACGAAAACCCCTGTCATTTTTATATGGGAGATCCCCCCCCCGGGTTATGGCCCTCCCACGAAGTCAATACGGCGATTCTGAGTCATCTTTTTATTGGTTAATATAATTTATAGAACTTAATTTCTATGTGTTCCTACCCATATTTGGCAAAGTCTGTCCATAGTTTCATAACGTACAAACTTAATCCCTTTTCTGTTTCTAAATATTTTTTTGTCAGGATCATTGTGAATAGATCAGGCATGAGAGGGGCGCCAAACACAAATGGAACATCCGTTCCGTGAGCCGCACCAAGCCACTCAGGCAGAGGTGAATATTCCAGGCGGTGATTGAACACAAAAACATAAATTGGCCGTCCAGCCTGTTAAAATAAACAGAAATGGTTAAGAAGTATAACTTCCAGTATTAAGTGCCGTGAGGTAAATAGTGGTGGATTTTGCTGTGCTTAGCATGCACAGCAGGCGTATTTATTTATTTTTATTATTATTATTATTATTATAATTTTTTTTTTTTGGGGGGGGGGGGGGGGTGGGGGGGGGGGGGGGGGGGCGAACGAGCACTAAGTTAAACCGCGCAAAGAACTATAATGATGACCAGACACTAAATTCAGCACTCCTTAACGGAACCAAGATAAAAAAAACGCCTGTATTTCACGCTACTGTGCTACGACTAAAGCGGTGAGGTAAATACAGTGGAAGCTCTCTTAACGGACACTCTCGAAAGCGGACAGCTCTTCTTACGACCGCCTTCATAAAACCCCGTTTGAACTCCCATACAAACTCTGTATTAACACATTACCGTAAGCGGCCGCGGACACTTTCAGAGGTTACGATTTAGACGTTTCCTTTGTTTTTAAGCTCCCATAAGCGGACACCCGAAAGGAAATCCCATTTAGCCTCTGAATCTTATTTTAATTAATCAACTTCACATCATCGCAGTTCGTCACAATGATTTTACAGTGCATTGATTACAATGCCATATTTCGGTGTCTGTTTTGTCGTCATACACATCCGGTTACATTTCGAAACACGTTTTGTATGCTCGTGACTGAAATAACAAAATAAAAAATGTACTGGCAAGGAATTTCTTGATGAACGAGGAACTTAAATTTTTGAATTCTATGAAGCAGTCTTCCATCCGCAGTTATCTATCTATTTACCGTTGCTGTAAATTGGGGTCTGACTATGAAAGATACAGTACTCGAACATTTGTGAACTGTATCACTGCATTTTGTTGCAGTGAGACTGTTAATGTTAACGGTGGTTGCAATTATGATTTGTTCTTTAACCAGGCATAACTAATCAATGATCAATGACATCAATGAGTAATCAATGGGTAATCAATGGGTAATCAATTGATTAATCATGGAGTATTGCCAATACTCAATGAGTAATCAATGATTAATCGAACCCAAAAAATTTTGTGGGTCATTGACTACTCATTGATGTCATTGATTACTCATTGATGCCAATGATTATTCATTGATGTCATTGATTATTCATTGATGTCATTGATTATACATTGATGTCATTGATTATGCATTGATTATGCATTGATTACCCATTGACTACTCATTTCCCGCCTCTTTCATCAAAATTAATAAGATACCATTATTGTTTTATTAAACAATGAGAATTAGGGAATTTTTATTTATGATTTCTGAAATTCTGGCTAAAATACCAGTCCTATACATGTACAATCGCATTAAGGTGAAGTTTAAATTCAAGGTTAAATATACAAAATCGTTATGCGTAATTTCCACAAATACATTTTATTCTTGTCTGGCCATCCCACAAAATGTTTCATTTGACATCGCCCAACTAACCCAATTTTTTGAAGTGACCGCTACAAATCGTCTTCAAACACCTTCTGAAGTAACAGTGGCTTCTTGCAAAATTGTAGTCATGGGGCCTGGTCGCACTACAGTCAAAAACAAAAAATCGACGAAAACAAAAGAAACCGCTCCGGTGGTACACGCTTTTTGTGGAATGTTTTTGTTTTTATGTCATTTTGCACGGGCTAATTTTTGTTTTTGACTGTAGTGCGACCAGGCCCTTGGGGAAGATAATGTATACGTCGAATTATTCATTTTGATTACATTCCTCGATGTACCTCTTTCTCCAGACAGTCACCGACCTACCCACTTTCACGAGAGATACGGCGACGGAAAACGAAACATTGTATTGGAACTGGCCTTTGTCTCTGAGCATTTTCGGTTCTTAACAAAACAGCTGAACAATAACTAGACCGAAGATTTATTACTCTAATATGCACAGGAATAATCTAAATGATGAGAGATTTCCTGCGGTGGCTCTTTTTCAACAAAAAATACTGCTTTGGCTTGGGAGGGCTACCGTCATAAGCCGCTGTATTAAGTCGCATAGGTATACTAGCAGACACTGTCACTTTTCTTGCCCTTGCGTTGTACGTGCCGATATTGTTCTGTGTTGTACTTTCTGTACATGCATTAACAGTCCTCAACAAATATACAAGGATTCTCAGTACCCTACACAAGGGGTGCTTGACGAATTTGCCAGATTAAATAACCTTGAGCCAAGAACCGTAAAGGTCTGGTTTAATAATAAACGCCAACGAGGAAACAACGCGGAAACAACACAAGGTGCAACAACATCATCAACGGAAAATGTCAGGGTAACAGAGCTGTGATAAATAAAGTTGAAATTGAAAGAATTTGTTTTATTTTTCCTGGATTTTTAGACCATTCGATAAACCCGATGAGTAATCAATGAAATCAATGACTAATCAATGAAATCAATGACTAATCAATGACATCAATGACTAATCAATGACATTAATGACTAATCAATGACATCAATGACTAATCAATGACCAAAAATTTTGTGGGTCATCGATTAGTCATTGAGTACTCATTGAGTATTGGCAATACTCGATGAGTAATCAATTGATTACTCATTGATTACCCATTGATTACTCATTGATTACATTGATGTCATTGATGTCATTGATTAGTTATGCCTGGTCTTTAATCACTAAGGGCCAGTCCTAGGTCGCACTGCAGTACTGTAAACAGTTGTTGCCATTATCGCGGCATTGCATAAGGCAATAAAATAAAAAAAAATCATTTAACACGGTGGTATTTTTTGCATTGCATTGTTAGCTGGGCAAGCTCCCGTAAGCGACCATCTATCCCTTACACCTCTAGTGGCTGCTAACGAGAACCATTCTCGTAAGCGGCCAGCTCCAGCTACGGACACCTTTTTCGCTTCCCGAGGGTGTTCTGAGGGTGTCCGCTTACGAGAGCTTCCACTGTATTTACCACTATTCTCTATTTTCGAATTGCACATAACTCTTTGTTTGCCCCCCAAATTTTGCATAAACTATTGTTTGAAATGCTCTTGGGAGGACTGCATATTCCCAAGAGCATTTCAAAACAATAGTTTATGCAAAATTTGGGGGCAAACAAAGTGTATTTTGGGCAATTCGAAAATAGAGAATTCACTAACACTGATTGCAGGTAACAATTGTCCAACCTTGTCCCCAGGGCCTTCTTCGCTTTGTTCAATTCAAAATGGCGGGTCGGGCGGAAAAGACCCTGGACAAGACTGACAAAATACTCCAAGAATCATGGCGTATTTTGTCACGTAAAACATGATGAAATGTCTTCGTTTCGTTTGAACAACAGTTTCAGATTACACCAGAAAACAAACACGGCTACCAATCACTGGAAATAACCTCCGAAAACAAACACGGCTGCAAATCACTGGAAATAACCTCCGAAAACGTCATTTCATTGTGTGCCATGTGACAAAATACTCCACGATTCTTGGAGTATTTTGACAGTCTTGTCCAGGGTCTTCTCCGCCCGACCCGCCATTTTGAATTTGAACAAGCAGAGAAGGACCTGGGGACGAGGTTGACAACACAAGTGAAAGTAAACTAGTAGTGAAATTTTGCCGAGCCACGAAGCCACTGAGGTAAATAACTGTTTCACTATGTACCACAAACTGAATAGCAGCCACAAAATGAATGGTTATTTAATTTCTGGCAAATGAGTGTACGACGACCTGACTGACGTCATAAAACCTAATACAATACAATACAACCTAACACTACCTAACACAATACATCACAATACAGTCGTCGTACACGAGCCATGACCCATAAGTGTTGACGATGAGCTGCAAACGAACTTTGTCGGAAACGTTTCGAAGACGACCGAAGAATTCCGAAGGTTTCGAACGATACGGAGATGTTTCGATTATAGACTAACACCAGTTGAGTTCGTTGGCCATTTGATAAAAGCAAAAATAGAGCTAAGAAGTGATCAAGAGAGTGGGAGGGAGATTGAAAGGTGATGGAGGGAGAGGGGAAGGGAGGGGAATACTGAGCAAGCCGAAACGTTGCCATTTGACACTTTTGATCTATGACTTTCAAATATGGAACTTTGTTGGCAGCAACGCTTCCCACACAGGCCCGTAATCAGGTTTTTTGTTGAAAGGGTGCTTAGGGGGTCCTGCGGTATAATGTCCTCCCCCCCCCCCCCCCCCCCCCCCCGGGAATGTTTGAAAAAGTAGGTTGTCTGAGACCTAAGCATTTCAAAACAGGTACATCGAAAACGCAGTGGTAAGGACAGTCACACAGGAAATCAATTAGTAATTGATCATCTGATCATCTAACAGATTTATATATGCGGAGGCCGTACATTTATTGCAAAACGCGTACGCTGATGCAACACACACGATAACAATCGATACCTGTTGATGTTGTATTACCTTTGTCAAAGCTTTAGCCTCCAATATGACAGGTCCATCGAAAACTGAGTCGCTGAAAACGTCCAACATCGATTTTCGAGTGACGATTTTGTCGTCAGGATCTGTATGATTGGTATACTGGAACAATATTAAATCTTCAATAACTTGACTTTTCTCTCGATGATACAGCATTTCTCTCCTTACAATATTTTCAAACACGCTTTTCTCCAAACCATCTTTAAACTGATCAGGCGGCCTTATCAGTGCAAATAAACTTCCTTCGCTAGAGGTAAGACCGGTTATGATGTCTATGTCAGCGTGAAATTTACCTGCTTTAAACAGATTTTCTGGTAGATCTAGTAGCAAATCTTTGTCAACTACTGGCCCTACAAAATCGTGGGTCCGGCGTGTCGTGTGATTGTCAAACGTGAATATCGTCTGCGACGTTAGAATGTCCTCAACGGCCTTGCCTCGGACACAATTTATAAGATTTGGTTCCAAGCTGCAGTTCATAGCCTTAGCAAACAACTCCAACTGCTTTGTCTTGGTGACTTTTCCGCAGTAAAATGGCGAGGAAGATGCACCGCTCTGCATGATGGCTCTGTGAAACAACCCTTTGGACAATGGCGACACTAAATGGATGGAAACACTAATTCCACCTGCACTTTCACCAAATATGGTCACTCTGTTCGGATCACCACCAAAACTTGCAATGTTTACTTGTACCCACTTTAAAGCCAGCACCTACAGGTTTTGAATTAAGAAAACAGAAAAGAATATTTTTTTGTCTTCATATACATACTCTATTATCTCTCCTCTGTGGGGCTTTAAACGTTTTATGAAAAAGCTAAAAAGAAAGATATAGTGATATAAAATATGCGAGGTAAGGTCGCATTGCATTACATTGTATCGCCCCTCCACGCTGCGCGCAGTCTCAGCTCTTAATAACGGCATGTTTGCAGTCTACCCTCCAAATAAAAAGGATCATGTTGTTGCTGCGAGCCCCAAGCGAGCAGCACACTAATCTTTGGTTTGCCTGTGGTTGCTTGGGTTCCCTGTGCCTTATCTTATGGCAGCAGTCTCGATTTTTGTTTGTCACGATGATTTTGAGCAAGCGTACGTACAGCGGTGTCATCATAACTTAGATGCGCCTGGATCTGGATGCGTCTTTTGCGCTCGCTTCTCTTGCTTTGCTTCTTCGATTTCAAGGTCAGTGTGTTTCTATTTGCAAATGTATCATGCCAAATTCAAACTTATTTTTTGCTGGAAGCATTCATCAAGGTCACGAACGATTTAGTGACATTTCACGGGGAAGACAATGTTCTTTTATGAGTTTTTCAGCGTTGTTACGTGCTCAGAGTTTGCCGATTGAACAGTGGACCTCCTCCACCGTAGATCAGATTCTTACAAAAGGAAATCAACTTTATTAGGATGCTCTTGAAAGTAGATCCATCGCTGACACAGAGACATTGTCCCTGAATTATCTGCCCAATGTTTCGTGTTAGTCTATTGAGACTAACAGTTTAAACGATTTGCCTGTTGGGGCACAAACACATGATTCGCTTATGTGGGCTGAAGTGCAAACAAATGATCAGCTTCTCCGGGCGGATATAATAACTGTTATTGTCCGTTGTCTTTAGTAAGCAGTACCCGTACCCGACAAGTTAATATATCAAAAGCCACTTGGAACTTTATTCCACGCACATGGCAGTAAATTTATGTATATGTTGTAGTTAATTTTTTATCTCAGGTAATTTTTATTTTTCCATTGTTTTTGGGTAATATATGCTAATGAATTTGAAACAAAGGAAAAACAAAAATTACCTGAAATAAAAAATTAACTACAACATATACCATTATTGTTATTGTCAATGTCATTGACGTTCGATCCCAAAAAATTGTATTTGTATCCATGTTTACAGGTGTATCCAGGGAAGGCCAAGACCAATCTTATTTTTTCCCCACCAAAACAAGCCCTGCAGGACCAACAAAAAATATTTTCGACACTGGGCTCTCCACTTAATTATCACAACCCACCACCCTCTTTCCTCCAAGTCTGGATCCACCACTGCCCTCAGTACATTTACTGTTCAAAATATTTGCATTTTTTACTTCACAATCACAAAGAACTTATAATGTTATGTAATTCTAAAATGATGGTAATTGACCCAATAAATAAATTTATTACACGACTAAGACCGTCAGGGGGCCAATAACTAAAATCAACCAATCAGAATGCTCGATTGCCGGTCCAATATTCTCTAAGTATTGGACCGGGCATTGTCCCGAATGATCCCGCGCAATCCTCCCGCCGGCAGGAGTCGTGTAATAAATCTCTTATTAACCAAGCTTGCTCGGGACCGTACTGGGAGAATATCGGCCCTCGGTCTTTTCTGTACGGACCTCGCCGCGCTCGGTCCGTACTGCAAGACCTCGGGCCGATATTCTCCCAGTACGGCCCTCGCGCTTGGTCAATAAGATATATTTATGAAATTATCAAAATCTGTACGTACATTTACTGTTTCTGTTATGTTTTACTGCCCAGCATCTACTCGCAGCATTATCATTACAATCTGTAACCTCTAGTATACATGTTATGTACACGTAAAAGTAATAATAAACTTGTAAGCTGATAAAATTATGAAATTACCGCCTTCTGGTTAGCTCAGTTGATAGAGCACCGGTCTGCAGAGCGGGAGGTCTCGGGTTCGAACCCCGGCTGGACCAACAAACACTCAGGGTCTTTAAATAACTGAGGATAAAGGTGCTGCCTTTGCTATGACATCAGCAAACGGTTAGACCTTCACGTGGCTCGGATGACCACATAGAAATGGCGGTCCTGTCTCCCATGGGGACGTAAAAGAACCACTGAGGACGTAACAAACCCTGGCTGTGATCACCCTCAGTGTCACTTGTTCATGAGTGGGGTGGACCTGATTGATTGTGAAGCGCATTTGAATATGTATATAGAATTTGCGCTATACAAATGCATAAATTTATTTAACATTAAATTTCAAAACTTTGTTTTTTAATCAGTTGGGGCACCTCTAAATTTTTGGAGTAGAACACGAGCCACTGGTTGCCCATACGGCGGGAGCACTAAACGCATCCGGGGTCTGTAGCATGAAGGTGAACTTGAAGTATTGCTACTCCAAATCAAATCAAATCAATTTATTTAAGTGTCAGAGTATTTTGTACGCGAGTACTAATTGTGGACACTTTCCAAATCTAATTGGAATTTGGAAGTGTTGGTTTTTGAAGAGAGGGGAAAACCGGAGTACCCGGAGAAAAACCTCTCGGAGCAAGGAGAGAACCAACAACAAACTCAACCCACATATGACGCCGGGCCGGGAATCGAACCCGGGCCACATTGGTGGGAGGCGAGTGCTCTCACCACTGCGCCACCCCTGCTCTCCCTCCGGTCTAAAGCAGGGTTGACTGGTCAAGCCCAAATCATACCGTCCAGAAGGACGTCGGACACCTTATTGAGACTTATATAATGGAGTAACTGGTTAGCCTCAATAAGGTGTCCGACGTCCTTTTGGAACGGTATGATTTAGTAGGCACAACCGGGTTGACTTGCATTTAATGGATCGCTTATAAATGTTAGCAGCTCTAAAAGCGTTTCAAAGACCAGACACGACAATGCATAGCATTTCTATCATGGAAGGTCCGTAGTCTTATAATAAGGAAGTATAATTGCCAGGCCTACCTGATCTAATATCCCATAATTTCCTTTCACGTCTGTTCCAGGGACATTGAAGAATCCAAGTATTCCAAGACGATAGTTGATTGACACAACGATGACGTCATTGAAAACAGCCAATACCCCTCCGGGAAAATTATTGCCTGATCCATAAGCGAATCCACCGCCATGAATCCACACCATGACCGCCATTTTGTCGTTGGGAGTGATTGTTGATGGAACAAACACGTTTAAGAAAAGGCAATCTTCGCTCATCTTTACTGAATAATGAAAGTCAGAACCTTTTTGTTCGTCAGTTGGCAATACAAGTCAAGGCCATCTTCTGAACACTTTGTTATAAATAAATGACCTAGCTAAGCTTGAACAACTTATTAAATTCCTTACCGAGGTGATCTTTTTTTATCAAAATCACTTGACGTCTTTTGACTCTTAATTCTTGCCGATATATCTCCACAGAACGCTTTTTCTTAGTAACGTTCGGCTAAGCTTTGTCCTTGGAAATGCACTAGGACAGCAACAAATTAAAATATGCTCTGATAATTTGATCATCTGATCATGCTCTAACTCTAAATACAAATACACTGAAACACTGATTTCAACTCAAAATTAAAAGGAGCTCTATAAATATCGGTCAGCTTACTAAGCTAAGAGTAACACGTGACGTAAATGTGTTAGAACATTTATTGTACACGAACAAGTGTTACTAAATATTCATACATTCTCATGATTCTTAATATATATTTATTGCATAAATTGGTCATGCAGTTTACATTTCACCGTAAATGTGCTGTTAGACTGACTATTCTGGTTTGATATCCGAGTTAAAAAAAGGCGGAATTCCCTGATTCATTCAACATCTAGAACTTCAGAGACATTTGATTATGACTGATAACTTTCCCATACAAAAACTCTATTTCGTGACTGGATTGCATATGCATTTCCAATGGCGGAATATTGCAATACACCTTCTGAGCCGTCAACCTCAAAGCAAACAAAACTGGTGAACAGTTTTCTTCGTGTGGACCACATTATGTTTTGGGTCTTTCTATGATGTAATATTTATTTTATCCATCACAGGATCTAGGAGCACTCAACCAATGTTTTCATGTCAATGTTGATCAATATTTGACATATTTCGCAATTTGAAATTAGCGCGACTCAATTTTCACAGTCAAAACGAACAGTCACAAAATTTATTTCAAATTGAAATATTTGATACGCTTGATCTTCAGTTGTACAGACACAGTACAGTACAAGACGATTCATGGAAATATTTGTATCTATGTCTTTTAAATCGGGTTTACTTAACACAAATTAACATACCTGACTTGAACAAGTCTCTCAAACCTTTAATAGCTTCGGGTATAGGTTGCGGACACCAGGCGCCGGACTCTGTAGTATTTTTAGTAGCCGACCAAGGTTTGGCGGGTTTTGGAGCTGCAAACCTGAATTCTCCGACCGGAGGTTCAGCATACGGGATACCGAGATACTCGTGCACTGATTTACCGTGTGCAAGAGTCTTAATCTTCCCAACAACTGCACCTGACTCGGTCTGCACGACGGGTGAACGTTGCAGGTTTCCTTTTAGTTCGGTTCGAATGAATATCGGTGCAATAATCATAGCAATGAAGAGGGCTCGAAATGGTACTAAAGTCATGTTGGAAAAATTGTTTGCGCTTGCGTAAAGACGACTGTAAGGAATAAATGTTATCGGCGATGCCACGAAGTTGCGGTTGTGGTAAAAATGTATGCGTGTTTGACACTGGTACACGCAAGCTCAATTTGAGGTCACGCAAAATGAAGTTACGATACGTTGCGAGTGCGTGACAGCGAAGAAATTATAAGGATTTGTAGGGGAAATTGCCAATAAAGTCGTCCCTTGAACTCACCTGACTGCCGAGTGTCGTGAAGTTGTTTCAAACTTAAGCAGTTGAAAAAGCAACCTGAAAATTCTGGCTTGAACGTTTAAATTTTTTTTTTCAGGTTGCTTTTTCAAAAGCTTAAGTTGATAGCACACTGCGAGAATCAAATTTCTCTCTTATTTCGGCTCTAAAGATTTTATTGCTATACACTCCATTTCCCAATACTCAGTACTTTCTACAGATTTGATGCATGCAGGGTTCATTTTAAACGAAAGGACTTTGAAATGTTCTATTTGTTAAAAAGCAGGTTTGTTTAAGAAAACTTTTACAGTTCATCCTTTGGCGCCTTTTCTTCAGCTTCCTTTTTCTCCTTTTTCGTGAACTCGACAACTTTAGGAACAATTTCATTCCAAAACGCCATCTTTTTCGCCTTGTACCTACGCTCCACCCTCGGTTTCAAGTCGAGGACAAGATATGCCTGTTCTTCGTCCGTAAATTTAGGCCACGTGACAGGTGCAGGACCAGAGACGGGTGGATTTGGAGACCTGGAGAAAGAAGAGAATCCACCGCTCAGTTGGTTAATTAGCTACAATCATGGCCATTTCGTTTGGGACACTTAGCACTTTTTCGCAAAAAGCACGACTTCTACATTTATTCCCCACTCCCCTGAGCAATTTTGAGATCCAGGATTCATAAATGCATCAAATGACGTTTATCACAATTTATCGATTTCAATATTGTAGAGGGGACGGGGGATAAGGTATATATGTAAGTATAATTTTTACGAATTTGATTCAAATTGACGCACATTGGTGTGTCCCTGAAGCAATTGGCCAGGATTGTAGTTTTAAAAATTCGCTAGAATCGTCAGTGAAGGCGCCTGAATTCACGGCTAGCATCAGAAGATCATAAGCGACAGGATTCGTTTGTAAGAAACATTGACATTACGTGTTAAACTTATTTCCTCGAGTCCGTGCTGGGCAAGTGGCAGAAGTTAACGTGATTTACTTACTAGAGCGGATTATCACGGATTATCCTTAAGGTCAGAGAAATCGCCTACGGGAAAAGCGCGTGTCATTGTATTTGTATGTTGACAACGTTTTAGGCCTTCCCTCGAAGTCAATACGGATTTAGTCACCACTTTATTGCCAGTCTTACTATATTCAAATAAATTTGTGTTCTTACCCATATTTGGCAAAGTCTGTCCACAGTTTCATAACATACAAACTTAATCCCTTTTCTGTTTCTGAATACTTTGTTGTCAGGATCATTGTGAATGGATCAGGTATGTTATGTAAAGGGGCGCCAAACACAAATGGGACGTCCATTCCATGCACCACACCAATCCACTCAGGCAGAGGTGAATATTCCAGGCGGTGATTAAACACGTAAACATAAGTTGACCGTCCAGCCTGTTAAATGAAAACGAAAATGATTGTAAACGAATCATTAATTCATCTAAAAGAACGTAAATAGTATCAGGCTTGTGTTTGCCGCTATCCGATGCTGTCAATTGCGTAACAGGTGTATTTTTGGGAGTTGGAAATAGCCGATTTACGCCGCCAACAGGTTGTGGAAAGTAGATGAAGTTGAATACATACATAATCAGAGGTTATCCTACATGGTCAGAGGTTATCATACATGATCAGAGGTTATCCCTATCGAGGAGGTTCCCTGCGTAAAATATAATATAAATTATGTACAAGTAATGCAAGTGATGAAAAGAAGTGCTTAAGAGAGTGGGAGGTAGGCTGAGAGGTGAAGGAGGAAAAGGGAAGGGGAGGGAAATGCCGCAAGCGATAACGTTGTCATTTGAAACTTTTGATCTATGACGTCCGAATGTGAAACTTTGTTAGTAGCAACGCCTCCAACAGTCCTTGTAAAACTCCTAAGGGTGCCAAAAATTAACATTCGACAAAATCCCCATGTTTCGTTTTGTAAAATACTGACAAACAAATATCATTAAAAAATGGCGCCAGAAGGAAAGCACTGCCAAAAACGATTCATTTGATTGGTCATACCATAGGATTGGGTCAATAGGCTATTTGAAACGAAAGCCATCAAGCATGTCTCAAAAATGTCAAAAAGTTGTCGAAAACTTTTGTTCCTATCCATATAACTATGCCGTGAAGTGGCAATGATAAGGCACACAACATTGAAAAAACCTCACCGTCAGAAAATCAATTAACCTTAAGGTGGCTCGACTGGATTTCTTGGCGACATAACATCCCAACTTTGAGCGGCTGATACTCCACTGTCTGAGCTCGGTCACACATATACTGGGGATGAAACGAACTTTCCAAAAAAGTAGATTTGATTGACATCGGTGTTACCAAAACAACGATCTGATGACGTCATGATTTTTGCATATTATTAATTTTCTCAATATCTAGACCTAAACTTTTAAAACGACTGCATGCCGCTTATAGTCTAGATGTAAGTCTTCAAGACTGCAAAGTTTGAAAAAATTCTATAAGAGCGTTTTCGAGTAAAATTGGGTTGAATATTTTCCATCAAAAATTTAAAAATTCGCATTACTTTCTGTTAATTCGTCGATGCTAGCGTTTTCCTGACAAATTGAAACAATATTTTTACCATGCATATATTAGTCATTTTACTCACAAAAGTAACACTTTTGTTAGGGAAGCGTTTATTTAAAAACTATTCGATGATTTTTTTTTTAAATCTTTTGATTTAAAGTTTAACATGTATATAATACACTATAGGGTGTGTTCCTTTCGGAGAATCCAAAAACGGATTTTTGATCCGAGATTTGCCGGATTTCGCGGCCGAAAGGAACGCGAAATCCGGTTTTGGATCTGTAACCTTGGTGACCTTTCGCAAAGTAAAATAAAAAACTAAAATTAAAATCAAAACTTTATTGTTACAGAGTAAGGGAGTGAAAAAGCGCGTTTATTTGCACAAAGTGAATGGCTGAAAAGTTACAGATTATTATGGTAAACAAACCGCAATTTTCATATAAGCTTAATTCTCTGACACAAACTAAGCCGTACAAATTTGCTCGAAATGCGAACAGGCTGCTAAATGTCAGGCCTTTTTACATAGCAAATTACACCTTTACGTTGTTATTTGAGTTTCTAAGCAATTTCTAACGGCATATGGTCAATATATGAATGTTTTACTGTACCTGGAACGTTTGCCCACATGTTTGACAAATGGCGGCACCAAAACGTCTCGACCTGACTGTGCTCTGTCTGGAAATACCGCTGGTTCATCAGATTAATTTTAGATCCGTTGTGAAAGGAACAGCATAGATCACTAATTCGAAAATCTGGATTTGGATTCTTTAGATTCAAATCCAATGAATCCTTTTTCAAAAAGGATTCGCCAGATCAAAAATCCGGATTTGGATTTGTCGAAAGGAACGCGAAATCCGTTTTAGGATCGAAAATCCGTTTTTGGATTCACCGAAAGGAACACACCCTAGCTCTGTAAATTTCAAGTGCATTGAATCATTTCGATGGCACGAGATAAAATTAAAAGTATAGAGGACTTTTGCATTTGTCTTCCAAAGTTTTATTGCCGTATTCTTTGTTGACAGCTGGTTTATTTCAGACTTTTCTCTTTTGTCAACATTCTACATATTTGTGCGCTTTTGAAACAACACGTTTGCCATGCCTGCTTGCTACACTCCGTTGCTGCCAAAGCGATCGTGAAAATTCTTTTGATAGTACAATGGCAATTAACATAAGGCTGCGGCCCCACGCACGTGTAACACGTTTAAATGTGGGTTTGTGTTGATGGAATGGCAAACTTGTTGATTCAAAAGCGCACAAATATGTAGAATGTAGACAAAAGAGAAAGTCCTGAAATAAACCTGATGTCAACAAATAATACGGCAATGAAACTTTGTAAGACGAATGAAAAGGACCGGTAAGGACACACAGGAAACAATTAGTAATAATCTCATGTATATCTGATCATCTAACAGATTTATATATGAGGAGACCGTACATTTATTGCAAAACGCGTACGCTTATACAACACGCACTATAACAATCGATACCTGTTGATGTTTGTATTACCTTTGCCAAAGCTTTAGCCTCCGATATTACAGGTCCATCGTAAATTGAGTCGCTAAAAACCTCCAACATCGATTTTCGAGTGTCTATTTTGTCGTCAGGATCTGCATGATTGGTGTACTGGAACAATATTAAATCTTCAATAACTTGGCTTTTCTCTCGATGATACAGCATTTCTCTCCTTACAATATTTTCAAAAACGCGTTTCTCCAAACCATCTTTAAACTGATCAGGCGGCCTTATCAGTGCAAATAAACTTCCATCGCTGGAGGTAAGACCGGTTATGATGTCGATTTCAGCGTGAAATTTACCTGCTTTAAACAGATTTTCTGGCAGATCTAGTAGCAAATCTTCGTCAACTACAGGCCCTACAAAATCTTGGGTCCGGCGTGTCGTGTGATTGTCAAACGTGAATATCGTCTGCGACGTTATAATATCCTCAACGGCTTTGCCTCGGACACAATCTACAAGATTCGACTCCAAGTTGCAGTTCATAGCCTTAGCAAACAACTCCAACTGCTTTGTGTTGGTAACTTTTCCACAGTAAAGAGGCGAGGAAGATGCACCGCTCTGCATGATGGCTCTGTGGAACAACCCTTTGGACAATGGCGAAATTAAATGGATGGAGACACTTCTTCCACCAGCACTTTCACCAAATATGGTCACTCTGTTCGGATCACCACCAAAACTTGCAATGTTTGCTTGAACCCATTTTAAAGCCAGCACCTGCAGGTTTCAAATTTAGAAAACAGGAAAGAAATGTTGTGTCTTCATATACAAACTCTATTGCCTTTTTACTGTGGGTAGAGATTTCATTTCTAGAACTATACAAATTCAACTTCTTCATAAAGACTACCTACCCACAGTCTCTTTAATAACGGCACAGGGCCTTAGCGCGGTACAAATTATTGTGAGGGATAGGGGGGGGGGGGGGGGGGGGGGGGGGGGGGGGGGGGGGGGGGGGGGGGGTGGGGGGGGTATCACGAGCGCCCAAGGCGCATGTTTCGGAGGAGGTCCGGGGGCATGCTCCCCCGGGATTTTTTTAAATATAGGGTCTCTGAAATAGCATTTGTACCTTTTGAGGGGCTGTCGACTTTCTAGGCTTTCAGCCAAATTTATAACGAATTGCTGGGTGCTCTGTTACTGGTTTGTGTTAGTGATGTATTAGATATGTGTTCATAGAAACCTTTTATCGGAACCAGGTTATAGTGTTTATAAAAGCTTTTAAGCTCTATGGTTATATTTATGTAGTGAAAGTTATATAAGTTTTTGTATATGCGTAAGGCACTGTTTCTTTCAGTTGAGCTAGCACTTAAACATTTGGAACAACAACAACAAAATTACATGTAATCAGACTTCCTTAGGGACGGACTGTTGAAGCCACAAACGTAATAATTGACCACAAATGCAAAAGCCCTCAACTGTAATAAGGACTGACCACAAATGTAATAAAGCCCTCAAATGTAATACGAATTGACCACAAATGTAATAATGGATTTTGCAGTGCGTTATTCAGTTTGCACAGCAGGTTTGCCAGCCCTAAGTTGTGAGGACCAGGATTTCGCCAGTCATGCATATATTTCTCGGACAACTAAACTTGGACAAACTGAAGTTGTCTGTCATTCACGTGACCAAACCTGAAGTTGCTATTATCTCAACTAAACATTTTCTAGTACGGAACCAAGGCCCAGTTATAAAATATAAACGAAGTAATGTTCGGAGTGAATAGCTGTCAAGTTAAAAAAAAAGTTTATTCACATTTCACAACCTGAACGAACGTAAGCAATTATTTGCCCTAGCCTCTTGTCATTTCATTTCAGTTCACTTAGGTCTAAGCGGTATACCACGTCATCGGCCACATGATCAACCCGGAAATAGGTAGTTACATCACCTTGCCACTAAACTTTGACAGAGCTGTCTCTGGCGTAAGAAGAACATCACGTGTCTTTCACCTCATATGATTATATCGGTCACGTGTTCAATCCCGAAGTAACAACTAAATACTGAGGCAGTGATATGTGTTTCCCTTGATCAGGAGATTTCTTTATGCCATCCACTTAACCCTATTCAGCCTGGGCTTTTTTTTTTTTTGGGGGGGGGGGGGGGGGGGGGCACAATCCCCCATCGTAACTTCAAGAACATTAAGGCTATGACAATGAGACCTAGAGGGTACATAGTACGTCCAAAACTGTCTCCTTTGCGGTCCGGGGTAATTAGTAATTGCGGTCTAGGTAATTAGTTATACGGCCGCCATCTTGGATCCGCCATCTTGGATTTTTGAAATTTTTGAAAACCTCTTAAAAACCGTCCAAATTCACTCAAAATTAATCAAAACCAATAAATAAACGCTAAATGACGTAAAAATATAAAAGTTATACCAATAAACATTGTTTTTCTTTATTCAAAGGTATAAACATGCAAATTTAAAAAAAACATGGCTGTCAAAATCTTGTTGCCATGGAAACATCAAGTCACGTGATCAAAAAATTGTCATTTGTAATTGTTGCCAAAAAAATTTAGGAAAAGTCACAAAGTTTGATAGCGTTTGGATACATATTGAAGAAGTTATGAATGTTGAAAGTTAGCGCGGGCACTTTGTGCCCCCCCCCCCCCCCCCCCCCCCCCAGGCCGAATAGGGTTAAAGCTTGCTCACCACAAGGCCATGACTGACATGAGCCCTGGACGCTCGATACACACGGCATACAAAATCTTCGCTGAGGTCAAGTACTCTCAAACCGTTGATACAGCTGTGGACAGTATTTTAAGCACCGCTGAAAAACTGAGAGTCGAAAACACTAGAACCACGTGGGTTGCACAGACGTAATGAATTGTGGTTTACATATGCTAGCCTTATCTTTAGTTTTTATTATCTTGTAGGTCATTTCCGCCACTACTCTTTTTTAAATATGTATTGCGACATTCTCCTTTATATAATGTTGTATTTTCATTTTATAATTTAGTAACATCTTATAACCTGAGGAAAGCTGGTCTGGCCAGTCGAAATATTGTTTGAAATATATTTACTCGTTGTATCAGCTTTGCAGTAGTCATTGGACTTCTCATTAGTATATTGATTCATTTTAGCTGATTAGGTCTAATCCTGTGAGATCCAACGAAAAACCAGCAGGATCTTCGTCCACGGTTTTTGCAGTTAAACAAGTTTATACGAAATCTTCGCTGAAGTCAAGTACTCTCAAACCGTTGATACAGCTGTGGACAGTATTTTAAACACCGCTGAAAAACTTACGCGTAACAATAAGAACAGCATACCGATTATCCAGGCCGATTATCATCAAGTGATCTATGTATCTACGACAGCTTATCGCTTATAGTAACTTCCTCGGGAATTCGTACCAAGATTCCAAGAGCAAATGGTATTTCTTTTAGCGCAAGGGCGATATTCGCTTATGTCGGCATTTTATTTAGTTTAGAATTCGTCCTCTCAGCGAAAAGCATAATTTGTGCGGGACTTTGGACTTTGCAGGGGAGGGGGGAAGGGAAAACACATATCACTGGCCGCCATCTTTGAGAGGAAACACATATCACTTATGATACCGCCTGCGCTGGCCCCTCCCATGCTATGGGCATGTTTGCAGTCTACCCTCCACATAAAAAGGATCATGTTATGTACACGTGAAAGTAATAATAAACATGTAAGCTGATAAAATTATGAAAATTCAAAACTTTCTTTTTTAAATAGTTGGGGCACCTCTAAATTTTTTCAGGAGTCGAACACGAGCCACAGGCTGCCCACAAGGCGGGAGCACTAAACGCACCCGGGTTCTGTATGGCTTTGGCAGATTGTGCTAGCCCCGGAAATACCTATACGGGTGTGTGCCGCCCAACGGGGTCGTGATTTTGGGACTCCTGAACTTGAACGGGGTATCCATTTTAGAAACGTTTCCTAGAACGGGGTATAATATTTCGCATACCAAAAAATTGTCCCCTGAAAGGAGACATTTGCTAATTGCGGGCACAAGCTTTGTAAACTTATACTTAACTTGAAATAAAACTTTGTTATTGTTCTTGTTGTTGTGCGCGTTACTGAAATGAACAATTGCCATGCGCAGTTGAGCTTGAACGGCCTGTCGCTAGTCCGCGCAAGTCACCAATAGAAGCCAAAATGGGCTCAGTCGAAGCATATTGCAATGAAAAAATGGCAAAATGGCGGGTTTTTTCGCTCCAGCTAAATCATATTTCCCACCATAACGTCCATTAGATCCTAGTCTCGTCAAAAGCGAGTGTGGATGTTGACATTACGCCTATTAAAATGAGCTATACCGCTAAAAGCGATAACCGCGCGGTTGAACTCCTTACAAGCCTTTACGTGACATTAGTAACTTCAAGGACAAAATGACGGGACTTTTTTTTAAGTTATTAAAATATTTTAACGTTTCCAGAAAGAATAATAACCAAATAACTGAAATCCGAGTGTAGATTTCCAAAAAGTTATTCATAAATGGGCGAAATTTTGATTTTCCCTTCAATAAATGGCGTTTTGGCTGCGATTTTAAGGGTCAAATTGGGGGTCTGGGGACGAGTTAAAAAAATTAGAGGCAAATGTCATCCAATTTTTTGCCATGCGCACGAAAGCTTCAGAATATCAGCAGCCATTTTTTCTAGAACGGGGTATTAAAATTTGACCTATTTCTAGAACGGAGTATCATTTTGAGTGCAAATTCTTTCTAAAACGGGGTCCAAATTTGGAGACCATGGCGGCACATACCCACCCAAAATATACCCGAGCACAATTTTTAGCATTATTTGCCATTACGAGCACAAATGTCATCATTTTTTTGAAAAAAAAAAGCACTGCTGGCATAATTATAAACAAGTAACTGTATTTACAACGGACCACCGTAACGAAATAGAAGCACCGGATCCTGTAGTAAAGGATCTAATCAGCTGTAAAGTAATGAAACGATTTGACAAAAAGCAAGGCTGATAAACGGTACAGAAACGACTATATTTGTAAAATATCCGTACCGTTTATCAACCTTCCTTTTTATGAAATCGTGGCATAATTAGCATTGTCCGGCTTGTTTTGGGGGTAATTGGAGCATAAAATAAGGCATTTGTATGTCTAGAACCTATTCATAAATGGCGGCCGGTTTATTATTCTTTTATATTCACGCTAATCAGTCCAACTAACCTCGTTAGCATGTGCAAAATTCAAAAAGAATTTTTGCTCTAAAATGAGGCTAGTTGGGCTGATTAGAACCTATTCATAAATGGCGGCCGGTTTATTATTCTTTTATATTCACGCTAATCAGCCCAACTAGCCTCGTTAGCATGTGCAAAATTCAAAAAGAATTTTTGCTCTAAAATGAGGCTAGTTGGGCTGATTAGCATGAATATAAAAGAATAAATAAATCGGCCACCATTTATGAATAGGGTCTATAACGAAGTAAACAGATAGTATGTGCAGTCCAAGGTCCAAGTATTGGGCAATCTCACTTCCGACATGGCGGCTGGCACCCCGCTTCCTATCATACCCAGGTTACCCCTAACCATCCAAATACATATACTGGAAAACTGACAAAAAATGATTTCTCTGTTTTTCGATTAAATTCCGAATAATTAAAAAGGTGCTTGCATTGTAATTTTGGTGCCATGCATTTGCATTTGTATAATTTTTTTAAAAAAACTAGCTAGCATATTTTTTTGCGCTTTGTGCTAGTATTAGCACATTTTAAAAAATAAGCATAATTTCTGGCACAATTTAAGGAAAAAAGGAGCAGTGCCAGTGGCATAAAATGCTACTTTTATGGGCACAATCTGCTAAAGCCTAATTGTGTAGCATGAAGGTGAACTTGGAGTATTGCTACTCCCCTCTGGTCCAACACAGGGTTAACTTGCATTTGATGGATCGCTTATAACTGTTAGCAGCTCTAAAAGCGTTTCAGAGATGGTTCTTTTGAATTCCAGATACTGGCATTTCTATCATGGAAAGCCCCTAGTCTTATAATAAGAGAGCATAATTGCCAGGCGTACCTGATCTAATATCCCATAATTTCCTTTCACGTCTGTTCCAGGGACATTGAAGAATCCAAGTATTCCAAGACGATAGTTGATGGACACAACGATGACGTCATTGAAGGCAGCCAACACCCCTCCGGGAAAATTATTGCCCGATCCATAGGCGAATCCACCGCCATGAATCCACACCATGACCGCCATTTTGTCGTTGGGAGTGATGGTTGATGGAACAAACACGTTTAAGAAAAGGCAATCTTCGCTCATCTTTACTAAAAAATGAAAGTCAGAACCTTTTTGTTCGTCAGTTGGCAATACAAGTCACGGCCATCTTCTGAACACTTTTGCTATAAATAAATGACCTAAGCTTCAAGAACTTAAATTCCTCACCGAGGTGACCTTTTTTTGTCAAAATCACTTGACGTCTTAATTCTTGCCAAAATATCTCCACAGAACGCTTTTTCTGAGTAACGTTCGGCTAAGCTTTGTCCAAGGAAACGCACTAGGATAGTTAACAACTATTCACCTCAGTGTAGGTGGGTAGTGGTGGATATCCACCACTACCCACCTACACTGAGGTGAATAGTTGTTTTAGTATATACTGAAACAGTGAGATAATATAACGAAAATGATGCTTTTTAACTCATTTATTCCTGTCAACGATTACAATTTTGCGCGCAAATTGCTGGGAGGTGAATAGCAGTTGCTATTCCGAGTTTCAGTAGCCAATCAGAGCGCGCCAACAATGCTATCCACTGTTTCAGTATATACTAACAACAAATATACTCTGATCATACTGTAACTCTAATTGTAAAATTCATTAATAATTCATAACGGTACTAACAAATAGAAATGAGCCATTCCAATCACATGATTACCCTGTATAGGCCGATACAATCAAGATACAACTCACTAGTGGTTGTATCTAATTTACATTCCAGATACAACTCACGAGTGGTCGTATCTAATTTACATGTGAATGTGAATTTCACAAGTTGTTTACTACATTCGCGTCCGTGTTGTATCGGCACTATACATTCACTCGCCTTCGGCTCGTGATTGTATAGGCCGATACAACACTCCCGCTCATGTAGTAAACATTACATATACTGAAGCCAGTGCCATGCGCGGGGAAAACTCCCTATAATGGGCTATACGGGATTGCTCCGCCCGAAAGGGGTACGTTTTTGTGGCTGGAGGTATGCGAAAGGGTTGGGATTTCAAGAGTTGAAGTGTATGAAAGGGATTTCATGAAGAATAAAAAAAGGAAGTGAAAACACGAGTTGAAGCATAAAAAGGTAGGAAGACTGCCATTTAAGTATTTTAAAACGCGCCTTTCAAAATATATCAAACAGATGCACGTAAAGGCTACATGAAAGGGGTACCATTTTCAGTGAAAGGTATATGAAAGGGGTACCATTTTCAATGAAAGGTATATGAAAGGGGTGTAACTTTGGTCCTTGGTAAATAGTGTCATTCAAGGAGATTCCTTTGCACTTGGCAGACGCGTCAAATACAATACGAGTTTTCGTTGTAGCTCTATCCGGCCTGACAACGGGAAAGTGAGGCAAGTACCACTTCTTTGACAGTTTCTTCTCGGCTGGGTCTATCTTTCGAATGTATCCCTTGTCAAGGCACTGAGTGATACTGTTTGAGTAGGCTTCTCCAATCTCTGGACTTTTCAATAACCGCTTTTCAGTGTTAAACAGCCGACGCAACGCCATGTCGTAATTATCTGGTAGTTCAGGCTCGTCATTCTTCCAGGGAATATCCACTTGATATTTTCCTTCCACGTACTTAATGGACTTCTGAACTTTCTCATCCGAATTGAGGACTTGTGCATCTTTCAACGTCCCAGAACTTTCTACGTCCCAGAATTTTCGAAGCAGGCCACTAATCTCATCTGAGTCTTCTCGATGTTCTTGGATAAAGTAAGTTTGCACGAAACTCGTCTGCAAGTCTCCACCCTTCAGGCCATTAGGGGGCCCAACACACGTCCAACCCAAGGGAGTTAGTCTGGCCAAGGGCTCGCCTGGTCTGCTTCGAACGTCCTTAATCGAGTAATGTAGATCGGCGTAATCGACCCCTATTAACATGTCCACAATAGGGTTAGGTCCAGGATTCGGGAACTGTATATTTTTCAAATGGGTCCACTTCGCTGCACACTTTCCCCAGTCGATTGCTTCCATGTTTCCTGTGACGTTCTCTGCTGTGAATGCACTGACGGTTGTCTTCACGCTAGCGTCCAAACTCTCGAGTTGAACTGTAACTGGCATAGTTTCGAAGGTCTCGATTTGCCCATTTAGAACGTTAACGGTGACTTTCTGTGGCTTTCCCTGCAGACCAAGTTCAGCTGCTACGTCAGCGTTAATGTACGTCTTTGTTGAGGCTTCATCAAGCAAGGCATTTGCTTTAATTTTACGGTGCCCATTCTTCAGAACTACAGGTACTGTCCGCAATGCTAGAACGCCCGTTTGTGTGGATTCGGCTATTGTTGTGGTGTGCGATCTCTCTGGTTGACGATCACCAGACTTCTCAGAGGGTAAGTGGACTAGTAGATTTCTCTTGGAATCAGCATTCGTTTCCCTGCTTGCACCAGTTATGCCACGAATTGTTCCGTTTTCCTCTTTTGTCTGCTGGATATCAGCCTGCTCACTTCGATCTACTTGTGCTTGATCGCGGCTTTCCGAGTCTCGGCTTTCTGAGTGTAATAATCTGTTGTGAGTGTCCTTGCAATTGTTAATTCCGCATGTTCTACTTCTGATACACGTTTCTCCGCGATGGTCCCCTCCTAAGCAACGAAAACACAAGTGCAGGCGTTTTGCGGTTTCCCATCTCTCTTGAGTTCCCATGGCTTTAAACTTCTCGCACCGCCAAGCTCCATGAGCTCCGTTGCAGACTTTACACGGACGAAATCCAGTCTTCTTTTGAGCTTCAGTTTTCTGAGAACTCCCGAAGAAGGACCTTTCGTTATGTTTCCGGTTCCGGTTCCACTTTTGCTCGCCGCTCTTGTCAGCAGTGTTTATTCCACGGATGGTCTCCGAAGCCACTGTTTGGAATTCTGCTTCTTGTACGACAAACTCCTTAAGCGTTTCCACCGATTCCCAGCGACCATTCTCATAAATCCACCGATGGTATTGCGCCAGCGTTGACTCATTCAACTTCTTGCACAAACTAAGGTACAACGTTCCTTTTCCCAGCTCCTCATGGCGGTTCGCCTCTTTAAGATTCACCACAAGGACGTCCAACAAGTCTGCAAACCTCTCCATGTCTGTTGCATTACCAGGTCGAACTGACTTAATCGTTTCCAATTCTTCTAGATGGAGCGCTATCTTTCGTCTTTGTCCGCCAAATTTCCTTTCAAGTCTCTCTTTCGCTGCTTCGTAAGCCGCCGCAGAATGTCCTAATGTTTCTACAGCTTTAAGGGCGTCGCCAGATAAATATTGTCGAAGTTGCAGCAGCTTGTATTCTGGTGTCGCTGGTGCTTTGTCAATACATGCCATGAAAGCTGTTTTCCATCCTTCATACGTTTTCTTGTCGCCACTGAACACCGGAATGGAAACGCGTTTTAACTGGCTCCACATATCTCGACCGATGGGCTGTGAAGATTTTTCTACTTTGGTTTTCAGGCCTTCGAAATTCCATTTGTCTTCTTCCAGTTCACGCTGTAATCGTTGTTCCTCTGCAAGAAGCCTTTCTTGATACTGGCGAATCATGCCTTGTAATTCTTGTTTGCGTTTGAGGTCTTCTTCTCGGGATTTTTCAGCACTTTTCCGCACAATGGTTTCTTCGATTCGGCGCCGGCGAGTGTTTTCCGACGCATCAGTTGCCAAACTCGATAATTCATCTTTTCGGCCGTCCAAATATTCGTGTGCTTTTCCGTTTGCCTCCGAAAATTCTTCTTCTAACTTGTCCATTTCCTCGCCGACTTTCTTTCGTTTGCCTCTGTCCTTTAACCGTGAATACTCCTCCGAAAGCTTCGACATTGTTTCCATCGCATGCTCCTGTACTTCGCTTAGCTGTTGACACAGTTCTTTGACTTGTCGTCGACTCGGGTAATCTTCTTCATCGACGAGACGAAGCAGCTTGTTTTTGACTCTCGTAAATGCTGATTTCGCTCTTGCCTTTTCCTGCTTAAGATTCTCGATTCGCTCTTCGGTTTCGTCGTTCACTTCACCCGCGCTCACGACCTCTGCCGAATCACCGTTCACCGACATGACAGCTTGAACCGTGTTGTTTAAATCTCGTTGTCCAGAGAACCTCGCTCTGCTACCAAAAAATGTTCACGAGATTGAACATTTTATTTTTCCACTACTTGAACTTTTGTAACACACGATAATCTTCGAAAATACAACCTTTAAAAATAAACGTCCTCTAAGTTGTCCCGACCGAACTCGATTCCAATTGAATTCAAACTGAAGTTATGTTGCTTAAATATGTGAACAAAAACAAAAGACTAATACAAAAGACGGTAATCATATTCGAAATAATACGAAAGAATGTGCGAAACATTACGTAACCCAACTCAATTATTCTCACAAAAAAACTACATATTAATTAAGATTAACGTTCTTAGATTCTCCGAATTTTCTCGTGTCCAAGGGGTACCTTTTCTGTCAAAAACGGTATATAAAAGGGTAAGGGTTTGGACCTCGGGGCGGAGCATCCCCGTACGAAACTTTGTTGAGTACCCCTTCCCCCCGGGAGTAGATTGCACATGCACTTCCAATAGCCGGCGGAATCACAGGGTCCAGAGGAGCTCTATTTGATCGTACAAGACGATATTTTCTTCGAATCGTCGCCGTCTTAAAAGTTTAACTGATTGCATGCGTTACACAAAATATGTACCGTGGGCCAAATTACTAAGGGCGCAATTATCTTCGGAAAGCGAAGCTTTCCGAACAAGGCACGAAGTGCCGACAACGAGGCACGATTCTTTACTGTACACCGATTTCGCAGCTTCCGAGCCCGTAGTAATTTGGTCCGCGGTACATATTTTGTGTAACGCCATCAGTTTAACTTTCAAGACGGCGACAATTCGAAGAAAATAACGTCTTGTACGATCAAATAGAGCTCCTCTGTACCCTGTGGCGGAATATTGCATTGTTTGTCACAGCGTGATCAGCTTTATTTATAAAACACTTCGTGAGCCATCGGCCATCAACCTTACAAAAACTAACAAAACTGGTCAGACTGGTGAACAGATTTACATTATATTTTGGGTCTTTCTATGAGTAATTTTGTAATTTTTTTTTTATCCAACACAGGAAGAGTCATCCAATGTTGCCATATCAATGTTAATCAATATATTTCGCAATTTGAAGTTAGCGCGAATCAATTTTCACACATCGATGTCAAAACCAATAGTTACAAAATTTCAAATTCAAATATCACATACGTTTGATCTTCAATTGTATAGTACAAGAGGATTCATGGAAAAAATTTGCTATGTCTTTCAATCTGGTTAACTTAACACAAACTTACCCGACTTGAACAAGTCTCTTGAACCTTTAACCACCGGTAAAGGTTGCGGACACCAGGCGCCGGACTCTGTAGTATCTTTACTAGCCGACCAAGGTTTGGCGGGTTTTGGAGCTGCAAACCTCAATTCTCCGACCGGAGGTTCAGCATACGGGATACCGAGATACTCGTGCACTGATTTACCGTGTGTAAGAGTATTAATCTTGCCAACAACTGCACCAGACTCGGTCTGCACGACGGGGGAAGGTTGGTTTTCTTTTAGTTCAGCTAGAATGAATATCGGTGCAATAATCATAGCACAGGCTATAATCATGAAGAGGACTCGAAATGGAATTAACTTCATGTTCGAAAAATTGTTTGCGCTTCCGTAAAGACGACTGCAAGGAATAAATGTTGTCGGCGATGCCACAACAATGAAGTGGCGTGTTTGACACAGGTACGCGAAAAGTCGACAATAGGAATTGATGGTCACGCAAAATTAAGCTATGATAAGTTGCGAGTGCGTGACAGCGAAATTATAAGGATTTTTATTATATGGTGAACTGGTCCACAATGAAAAGGAGCATTCTGATTGGTTCCCTGAGCGGTCCGAAATTTGCAATACGGACCGCTAAGATGGACCGCTTACGAACTCATTTCGCCGAATTCCATTTATGAAACAATGAACAAATGAAAACTGTTTTCCATTGAGAAGAAACATTTTCCCTCATGTTTGGCGGACAATTTTAGTTAAACTTTTCGCAAAGTCGCTTAAAAAATGCAAGAATATGATATGCTTAGCTTTGGCGCGCGCGCGTTTAATAGCCGAGAATGGTTGCATTTATTTATCGGCAAGTTTTTGAAAACGCCATTATAATAAAAACTTTATTGAACTAGCTTGTTCGGTCCGTATTGCGAAATATTGGTCTCGTTCTTTTTTTTTGCAAGTTTATGGACCTCGCCTTCGGCTCGGTCCATAAACTTGCAAAAAAAGAACTCGACCAATATTTTCCCAATACGGACCTCACGCTAGTTGACTCTATGTAGGGGAAATAGCCAATAAAGTCGTCCCTTTTTAATTTTTGCAATTATATTTATAACTGAAAATGAATATAAATTATGAAAAACATATATGTAAGCTGCGGATGAAAATGAAAATATTCTGGCTTGAACGTTTAAATTTTTTTCAGGTTGCTTTTTCAACTGCTTCAGTTAATAGCACATTGCGAGAATCAAATTTCACTCTTATGTCGGCTCTAAAGATTTTGCTATACAGGATGTCCCAAAAATGCGTTCCTCTGATTTATATTAAAATAACTTTTGATTCAGAAGGCGACTGATATATGCATCAAAATATCAGCAGTTCTTAACTGTTATAGACACTATTTCATACGTAGTTTCAGTACAGGCCCGTAGGAGTAGGGGGGCCGGGTAGGCCCGTGCCCCCCCCCCCCCCCCCCCCCCCCCCCCCCACTTTTCGGGTGAAAATTAAAAAAAAGAAGACTGCCACTTAACCCTCGAAAATATGGAAGGGGTCTCGGCCGACGACAGTCGATCGTGCCCTCTCACTTTCAAATTCGTTCCTACTGGCCTGCAGTAGCCAGTAGGCATATGGAGTGTGATAATTCTTGTAGTGTGGAAAACGGGACGTTTGCCCATGTTAGTTTGAGCTGCCGTTTCAGTCCTTCATGGTCTTCGGGATAGGATCTTTGTATGTGAATTCATCTATTATACTAAGTATAGATGATTGTACTCGTAAATAGGAGATTTTCTGGCTTTGAGAGGATTCATTTCATAAGCCGCTAAGTAAAACACTGACAGTTATTAAATTCAGAGCAACTCGCGGCTGTGAAATGCCGTAAAATGGCGAGAAATTTTCGCGCGCGCGATTTATAAACTCATATTTTAGCGTGAAAATGAACAAAAGTTGAACAAAAGGCCTGCTGCATTTAACCTAAACATAAAACCCTTGGAGTTCACATTGACGAATCTCTTACCTGGCGCCCACATATTAATGATGTTTCAAAGAAAATAACTGCTGGTCTTGCAGTCCTAAAGCTTATTAGTACTATCATACCATTTGAAACTAGAATAAATATATACAATGCACTTGTAATGCCCTTTTTCAATTATTGTAGTCATGTGTGGGACAATATTGGTAAGGGTCTATCAGACAAACTCCAAAAGCTGCAAAATAGGGCTGCCAGAATTGTCACCCTTTCTAATTATGAGGTTCGCTCGAGTGATTTGTTGGATGAGCTTGGCTGGGAACGGTTAGAAAACCAAAGACTAAAACAGTTGGCTGTAATTATGTATAAAATCCATAATAATCTTTCCCCATTGTATTTGAGGCGGATTTTTACCAATATTTCAAATATACACACACATAATCTTAGAAATTCTGAGTTTAATTATTACATTCCCAGACCGAGAACTGAACGCGCCAAAGGTAGCTTACACTACAGGGGATCTGTTCTGTGGAACAAGATCCCCTTAGAGATCAGACAGCGGCCCAACTTGAACGATTTTAAAAACCTCTTTATGTGTAAAAGATTATAATGAAACAATGATCATTTAAGTTTTTATAGCATTCTATTCTTACGTGTAATTTAGTTAAGTTTTATAGTTCAATTCTTAGTTTAATGTAGTTTGATAAATTGAAGAAACCTTGATCGTAGTTTTCATTGTACTTAGCTTTATCTTTCTTAGTTAAGTAGTTTTATAGGTAATGTACTCTAGTGTAAATTCACACGACTCCTAGGAAGACCATGTAAATATGATACGATTTCGTGTATAAATAAAGATTGACGATGATGATGATGATGACGATGATGATGATGATGAACCTCGTAAGTAATAAGGACATTAAACTAGATTGTTTTCGTGAACGTTTTTATTAAAAGGATATAACATGAATCAATATAGAATAAAATACAGGTTTGTAAAGTAGAGGAACGAATTTTTGGGACACCCTTCAGGGGCGGATCCAGGGGGGTAGATTGGGTGGCTAGCCACCCCCCTTTAGACCATCGGCAGGGGTTTCATTAAGGGCCGGGCAGTCGGGCACCGGGCAAATTGACCGGCTGTGAACACGATTTTGCCCGGGTGCTTTGAACATCTAAACCTTATTTTTTTCACCAACAAGTTAAATAATTTACTAACTTGGCATTTTTGGTGTGTGTTCTAAAAAATAAAGCATACAACGAGATTATTGCTTATTTACCTCCCGTTCCTCCCTGTACAGAAGAAACGTGACAAACAACTGAAATCGCCCCACAATGCATTGCCAGCTTAGTGATCTGCAGTATGTTCTGCATGATGTCACTGAGTTGCAAACAAGTTCCACGCGTGTTATGGCGACCGGAAAAAGGTCAGAACGGTCGATAAAACATGCAATATTTTTGTACTCAACTTGATAACTTGATGTCCATGACTACAGATATCTGTATTCAGTTGACTGAACAAACAAAATACAATGTTTCAAGCAACAGTAAGATGCTTAAGTTTGTGCTTCAAAATACAGGAAAATACATCTCCAGGAAACTAAAATTTAAAAATTTCCCCGGGTGAGCATGTTCCCGGACCCCCTTAGAATGGATGGGCCTTCGGCCCTTCCAATCATGTGCCCACTTGCTCAAACTCATTGCCCTCCTGTTCAAAATCTTAATGGACCTTAATGAAATCCCTGCATCGGTTTTAACAGTTTTCTTTTTAGTAGCAACAATAAAAATATACCCGTAGCCACCCCCCATAAAAGAATCCTGTATCCGCCCCTGCCCTTTCCACATTCCATTTCCCAATACTCAGTACTTTCTACAGATTTGATGCATGCAGGGTTCATTTTAAACGAAATGACTTTTGAAATGCTTTATTTGTTAAAAAAGCAGGTTTGTTTAAGAAAACTTTTACAGTTCATCCTTTGGCGCCTTTTCTTCAGCTTCCTTTTTCTCCTTTTTCGTGAACTCGACAACTTTAGGAACAATTTCATTCCAAAACGCCATCTTTTCCGCCTTGTACCTACGCTCCACCCTCGGTTTCAAGTCGAGGACAAGATACGCCTGTTCTTCGTCCGTAAATTTAGGCCAAGTGACAAGTGCAGGACCAGAGACGGGTGGATTTGGAGACCTGGAGAAAGAAGAGAATCCACCGCTCAGTTGGTTAATTAGCTACAATTCGCATGGCCATTTCGTTTGGGACACATCTACATTTATTCTCCACTCCCCTGAGTGGGGAATAAATGTTATCGATCAAATTATCGATTTCAATATTGTAGAGGGGGCGGGGGATGAGGTATATATGTAAGTATAATTTTTACGAATTTGATCATCGGCGATTTTCAAATTGACGCACAACAGAAAGGTTAAAAATGAGTGGTGTGTCCCTAAAACAATTGGCCAGGATTGTGGTTTTAAAAATTCGCTAGAATCGTCAGCGAAGGCGCCTGAATTCACGGCTTGCATATAAAGAAGATGATAAATGACAGGATTCGTTTGTAGGGCCCGGTTCAAACGTCGAACTTCACATGTGCCAAATCTAATGCAAATGAGCAAAATCTATTGTTCTTGCTCGTTTGCATTAGACTCGGCACATGTGAAGTTTGACGTTTGAATCGGGCCTTAGAAACATTGACATTACGTGTTAAACTTAGTTTCTCGAGTCCGTACTGGGCAAGTGGCAGCAGTTAACGTGATTTACTCACTAGAGCGGAAATCGCCTACGGGAAAAGCGCTTGTCATTGTATTTGCATGTTGACAACGTTTCAGGCCTTCCCTCGAAGTCAATACGGATCCAGTCACCACTTTATTGGCAGTCTTAATATATTTCAAATAAATTTGTGTTCTTACCCATATTTGGCAAAGTCTGTCCACAGTTTCATAACATACAAACTTAAACCCTTTTCTGTTTCGGAATACTTTGTTGTCAGCAACATTGTGAATGGATCAGGTATGTTCTTGAAAGGGGCGCCAAACACAAATGGGACGTCCATTGCATGCATCACACCAATCCACTCAGGCAGAGGTGAATATTCAAGGCGGTGATTAAACACGTAAGCATAAGTTGACCGTCCAGCCTGTTAAATGAAAACGAAAATGATTATTATTATTTCGAATTATTATTTCATCTAAAAGAAGGTAAATAGTATCAGGGTTTTGTTTGCCATTATCTGATGCTGTCAATTGCGTAGCAGGTGTATTTTTGGGAGTTGGGGCGAACAATAGCCGATTTACGCCGCCAACGCGGGTTGTGGAAAGTAGATGAAGTTTGCAAGTAATGAAAAGAAGTGCCTAAGAAGTGGGAGATAGGCTGACTGTGAGAGGTGAAGGAGGAAGAGGGAAGGGAAGGAAAATGCCGCAAGCGATAACGTTGCCATTTGACACTCTTGATCCATGACGTCCGAATGTGGAACTTTGCTAGCAGCAACGCCTCCAACAGTCCTTGTATTTTAACAATAAAACTCCCAAGGGTGCCAAAAATCAACATTCGAGATAATTCCTATGTTTCGTTTTGTAAAATACTGACAAACAAATAATATTAATAGCACCGAAGGAAAGCACTGCCAAAAAGGATTCATTTGATTGGTCATACCATAGGATTGGGTCAATCGGCATAAAGTAAAGAATGGCATCGACCATTACAAAAGGCGTGGTTAATAATAAATGTTAATGATGGCATCGACCGTTTACAAAAGGGAAATCAGCATCGGCTATTTGAAACGAAAGCCGGCATCAGACACGTCTCAAAAAATGTCAAAAAGTTGTCGAAAACTTTTGTCCCTATCCACATAACTTTGCCGTAAAGGTTTCAATGATAAGGCACATAACATTATAAAACCTTATATATGGGAGGGTATATATTGGAGGGTAAATTTCTTTCAAAACACGCACGCGTATGCAACACATACTACAACAATCGATACCTTGATGTTATGCATCAGTCAATACCAGCATTGTCCATGTCCCCCCGGGACACACCCCAGGCATTAGCATTTTGTAAAAAGAAAAAAAAGGACATACCCCATGGCGAGAGAAAAGCTGTGCAAATGCCCCTGGGTATAGCGAAAAAGGAACTTGAACATTCATCAAATCTAGACTCATCTAAACGTTATTTGAAGGCAAACTAAGTCAACATACAAGTGTTTTCCATCCGTTTTCCTCCGGTGACCAAAAGCTGCCCCGTAGCCAGGATTCTTTGGGGTCGAAAACACGAGGATGTCAAATTCCCCGGGTTCACTGAGGACAGGCTAATGCCGACCTCCGGGATTCCAACGTGAGCAAATGCCCGACTTATGCCTAGGGGTGGGGATGGGCACTACTGGAATTAACTGGTACATTATTATTATACCTTTGCCAATGCTTTAGCCTCCAGCATAACAGATCCATCGAATAATGAGTCGCTAAAAATTTCCAACATCGATTTTCGAGTGGCAATTTTGTCGTCAGGGTCTGTATGGTTGGTGTATTGGAACAATATCAAGTCTTCAATAACTTGACTTTTCTCTCGATTATACAGCAATTCACTCCTCACAATATTTTCAAACACGCTTTTCTCCAAACCATCCTTGAACTGATCAGGCGGCTTTAGCAAGGCAAATAAACTTCCTTCGTTGGAGGTAAGACCGGTTATGATGTCGATATCAGCGTGGAATTTACCTGCTTTGAACAGGTTTTCTGGCAGATCTGGTAACACCTCTTTGTCAACTACAGGCGCTACAAAATCTTGGGTTTGGCGTGTCTTCTGGTTGTCCACCGTAAATGTCTTTTGTGCTGTCAGAATCTCCTCAACAGCCTTGCCTCGAACACAATCTACAAGATTTGGTTCCAAGGTGCAGTTCATACCCTTAGCAAACAACTCCAACTGATCTGTGTTGGTAACTTTTCCACAGTAAAGAGGCGAGGAAGATGCACCGCTCTGCATGATGGCTCTGTGAAACAACCCTTTGGACAATGGCGAAATTAAATGGAGGGAGACACTCATTCCACCAGCACTTTCACCGAATATGGTCACTCTGTTCGGATCACCGCCAAAACTTGCAATGTTTGTTTGTACCCACTTTAAAGCCAGCACCTGCAGGTTTTAAATTAAGGCAACATAAAAACAAATTTTGTCTTCATTTGCATACTCTATTGCATACTCCTCCCCAGTGAAGCTTTTCTACAACTGCAAATTTAACCTCTTATTAAGAAATATATAGTAATAACAAAGACGTAAGGTGAAGTCGCACGCGAGCCATGTTTTCACAGCTTGAAGCAACTAGTTGCGTTGACGAAGGAGACGCTTCCTAATCTTGTCGGCTAAGCGGAACGAATCGAGAAATGTGTCGGTACCAAATCTGCGCCATTTTGAAACGTCACAATAGTATCCAGCATTCTTAGCGCGTCGTCTAGGCTAAGCGGAACGAATCGAGAAAAGTGTCGGTACCAAATCTGCGCCATTTTGAAACGTCACAATAGTATCCAGCATCGCGTGGAAATCAGGCATCATCCTGGGGAGCTGGGGTTCCGAAATGTCACATGTGAATAATCTATTTGTCTTGATTTAGTTTCGGATATTTTCCCGATTTTGGAATCGTACGGCTCAATATTTCAATGCCTAGTAAAAGTACGCAGTGGAAAAATTGGACGAAGGTTCTTCTCCGGACCAAGTAAGTTGTTGGGTCTCTTTGGAATCAAGCAAGAAGTTACAGATTTTCCTCGCTGCCGTTCTGGTATGTTTTGAATGTTCTATCTTGATTTTGCTGTGGTTCTCTGCCTGATTTGGGAAGCTTTCACCTAAATGCCGACGTCGTTCTTCGCGATGTTCTACGGTACGGTGCAATTCGCTTATGTCTTGTAGCAATAATTCACTGACCGGCCGCGCCAGGCGAACGCAGATAATTTAACTTTACAGTGCTCGAAATTGCGCCTGTATCGGGCGCATTTGCGACTAAAGATTTCGCAGTTTTGTGACTAAAATTTGTCTAGCTAATAAAGGAATTATATTCAACAGTCTTGTGTCTTACTTGCAATTGGTAGTTGTAATTTTATCCGAAAAATCTTGCGAAATTTCACGTTGAATGTTGCGTGACTTAAACGTCGAAATTTCTCATTTCCGGTTCCGGTATTGGTACATGTACTGAGGAGTATGATTTCAGAATCGGAGAAATAACCGAAATGAAATCAAGACAAATATACTATCTATATGTCGGAAAAATCTGAGACCTTTCGGAGTACACAGCACGGCAGGATTTTGCCCGATTCCACGGCGATAGCGTGAATTTGTTTGATGTTGCCTGCGTGACATATCTCGCGACATAGCCCTTTTCAACAGTGGCTGAATTAATTCATGAAACTGAGGTACTAGGCTAAGACGAGGTGCCACGGGATAAGGAGACGCACTATAATCTATGATTACTACTAGTAGTATTGCTGCTCTCCCCTGGATGGGATGTAGTCCATTGCAGGATTACCCCCCAGAGTGTCGCTGCGGTACCCATTTATACACCTGGGTGGAGACAGACAATGTGGAGCAAAGTTTATTCTCTAAGGAAATGACTTAACGATAAAGACTTGGCCTCGAACTAGCGAGTTGCCAGTCCAACGCGCTTACCACTACAACATTGTAAATTGTTGCATTGCACTGTATCGGCCCTTCACATAGCCTACGATCTTAACTGTTTGCAGTCTACCCTTGACATAAAAAATATAATACATTATTATACATTGTATTATATACACGTACACGTAAAAGTAATAATAAACTTGTAAGATGATAAAATATTAAAAATGCAAAACTTTTTTTTTAATAATAATATCAAGTCGGGCACACATAGGCCCCGGGTTCACCTAACGGCCGGAGCATAGCCCGGATTTTTTAGCATGAAGGTGAACTTGGAGTATTAATACTCCCCTCCAACAAAGCGTTAACTTGCATTTAATGTATCGCTTAAAACTGTTTAAATAGCAGTTCTAAACGTGTTTTAGAGATCGAGAGGGGTCCTGTGAATAACATGATGGAAATTGGGCTTAACTAAGGGAGTATAATAGCTTGGCCTACCTGATCTAATATCCCATAATTTCCTTTCACGTCAGTTCCAGGTACATTAAAGAATCCAAGTATTCCAAGACGATAGTTGATTGACACAACAATGACGTCATTGAAAACAGCCAATACCCCTCCAGGAAAATTATTGCCTGTTCCATAGGAGAATCCACCGCCATGAATCCACATCATGACCGCCATCTCGTCGTTGGGTTTAATGGTTGATGGAACAAACACGTTTAAGAAAAGGCAATCTTCGCTCATCTTTACTGAAAAATGAAAGTCAGAACCTTTGTGTTCGTTAGTTAGCAATACGAGTCACGGCCATCTTCTAACCACTTTGTTATAATTAAATGACCTAAGCTTCAACTTAAGGCTCACTTAAATTCCTTACCGAGGTGATCTTTTTTTATCAAAATCACTTGACGTCTTAATTCTTGCCGATATTTCTCCACAGAATGCTTTTTCTTAGAATCTTCTTAGCAAAGTTCTAAGCTTTGTTATAGGAAACACACCAGGATAGCAACAAATATACTCTGATATCGATATTCTCGAACTCTAAATACACTGAAGCCAGTGCCATGCGCGGGGAAAATTGGGCAAGCAAAGCATTTACGAATTCAAAGTAATTTCAACAAAAAATTAAAAAGAGCTCTATAAATATCGGTCAGCTTACTAAGCTAAGAGTAACACGTGACGTAAATGTGTTAGAACATTTATTGTACACGAAAAGTGTTAAAAAATATTCATATATTCTAATATATATATTATTCATTCCATAAATCTGATAAATTGGTCAATCGACATGCAGCTTTATACATTTAACCGTAAATTTGTTGTTAGACTGAGCCGAGCTGAGCTGTCAACCTTACAAAGCTAACAAAAAATTTTATCCAACACAGGAGGAGTCATCCAATGTTTTTTTTTTTTAATAGTTTGCGTGACTCAATAATATATTCACAGAGCGATGTCAAAAACAATTCAATAGAATTGCAAATTTTAAATTGAAATATCAGATACGTTTGATTTTCAGTTGTACAGTACAAGATAATTCATGGAAATATTTGTATCCAAGTCTTCAATAACACAAACATACCTGACGTGAGTAAATCTTTAAACCCGTCAAGCAGACTCACTACGGGTTGCGGACACCAGGCCCCGAACTCTGTAGTTTCTCTAGTAGTCGACCAAGGTTTAGCGGATTTTGGAGCAGCAAACCTCAATTTGCCGACCGGCGGTTCTGCATACGGGATACCAAGGTACTCGTGCACTGATTTGCCGTGTGGGAGAGTCTCGATCTTGCCAACAACTGCACCAGACTCGGTTTGCACCACGAGAGAACGTTGGTTTTCTTTTAGTTCGGCGAAAATGAATTTCGGTGCTACAATGATAGCGGCTATTATCATGAAGAGGGCTTGAAATGGAACTAATTTCATGTTCGAAAAATGGCTTGCGCTTCCGACAAAGTGACTGCAAGGAATGCGAGAGGGAGTACCACACTTCACTGAACATGTGGTGATAATGTCAAATATTAATAATATGCGTGATTGCATTACTAAAATTAATTTTAGTAAGCATGCGCAGAGAAAGCGAGATGGCGGAAACTCACTCTGAAGCCATATATTTTGGAATTAGGCAGTTTAAAACAAATCCTACACGTGCATGCGAACATTGTAATGACTAGTAAATCTAGTGACAAAATAAAAATTAAGATTACAGAGGGCTACAAGACTACAATACAGAGGTCAATATAATACTGATAAACCAACAGATTCTCTCCAGGGAACGGGAAGAATAGATACCCTGGGGACGAGGTTGGGGTCAGCTGCGATCGGCACCGCGGCAGAACGTTTGCGCATGCGTAAACTTCAAGCACTTCCGGTCCGTTAAACTACCAGTCAACATCGTTGCGAACAGCATAAAACAACACTTCTGCATGAACCAACAGACCTAGATTTTCTAGATGCAATGATGAAAGGACCAAAACCGAAGAAAATTATGGTACGTACACGATCGGTTCTTGCATGAATACATTTCGAGATGGAGTGAAGACTTGTTTTTTGTGAAAAAATGCGATGCAAAAATTATTTGTTCATATTTCGTTGTTGGTGCAAACACCAAACCCCTTGGTGCAAACGCTTGAAACTTGAACGATGAAAAAACTTTTCAACGAAACAAACTTTTTCTCTACCTTTGTTTTATAACTCTTACTTTTTGTTTTCAAACTTCGCGGTACGGGAGTTTTATGTTGTTTATGTTGTAGTTCATTTTTTATTTCAGGTAATTTTTGTTTTTCCTTTGTTTCAAATTCATGAGCATATATTACCATACCCAAAAAACAATGGAAAAATAAAAATTACCCGAGATAAAAAAATTAACTACAACATTTACATGGGATTACAGTATGTCACCGGAAATGCGTAATTCACCGGATGCTCAGTTTTCTACTCATGCGCAGTGCGTTCTGCCGCGGTGTTGCTGCGATCATGTATCAGCACGGTCACCGCGGCAGAACGTTTGCGCATGCGTAAACTTCAAGCACTTCCGGGAGGGCGGGAGGGTTGAGAGGGGGGGGGGGGGGGGGGGGGGGGGTTGATCAATTACCCAAAAAAATTCCTGCAGCAGCAGAAATTTAAGAGAAAAAACATTGTGCACAAGACTATTGGTCTGAACCGAGGGTTCTGATTTTATAGGGCAGATCTGAAATTAGTTATCGATTTAAGTGTCAGGCCAAAAATCTGCAATTTGAAATTAGCGCGACTCAATTTTCACAGTCAAAACCAACAGTTACAAAATTTATTTCAAATTGAAATATCAGATACGTTTGATCTTCAGTTGTACAGACACAGTACAGTACAGTACGAGACGATTCATGGAAATATACTAACTTAACACAAATTAACATACCTGACTTGAACAAGTCTCTCAAACCTTTAGCTTCGGGTATAGGTTGCGGACACCAGGCGCCGGACTCTGTAGTATTTTTAGTAGCTGACCAAGGTTTGGCGGGTTTTTGAGCTGCAAACCTCAATTTTCCGACCGGAGGCTCAGCGTACGGGATACCGAGGTACTCGTGCACTGATTTACCGTGTGTAAGAGTCTTAGTCTTGCCAACAACTGCACCTGACTCGGTCTGCACGACGGGTGAACGTTGGTTTCCTTTTAGTTCGGCTCGAATGAATATCGGTGCAATAATCATAGCAATGAAGAGGGCTCGAAATGGAACTAAAGTCATGTTCGAAAAATTGTTTGCGCTTGCGTAAAGACGACTGTAAGGAATAAATGTTATCGGCGATGCCACAGCGGTAAAAATGGTAAAAATGTATGCGTGTTTGCCACTGGTACACGCAAGCTCAATCTGTGGTCACGCAAAATGAAGCTACGATACGTTGCAAGTGCGCGACAGCGAAATTATAAGGATTTGTAGGGGAAATTGCCAATAAAGTCGTCCTTTGAACTCACCTGACTGCCGAGTGTCGTGAAGTTGTTTCAGACTTAAGCAGTTTAAAAAGCAACCTGAAAATTCTGGCTTGAACGTTTAAAATGTTTTTCAGGTTGCTTTTTTCAAACTTATTTCGGCTCTAAAGATTTTATTGCTATACACTCCATTTCCCAAAACTTAGTACTTTCTACAGATAACAACAACAAAACAACAAAAAGTCTTTATTTTCAAAAAAAAAAAAACAGTTACATTTTAGCTGCCCGCGTTTAGCAAAGGCTATTCTAGGCGGGCAGATTAAAGAAAAGTACATGGAGAGAAAGAAAGATTTGATGCATGCAGGGTTCATTTTAAACGAAAGGTTTGTTTAAAAAAACTTTTACAGTTCATCCTTTGGCGCCCTTTTTTCAGCTTCTTTTTTCTCCTTTTTCGTGAACTCGACAACTTTAGGAACAATTTCATTCCAAAACGCCATCTTTTTCGCCTTGTACCTACGCTCCACCCTCGGTTTCAAGTCGATGACAAGATATGCCTGTTCTTCGTCCGTAAATTCAGGCCACGCGACAGGTGCAGGATCAGAGACGGGTGGATTTGGGGATCTGGAGGAAGAAGAGAATCCACCGCTAAGTTGGTTAATTAGCTACAATTCGCATGGCCATTTCGTTTGGGACACTTAGCACTTTTTCGCCAAAAGCACGACTTCTACATTTATTCCCCACCCCCCTGAGCAATTTTGAGATCCAGGATTCATAAACGCATCAATTGTTTATCACAATTTATCGATTTCAATATTGTAGAGGGGACGGGGGATAAGGTATATATGTAAGTATAATTTTTACGAATTTGATTCAAATTGACGCACATTGGTGTGTCCCTAAAGCAATTGGCCAGGATTGTAGTTTTAAAAATTCGCTAGAATCGTCAGTGAAGGCGCCTGAATTCACGGCTAGCATCAGAAGATCATAAGTGACAGGATTCGTTTGTAACTGAAACATTGACATTACGTGTTAAACTTAGTTCCTCGAGTCCGTGCTGGGTAAGTGGCAGAACGGAAGTTGACGTGATTTACTCACTAGAGCGGATTATCACGGATTATCCTTAAGGTCAAAGAAGTCGCCTACGGGAAAAGCGCTTGTCATTGTATTTGTATGTTGACAACGTTTTAGGCCTTCCCTCGAAGTCAATACGGATTTAGTCACCACTTTATTGGCAGTCTTAATATATTTCAAATAAATTTGTGTTCTTACCCATATTTGGCAAAGTCTGCCCACAGTTTCATAACATACAAACTTAAACCCTTTTCTGTTTCTGAATACTTTGTTGTTAGGATCATTGTGAATGGATCAGGTATGTTCTGGAAAGGGGCGCCAAACACAAATGGGACGTCCATTCCATGCACCACACCAATCCACTCAGGCAGAGGTGAATATTCAAGGCGGTGATTAAACACGTAAGCATAAGTTGACCGTCCAGCCTGTTAAATGGAAACGAAAATGATTGTAAGCGAATTATTAATTCATCTAAAAGAAGGTAAATACCGGTAGTATCAGGCTTGTGTTTGCCACTATCCGTAATTGCCACAATTACGTAGCGGGTGTATTTTTGGGAGTTGGAGCGAACAATAGCCGATTTACGCCGCCAATTGCTTGTGGAACGTAGAAGAAGTTTGCAAGTAACGAAAAGAAGTGCCTAAGAGAGTGGGAGGTAGGCTGACTAGTGTAAAAAGGTGAAGGAGCAAGAGGGAAGGGGAGGGAAATGCCGCAAGCGACAACGTTGCCATTTGACACTTTTGATCTGACGTCCGAATGTGGAACTTTGCTAGCAGCAACGCCTCCAACAGTCCTTGTATTTTAACAATTAAACTCCCAAAGGTGCCAAAAATCAACATTCGACAAAATTCCCAAGTTTCGTTTTGTAAAATACTGACAAGCAAATATTAATAGCACCAAAGGAGAGTACTGCCAAAAAGGATTCACTTGATTGGTCATACCATAGGATTGGGTCAATAGGCTATTTGAAACGAAAGCCATCAAACATGTCTCAAAAATGTCAAAAAGTTGTCGAAAACTTTTGTTCCTATCCATATAACTTTGCCGTGAAGTGGCAATGATAAGGCACATAACATTATAAAACCTGACAGATTTATATATGGGAGGGTGAATTTCTTGCAAAACACGCACGGTCATGCAACACATACTACAACAATCGATACCTTGATGTTATGCATCGGTCAATACCAACAGTGTCCATGTCCCCCCGGGACACACCCCAGGCATTAGCATTTTGTAAAAAGAAAAAAAAGGACATACCCCATGGCGAGAGAAAAGCTGTGCAAATGCCCCTGGGTATAGCGAAAAAGGAACTTGAACATTCATCAAATCTAGACTCATCTAAACGTTATTTGAAGGCAAACTAAACTGGGACAACCCCCAGGCATTAGCATTTTGTGAAAAAAAAAGGAAATACCCAATGGCGAGGGTAAAGCTATGCAAGTCGTACTAGAATGACTAGTACGACTAATTTTCAAATAAAATACACCTGTTGCTTATAAAAAATTGTCCGAGAAACTGATTTGGAAATCAAAATTGCAAAAAATAAACAAACATATTTGCATAAGACCACGCGAGTGAAGTTTAGAACCATAAAATCCAAGTCTTGTTTTGTTTACATAAAATCGCTTTTCAACCTATGTAATGAATGAACAAACACATGAAAATGGACAACACAATCTTTTTTCGAAAAATTTTATTCAAATCTCCATAAGTTTATGTTTAAAAGCAAAACGCGAACCATTTATAGCTCATCGAGGCCGAGATGTCTCCGATGAAAGAAATCAAAACAACTGAATTTAATTGAGCACGTTTTATAAACACAAACAGGCGACAAAAAATGGTGATGTCAACAATGACATTGCTTAGCACCATTTACACATGAATCACGGAATTAAATGGGGCTCTGCCGAAGCGTTATTTACAGAACGGACTACTTTAAACGACTCACTCTGGAAAGTTGGTTTACTAATGATACCAACACTTAGAACTATACCTGCGGCCTACAAACGACTTGCCAACCGAACAGACAATTAATGGGTGTTTCTTGGTGTTGCGGAAGCCATTGTTGGTTAGCTTTTGTGTTGTGGTGTGGGTATTGTTCAGTGTCTTTTGAATCTTTTGTTTTACGTCATTTGGTGATCACAGCATCCGCAACACCAAGAAACTACCCAAAAAATAGACTGAACTTATCGACAAACTTGACTAACAATACAACGACAGAAATTACACTAACAATACACTGATCAAAACACACCAATCGCTGACGAGTCTCAACAGCCAATAACATGATCATAACTAAACTGACCAACAACCAGACAATTATACCATGAACTGACGGTTTACAATTCACATGATTCTGAAGATGACTCCCGCTCAGGTTGTCGAAACGTCAGTCAATGTCAACAACAACAGTTCTTTTCAGAACTACGCTAACCCAGATGATCACACTCGACATATCACTGATACTACTGGGTTTAAACCATTTACAATGTAATACACTTCATTGTTATAAGCGTTTTGTGCAACAAGCCTCAGAAATAATATAGTTTTTTTCACTCGTGATCCCGTATTAGTTGTAAATCATGCAAGTTATATTTTTTAATTATAATTTTTTAAAACATTCTAAGATATCTGTAATAATCAAGGTTTCAGTCTTCGGCATACGCTCATTACACTTACTTCAACCACGGTAATCTGGATTGCGCACAACCTGGTTTTCAACTATTTTCATTTCACGCAAATTTCCTAGCGCAAATCAGGTCTTTGCCTACCGGGCAGTTAGTGTCACACTAGCTTGCACAACAGGCGCTTTTGAGGGTGCTCAATGGGTTTTGGGGCGTGTCTCGCGCTCCGCGTTCAAGCCCCAAAACCCGCTTGAGCATTCGCAAAAGCACCGTTATGTAGATTAGTGTCACACAGGCAGCCCACTCAATATAAGCGCGTACATGTAACTCTGGTTTCATTAACAGTACGTTATTGGGGATAATAGTACTAAACCCTTGGATGGAGTGCAAGTCCATTATCACCCATCTACATGTACACACAAACGTGTCTTGCCGTGAGGTGAGAGCTACATGCAGTTAAGTATAATAAGCCATCAATTCATGATAGACTTTAACACGAAGTTCCGGTATAAAAGTCTTATAGGGATGATATCTGTTTACAAACATTCTTTTTGTTATTCAAATGTGCCAGCCACTGGAACAAAAGAACCCTTTGTTTCGGCAGCTAATAAGGCTCTGGTTGGCACATTAATAACAATTGGTGACGTCATTGATATCTTCCCTATAGCTCCTCCCTCATTTCACACCTTTTGGGTGTGAAATGCAAATTATGGCGTCTTTTAGTCCTTTAAATATAATTTGCTTCAAAAATCTAATTAAACCGAGATTTTACCTACGCAAAAAAGAAATAGAAGTTTATAAAGACTTCTGATATAACTTTCATTAAGTTTTTCCAAATTGTGTTATCAATGGTCTTAGTGATGACGCATGTTTTTTGTCAGTTGTTAATGCTTCAGTGGTTGATTGACGACTGGAGGTGAGAATGGCCAGGCCAGGCTCCTTTTATACCGGAACTTCGTGTTTAATCTACTTTCTCTTCTTTTACGTGAGCTAAGAGTTCAGAGATACTACATGTATACAAATTACCATGCAGATCAAACTTGGAAGGTGTTTTTGAGCAGTGTGTACTCTTATGCCTCGGGAGATATGATGCATGACGAAATGTTTTGTGACAGCGGTCACAAACAATAGGTTTATTCTCCTCCTTGTAACATTTCTTGCACGTGAAAGGCTGCTCCCGCACGTGCCTTTTTGTTCGTCCTTTTAGTTCTTCTTTGCAATTAACACTGCTGCCACACTGATTGCATGATTGTGTCGTCTTATGACTCCGCAGAGTCGATGCCTGTCTAAAACTCTTGCCACAGTGATTGCATGTAAAAGGTCTTTCTCCTGTATGTGTTCTTATATGCATCTGGAGAACCTCTAATCGACCAAATTGCTTTTCACAGTGATTGCAGCTAAACGGTTTTTCCCCAGTATGTATTCGTTTATGTCTATAAAGAACGGATGACTGACTAAAACATTTACCGCACTGTTCACATTTAAAACGTTCTTCCTCTTTGTGTAAATGTACTTGCAAATGTTTCTTGAGATTTCCTAAATGAATAAAACACTTGCCACATTGGAAACAAGTGTGTTTATCCTTTTTCTCAGTTGTATGCGCTCTTATTCTATGTCTCTTGAGATTCCATAACTGAGTACAACTCTGGCCACACTGGTCGCATGTAAAAGGTTTCTCTCCTGTGTGTGTTCTTAAATGTACCTGAAGAACATCTAATCGACTATACTTCTTACCACACTGGTTGCAGGTGAAAGGTTTCTCTCCTGTGTGTGTCCTTTCATGTCTTTTGAGAAGCCCTGGCTTGTTAAAACACTTGCCACACTGGTTACATTTAAACGACTTTTCTCCATATTGACAGGAGTGCTTGCTACTTTCAGTCATCATGATTGCAGACTCAAATCTTTCGTGATCCTATAATTATAAATAAAAATAGAAGTGAATGCGAGAGTAATAAAACTAAGGTAATTATCACAGCTTTTTTGCAGAAAGTATTGAGAAAGATTTTCTCTTTCTTCCATCATCCTCCCTGCTCTCCTTCAATTGCCCAACCCTCTACATTCTGCAAAACCAAAATGGTAGCCAAACACTCAACAAAAAAATGCCTGCACTGCAGGGTAGATATAATTCATGTAAATGCGCTTTTTTAATTTATCAACTTAGTTGATAAAGTAAATTGGCCAAACATCAGACTTTAAATCTCTTTACGGTGGCCAATTTACCTTATCAACCCAGTTGATAAAACCGAATTTTCGAGTTTTATTTACCCACTGATGCAACAGACAGTTTCTTTGTTATAATAACAATAATAATAGCAGTAATCACAGATTATGGAGACGCGTTCGAAGGAATTTCCGGCGGAAATGAGCCCCTGAAAAAAAAAAAACAATAGGGGCGGCCATTTGGAAGACCGGCCACCAAAAAATCTCAAATTTTACTGCACATAAACCACAGGACAACCAACACGAAATTAGGATTGCGTTCTTCGAACGCGATTACCACCATTGTGGTGGGGCATTGGGAACAATACCACTGAGGTTAAAGTGCCTATGAAATGAAATTTATTTTTTGATGTATCGAAAGTTTCACCTTTTTAGACCTTGGAATAAAAGGTTTAAAGTGTTAGGGACGATGCGAAATGCTTTTTTTATGGTCTCAAAGTTAGGTTGTTGGCGCTAAAAAGTGGCTCCAATTTGCGCGCGGCCAAAACCAGTGTCATATTACACTGTGACGTAAATAGTTGTACCAACTGCTGCGGGAATATAGAGAACAAGAGAGCTGACAAGAGACGTCGCTAGAGGTGGACCAATATTATGTGGCGAGCGGCCTCAAACTTACGAGATATTAGAATTCTTCGATAACAGAGGGTGTAACAAAGCTTTATTTTGCTCCAGAGGAAATAGGCCGGCGAAATACACTAAATTTGTTCGTCGACATCGGAAAGGGTACGTCAAGCGATGTTGTTTTCAATGAAAGCGCTTATTGTTAAGATTAATATTATTTTGCAAAAGAAAATAACATTCCGGCCGGTGAGGCCGTTTAATCAAGCATAATTTTTCCAATCCATATCCTGTTTGGAAGTTCCAAAGCACTGACTGGCGAGTAATATAAATGTTTATACGGTATTCCGAATTATAAAATTCAAAGTGCAGCGACGCAAGTGTTCACTGGAAGGCGTCTATTCTACGGAACATCTATCAAAAATCTACACGTACAAATGCTATTCGAAACAAAATACATCGCTGAATCATTGCGTGTTCGATCAGATCAATTTTTATACAATGAAATATAAATCAGACATAAATGTAAACACGATACTTTGAACTCAATTGCAAGCCGCCAAGCGGTTAAAATTTCCAGAAACGATCAATCGCTGGCAAGACACTGAACTAAGAAGCATAATTATTACGTATATCCTTGAGTTCAAACATTTTGAATAAAAAAATAAAAAAATACGCTATCAAGGCACCTTGCCGCTAAAAATACACCATTCACATTCAATTCAGCAAGCCGCCTGAAAAACACCACCTCGGATATGCATAACATATCAGTATAATTTAGAAACTTTCAACTAGCAAGCCGCCAAGACATATCCTTCGCATTGAAAAAAGAACTTTAAGTAGACGAGCGAATTGCCAAGCCGATAAAATAAGTTCATAACCTCCACGCGCGATCAATGAACTTCAGAGAAGACCGGCCGAGTCGCTAATGCGCTAATATCATGATTGTTTGTACTACAAATATATCGTTCGCGTTCGATAAACGCTAGTCAACGAGCCACTAAAAAGAAATAACAAAAACGCCTCTGCGTTCAATAAGCTTTATACAACTCAACTGGCAAACCACTGAGACGCTGTGCTACTGAAATGTATACCTTTCACGTTCAATAATCTAAATGATCAAAGTCCGTCTTCTTCATGTTCACTTCCTTCGCTCAAGCGGCACAGTCGGTTCGTCTCGCTACGACAAAACTACAGTGGACACGATCCAGACACGATCATTTCAGTTGATCAAGAATGATCCGAAACTGATCCTCTTCACCTTCAGAGGACTGTAAAGAAACAAATTAGGCGCTGTCTGACATTTGTACAGCCAAAAACGTTGGCAAAATGACCATCACGCTAAAGGATTCCAAGGGAATTATAGCGTAAACAAACCAATGTGTCATACTATTTACGTAATTTACGTCATCACGCACGCTCACTCGCCCCCAGGCTCTCCAAAAATTGGAGCCACTTTTCAACCGAAGTGACGCATCTTCGAGGGCCTAAAAAACCGATTTTCTTTCTTTTCCTCGGGAAATGATTATTGTTTTCGTTCTTTGGACATAATAAACTAATGAAAAACGAAGAAAAAAAATTCATTTCATAGGCACTTTAAAAGAAAATCTGAGGACCATAGGTGTGGATACATCCATTGAACTGATTCTGAGATCTGTACTGTTGGGGTCGGTAAGGATTCTAAGGAAAGTGCTGGAGATGTAGACAAGAGAGGAAAGTAAAGATGCTTCTTAGTTACCCCAGATAACTGGTTGTTGCCTGGCGCCAATGAAAACCAGATTGAACACCTTTATCTGAGATTATTAGCAATAATAATAATAATAATAATAATAATAATATCGTTTATTCAAGCCTTTCGCAGTAACAACTGAATAATAGGAAGATTGTTTTTTATATACTACAAATTTAAGGTGCAATGTTACAAAATGCAAAGGTTATATTACCATTAAACTACAATGTTGATATTTTACTGTTACAAAGTTCTTGAATCGGTCAGTTCTTGTTGCCTATATAATGGTAAGGGGTAGCTACAAACTATATGTAACTCCTTTTTCATTAGTTCGTAGCAAAAAGTTTGTCTGTCTGTCATCTTTCTGCCACCCAAACAAAGTAAAATAAAAAAAATATATATAGACACTTTTAATAAATACCACGATGCATCATTTTCCGCTAATGACGTCAAACATATTCTTTTGAATTCTCTTGTAATTCAAAAGAATACATTTGACATCAATAGCGGAATGTGATGCAATCTGGTATTTATTAAAAGGGTCTATATATAATATACATATCACTGGTATAATAATATTTTGTGGTTGTCGTCACTTGGACAGAGAGTGCTCAATATACATAGCAGAGCAGGAATATATTTTTCACAAGATGTGATGTTACAAAACAGTAACTCGAGCTTCACGCTCGGTGGCGATCATCAGACGAATCTGATGATTGCCACCGAGCGTGAAACTCGAGTTACTGTTTTGTAACATCACATCGTGTGAAAAATATATCACTGGTATATAGCTCCGGGAAACAAAGGAACAACTACTATAGCAATGTTAAATAAGGTTTTCATTTTAGGTTTATTCTTTAGATTTCATAAATTCATTCTTTAAAAAATTAACTTAACTGATAATTTTGGCCCGAGACAGCAAAAATAAGTAATACACATGCACTCCTTAGGGTCATGTGCCACGACGTTTAGAACAGGTCGCTTTCAGGTGTTTTTTTTTTACTGACATGGAGAACACATTCTCGACCCTAGAACTCTTCTCTTTTGCGCATGACCGTGCCCTCCCCCCCCAGAAAAAAAAGGCCGAGAGTTCTGGGGTCGAGAATGATGGTGAACACAGTGACGGCAACATTTCAGCAATTTTTTTATACAGCTTGGCCAACAGAGTTCACATCTGCAAGATGTTTTTGTACACAACATATCTAAGCCTTCACAATTTGAGATGTGTTTTATTTTGTTTATGTTAGGGGGCATTTGACTGGTTCTTGTTTTTTCAGTAGACCATACACTGAACATGTATGAAACATTGGGTGCAAGCTTTTCAAACATTAACACAACATTTCTGAAAGTATGGTATCCAGTCACTTTGCTCTATCTTCATTTCATTCCCCATCACTGATTGCCCCTTAAAAATGTAGATGGCTCCACATGAGTATTTAAAATAAACTTGTATACATGTTGAAAGTGGTTGTTGATCCATTGACCAAGCGTAAACTGCACTCAGTCAACCAGCAGTCAATTAATTGTCAGCTGGATCTCATTGTCAGGTCACAAATGTTATGAAAATTTATTTGAATAACCTTTAAGCTAATTCCATAATTATATTTATTATTTATTAAAAATCTATGAGCGAAGGTGGAGATAGTATTGCCAAAAGCCTTTAGAAACTGTTCTGCAATTTACAGTGTACAACAAAATAAATGTAAGTGCATAAGACAACACAACCTTTCACTGTTATGCTTCAAATGCAAAAGGAATGGGTTCCAATAAAATTGATTAGCCTGTGACAACCTGTGACTGCAAAAATGCAATGAACTTTTTTCTGAGCCAGGCTTAAAACAAAAGACTTGATAGTCTGTTTATTGACTTTTAACATACATGTATATGTTGTAGGTTGAAATGAAATTCAATTTAAAATGATTTCAACCTAGCAGTTGATTTTGAATTTCCTTGTTTCTGATTTATGATATAAATGTCATTATCATAAATCAGAAACAAAGGTAATTCAAATCAAGCTAGGTTGAAATCAGTTTAACCTGAATTTCATTTCAACCTACAACATATACATGAGTTAGTTCCCAGTATCATATTGCAGGAAATTGGCCTCTCTTTGCATCACTCCTGTACATGCAAATACAAGATCCCTTCAGTAGAACACAGGCTTAACATCCTCTGTTTTAGTGGTGTACTGTGCATTTGTAATGGCCTAAACTAGCCTTTATAATAAGGGTGGCATTTAGGGAATTTAAAAACATGGAACTCTATAAAAGGGCAGGGCATACCTCTTTACCGGCACTTGTTGACTTCAATTTCAAAACGTTATTGAATCAGGACCACTCAATGTCCAGTAACTTTAAGATTAACTTCAATTTAAATTTCATTTTGTTTTCTTTATTTTCTTTTGTGTTAAATTATAGAGGTGGTCCATACATGTACAAGTAGTCTGCTGACCTGTACACGAGGTCGTCCATGGACTGGGGATCCATGAGTGGTCCACTGACCATGGTCAGCTTTTTTGAGTCACCCATCATATAAAAGGGAAACAAAAATAGATAATAGGCTGGGCAATCGGGGCTTGTATTATACATGTATATTGTATTATTTTATCATTATTACTAGGGTCAAAGTACTTAGTCACACTATGTCACAAAAATGAGGTTGATAATTATGAAACATATTTCATAGAAATATCTACTAGCATACAAAATGTCATGTCTTTGCATTTCAGCCTAACAAAGATACAACAACTAGTTTCCAGGCCCCCTATGTACTCTGTATGGCCACCTTACCTTTTATTATTAACAACTACTGAACAGTTTATGAGCTCGAGATTTTGATTGCATGATAGTTGACGAGGGCGAAGCCCAAGTCAACTATCATGCAATACTAATAAAAAAGAAATCAAGAGGGAATAATCTAATTGTTTTAGTATAAATCTACTGGATGTTTAAAACTTAACAACATACTCTTCACAGACACTTCGAAAAAGGCTAGGCTACTCATTCTACTCACTTTCTAGAACAGAATAGATAGTGAGTTCAGTAGTGTAGCCAATAAGAGAACAGCATTCCTGATAGAACGCTAGTAGATTTATACTAATTCAGAATAGTAATTAGCATTTCAAGATGACACTTTTCTATGACTTCTTGGCTATGTTGACTGCTTTCATATTGATAAACGAATTTGCAAAAATACATTTTAGAGGAAATGGTCACGTGACCAATGACATCATAATGCTTAATTTAATGTGGAAGCTGGCAATTTACAGTGGGTATAATTACCAAGTGGTGTAGCATCCTTATTGGCTCAAAATTGACAGAGTTATTTGGCATTAAATTTTTTTCCGGGGCAAAGGATTGGACGATTCCAGAAAATATCCATACCCTACCACCGGCATCGACACTTTAACCCCGCCTTGCCTTTGGAAATTACAAAATGTTGTACCCCCATGCCCTTGGAATTCCATTATCGTTAAACCCCTCCCCCTTCCCTTTGGAATTTTTTTTTTTTCTACAACCCCTTTTGAATTCTCTGTGACTCCCTAACAACAAATGGAATTTATGCTTTTAGTGCCTCTCACAAAATTCAGTGCGTAGTTTTCAGTCAAGCAAACAAGCAACACAATTTTAAGTTACAGTAGACATTACTTTCTTTGTAATAATGTTTCTCATTTATATTGCATACCACCAATCAAACTTTTTGTTTTAACTTCCTATTTTCAGGAGAGAACATCCAGTGACATATTGATGCCAGTGGAAGTCCAGAGTATCATCCAGGAACATTCACGATACTGTTTGCCACCATATTTAGTAGGTTACTACATCATGTAAGTCTACAGGAGCATGGTAAACAACGATGGCTGACGGTAAATGGTGCACAAGCCATCAAAAGAACCTTCTACCAATGTTTTTAACATGTAGGTTTCAAAGAAGACAATGTAAAATGGCAAAAAGCAACACTTGCATAAACACTTGCGCCAGCCTCAGTTCGTCCTTGATTTATGAACCAGAAAAGCCAACAGATCAGCATTTTCAACGTTTTTTTCTGCTCTGGTAATCCACAGCTGATCACCCCCCTTGCCTTCGGAATTCCCGGCCTAAACACACCGCCCACCCCCCACCCCCCTCCCCCACATGCCTTCATAATTCCAAGATGCCGCCCATGGTATGGCGTGGATATTTTCTGGAATCGTCCATTCTGGGAAAGTTCTTATAATAATATTATAATTATTATACAATGTATATTAATTTAATTATAACTATCTTTATACAGGAAGACTCCATCGCTCATAGGTGGTTTTCAGACGAGTCCTGTCTTAAAGTCAAAGTTACTACAAATAAAAATAAGCTAAAAATAATAATTAATGCAAAATTAAAAAAAAACGAAATCAAATTGTACAACAGAATTTCGAAAACTGCGAACAGTTTCACTGTTCCTAATTTCTAAAGGAATCTCATTCCATTCCTTCAATAAAAGAATGAATAGTGTAAATTGGCCTTTGTTACAATGAGATCTACATGTATGTATTAATCCTTACATGTACAGTAGGTCGCTGGCATGATGCATTTTTTGCCTTCTTATTTAAATTAGCATTGTAATTTTCCTAGTCCTCTAATGTATTTTTTAGCCTTTGTAATTAGCATAATGTAAAGTATTTTTTAAATGCAGGGCGCATCTGGATACCAGCCTTCGAGCTGAATGGGCCACCCTGCTGAAATAAAGTTTTACTTTACTTACTTACTTTACTTTACTTTGTAATCGTGAACAGTAGAGCCAGTATTTAATTTATAATCATGAACCAAAAGGCCTTTAAGACATTTAAAAACACAGACATTAGCCGATGAATGCAGTGTCCAACCTGATAATAAATACATTTATGTGTAGTCATTGTGAAAAAAAAATACAGTGAACTCTTGGGACCTGGGTCCTAGCTGTCCACTAGTGAGAGGTATCCGTCTTAAAGAAAGTTAAGATACAGACAAACAAATGAGATTTGGCCAGGACCAACCCACCACTCACCTTTGAGTAGTGTCCGCCTTACAGGGGTGTTCGCTTAACCCATTGATGGCCGTGCCGGTCAAAACCGGCCGTGATTTTGCGCACGTATGCACAGTCTCCTCTACCACCCCTTAAGAAGGTAGTTTTGGTCCCCTATTGTTATAAAAGGCTTTAGAAAGGCTAAACCAATCAGAATCTGTCTACTGCACATTTATTTACATGTAGTGGTTGGGTACTTCATGTAGAAGAGAGCAGTTTGTCACTCGGACAAGAATATGAAATTCTACCAAAATGGCTGCCGTGCACAGGATGTGCTTGGTTTTCAAAACCGTAGTTCTGTATTATTATGGAAATAAAAAGCTTTAAAGAATACTCAGAAGCCATTATATAGTGGAAAAAAGAGCTTCAATGATGAAATCTTCATATGTTTATATCAATGCAGGGAGATATTTCTTGTTCAGAAGTCAGAACCGAAGAAGCAGAGTTTTAAACAATTTTCAAGCAGTTGAGGAACATTAAATGTAAAATAATTTACATTTTTTGATGAGAATTTATGTTGATATCAATTTGTGATTGACCTTTTTAGTGTTTTTGTTACTTTTTAAGAAATGTTTATAAAATGTGCCCAAATTCAGTTGGATTGACATCTTGAATTTTGCCAAGTGCTTACAATAGGACAATCACATGACTTTTGGAGGGCATATAGTTTATTTGTGGCCCGAGTAGCATCATTTGCACCCGAGCGGAGCGAGGGTGCAAATGATGCTACGAGGGACACAAATAAACTATATGCCCGACAAAAGTCATGTGATTATCATTATTATCAATACACAAGGCCAAATCGTACAAATTTATTTAATAAGAAAAAAATGTTTAACAGAAACAGGGCCGTAAATGCGTTTGCAGCCCGTCAAATTCAATATCGCCCGCCACTCACGTGTGTTTTCTCGAAGGCAGTTTCTTATTTGGCCGCGTATATTGATAATAATAGCCAATATTACTTGCGTGGAGGGTTCCTCGATGCGCTAATTGTATGCGTTTTGCTTTTAAAGATAAAACTAACAGATATTTGAATAAAATTTTTAAAAACAAGATTTTGTTTGTGTTTGTTCATTCTTTACATAGGGCGAAAAGCGATTTTATATAAACAAAACAAAACTTGCATTTTACAATTGTAACTTCACTTGCGTCCCCTTGTGCAAAGATGTCTGTGTATTTTTTACAATTTTGATTTCCAAATAAGACTCTCGGGCAATTTTCGATAGGCAACTGGTTTATTTCATTCGGGAATTAGTCAGTCTAGTTATTCTAGACCGAGAAAAAGTTGTTTTTGTGAGCTTTTTGTGCAGACGGTCGGGTAAAAATGTTTTTGAGAATTGCTGAAATTGAAAAATAGCCTGGTCGTCAATGGGTTAAGGTACATGTAGTTGACTGTACATGTACTTCTACACTGTATACATGTAGGTGGTTTGCAACTATTCCCCGAGGATTAAAAAGACTAAAGCCCAGCAGCCGTGCTGTCGTACACCAGCGTGACGTCAGGTGAAAACGTCCTATACACAGAAAATTCCTGAACTCGCCATACACTGTACAGTGTAAATGCTTGACAAGTTACCTTTGTCTAACCAATTTCGACACTAACAAATTTCAGATGTGACAAGGTTTCTTGGACAAAGAAATACATGTACAAGCATGCCAGATACATTATGTAAGTTCAGCAAGGAAATTTATATTTGAAATAGAAAAAAATGGGAACTTTTCTCGTCTACACGAACAAAGAACTTGCTCGTGCACGTAGATTGGGCTTCCTTCTGTTTCTCTTTTCTTCGGAGGTACGGGGAGCCCTAAGTCAAATCTGATACCTTAACAAAAAACGCACACCAAGAACAAAAAAAATTCGGAAATGAAATGTCGCTTGATCTACAGCTCAGACTTGTGATATTCATGAGTAAACTCGCCCCCCCCAGAAACTCGCTTATATCGAATGGAGGGAAGGAGTCATCTCGTTTGAAAGGTGATTAAATGGCCCTACATTTCTACACTTTAAACATGTGTGCATGTTTCCATGCAGTTGTTCTTACCTTTAGTAAAGCAAAGTGGTCAATAAACGCAGTAAAGTACGGTAAGCTCCAAGAATTTGAAGCCGACTTGAAACCTGACTCAGGTGAGGACGCTGCTGTGTTACACACTAGTGTCCAATCTGTTCTCAGCCATTATCGCTGTCACGCATCATCACGCATCACGCATCACGCGTTGTCAGGATCGGAGTAGATAGGAGTTGTCAGGTATTGTTGTCCTGGTGACCACCTGCTGACCCAGGAGTTTGCAGACTCAGGAAACAAGATGGTTGGCTCGTGGGCCGTTTGCAGTTGCTTTATTCAGATTGTAGATCATGCCCCCCTCCCCGCCCCCCCCCCCAAAAAAAAACTGATTGACTTCTTTGCTTCAGTTAAGGTAATATAATCTATCTTACGACATATTTAGATAAAATAAGAGTACAGTCAACTCTCTCGTAAGCGGACACCCTCGGGAATAGAAAAAAGTGTCCGTTAGTAGAGCTGTCCGCTTACGAGAATTATTCCCATAAGCGGACACCAAAGCAAAATAGGGTGGATGTCCGCTTACGGGAGAGTTATGCGGAGTTATGCGGTTGCTGTAGTGAGGCCTATTAAATTAAGAAGATTGCAGTCTTGAAACCACAGCCAACACGCCAACACGCCAACACAGTTGCTGGATTGGATGAGATACTTGGTCACATTGAAGACAAATTTAATTGCCAAGAGTCAATTATTATACATGAAGTGTCCGCTTACGAGAGAGCGTAAACAAAAGAAAGATCCAATTTTTATTTTCAAAAGTGTCCGCGTCCGCTTACGAGAGAGTGTCCACTTACGGCAATGTGTAAATACAGAGTTTGACTGGGAGGTAAAACGGGGATTTGAAAAGGCGTCCGTAAGTAGAGCTGTCCGCTTACGAGAGTGTCCGTTAGCGGAGAGTTGACTGTAATTTTAATACATAAAGTTCTTTGTGTGTTTACTTGTGTCTTGAGTGGTTTTTGGGTCGATTCGAAGCGATTCCAGCGAGTTTTAGTTCCACTGTTTATTCCTACCGGTTTACAGTGGACCTCTGTGAGCCCAGGGGGACTCCCCTATAAAAATGACGGGGTGCTCGTCGGAAAATTTCGAAAAACACCGTAAATGGTACCAGAATCGCGTTTGAGCGTGGCTCAAATATATTTTTACTCCTAAGAGAAACCAATTTGTATATGTAATCGCATGGGCCCGAGTAAAATTAAGGATTAATTATCATTGTGTTTTCAGAAGCTGTAGAAATTGTCCGAATCGCGAAGCGACTCGGGCAATTTCTACAGCCTCTGAAAACACAAGTGATAATTAATCCTTAATTTTACAAGGGAACATGCGATTACTTACCTTTAAAACCTGCAGGCGCCTAGTTAATCCAAGATTTGACACAATTAATCGCTTCCTGTTTGGCGTAAATGCTGTAATTCACCTGTAGAATTCCTTTCTTAGGTATCTTCCGATTTCATTCCTTTTTTATAACAAAATCTCCGCGAAACATGCGAGCGTTTCGTTTGTAAATTTTCTTAAAAATTCCGCCAAGCCAACTGAATGCAGCGAGAACGACGCGCTCAACCAATCAGGAGCGAGTAATTTTTCCCTCAATTAAGAAACAAATGCCCTCTTCGTCAGCCAATCAGCATTCAGTAATTTTGCCCTCTATATTACAAAACAAGACATATTCTGTCATATTTTTTCAGCTCAATACCCTAAAAGGTAACGCAAAAATTCTAACCATGGTCATTGTAGATTTCAGCCCCCTAAGCGGCACCAATCTACAAATTTTGATCCCTAAAAGGTACGACGAGCACCCCTGTCATTTTCATATCGAAATTTGAATAAGCGTTTTTTGGCTGGCAAGCAAAAAATATTGTGATAAATAAGCGTTGGTTTAGTCAATTTTGTGCAAATTTTTATAAATAATTGGTGTTAAGGAACTATGGTGTGCTTATATATAGGAGGGGGTATAACCGGAATATTGCTTTGTTTCCAAACTGATAAGCTTATAACCAGAGGGCGAGGGGGGAGCTTATAACCAGGATTTTACGGTATGTGTTTTTAATTCTCTTATTGCGATTATTTTGCCTCCGTTTACAGAAAGAAATAAAGGCTTCTTGATTTCATGGATGACAGTCAATAGCTCCCCCTTAAGGTGGCTCCAAGTAGTTTTTTTTTTGGGTCACACTTCCGTTTTTGAATGTGCTTATACATAATCTTACTTTAGCTCAATGAATCTGAATTTGATACCAGATATAAAACACAAACAGCGGTGATAAACATGGTCAACCAACGCATTTTTATAATGAACTTGACGTTTCGTATGCTAAGCGACATGCCTTTTCAAATAGTAACCAGTGTTACAGTGTTACAGTGTTTGAAAACTGATTATATAGTTCAAAATTAGGGGTCTGGAACTAAAATTAAGGGGGGTGTGTGTGTGGGGGGGGGGGGGGGGGGGGGGGGGGGGTTACCTGCATTTTAATGAAATTTTAAGAGGTTTTAATAAGGGATAGGAGGGTATCAACAGACAGTTGATACCCACGCAAGAGCACCCCAGGTTGCTAGTGGACTAACTCTTGGTGTCCGTCTATTAATTATTAACTACAAATTCTAATTTTAAAACTTCACTAAATCTTCAATATTTCTTATTTCTCCAAATTTTACAAATCCTTTGAGAAAAACTATTTCCTCCCAAAATACCCAAAATTAAAATCACCCAAAAATTTACAAAACATCCCACGACATAGATTCATGATATGAATGAAGGGTTTTTGGATTGCTTGAAAGTGAACGAGATATTTCCATTAAAGCCATGCTCAGATTGGCGGGAAAATGGCATTCAGGTAGACCCCCGCCTTAAGAAAAACAATCTTAACATTAATTTAGAACGGACTGTCAGTCCTAAGAAGCTAAAGCTAATAAAGCATCAGCTTCTCACTACTGACGTTGACATTTAAATTAAAGAAGGCTGTAGTTCTTGAATCAACAAAGTCTCCTTGATTTTGCAGTTTTCAAACACTGCAGTAACGGTTACTTTTGAAAATGTATGTCGCTTAGCATACGAAACGTAAAGTTCCGTATAAAAATGCGTTGGTTTACCATGTTTATCACCGCTGTTTGTGTTACGATGGCCTAAGAACAAGAGTTTATTTCATACCAGATGTTAGACTTGTATGAAAGTTTTTGACAATGCTCTTTTTATGCTAATCAGCGTTTCCATAGCAACGGTAAATAAATATGGCGAAAAACATTTTTTCCTTATTATCTTTCGAATTTGGGGCAACCCGCGACAAGCGAATAAATGCGCTATAATCTAAACAGTGTAGCACACTAAATGGGAAAATTTCAAACAATTTAAACTGTTCGATTTTGAATAAATCGCTGAAAATTTTTTAACATGTGTTTTTCATGTTTGAAATTTAAGCGGTCATAACATTCCATAGGTCTCATAAATTATCATCAAATTACCACAGAAAATTTCCTTAGACTTTAATTATTATTCCCTGCAAATAGACCCTATTCATAAATGGCGGCCGATTTATTTATTCCCAGTTTATATTCATACTAATCAGCCCAACTAGCCTCATTTTAGAGCAAAAATTATTTTGAATTTTGCACATGCTAACGAGGCTAGTTGGGCTGATTAGCGCGCATGAATATAAAAGAAGAATAAACCGGCCGCCATTTATGAATAGGGTCTATAACTCTGACTAACTCCTCGGCAATAAAGAGAGATATAGAGATATATATCTATAGAGCCACAGAGCCTCACAGAGACCCCAGCACTCAAGATGGAATTAATTTAGGCCAATTATCTACCCTATACATCATGGCCAGCCTTGCTACATGTACCTTCGATTCATCTTTCTTCGAGAGAAGATCAGTCCACTGGCTTGCATAAGCAAAAGACACTGAATAGAAAACTTTTCTATAGATGAGTCTTGTTAGCTCCCGACAAGAGCAAACATTACAACGTAACTGTGTAACAGACTTCCGCGCCCCATGATTAATTTTTATTTGCGTCCGGCTGTAAACGTCATTCAGGTATCAATCATTTCTTCCCCCTCCCCCCCCCCCCCCCCCCCCCCCCCAAGAGCTGTAGTCTGGGAACGAGGTTGTGTGCCAGACTCTGTGTAGTTCGGGCAACCATCTGCCGGCGGAAAATTAACATAGACATGTAAAGAAAGAGCGCAGTTTGTATTTATCTTCAAACATGGCTTTTGCTCACATTCAGGATGGCAAATGGTCGTGGTTTGTTTGCTTCTCGGCCACGATATCCTGGTTCGCAGCCATGGGATTTGTGTTTAGTTTCGGAATCTTCTTTCCCGTATTCATGGAATTTTTTAAAGAATCGAGAGAGAAAACGGGTAAGAACGCTTTTTTACTTTATAGATTCTAATTTGAATACTCAAAAGATCATTGTTGTTTACACTGGGTTGTTTATAGAGACTTATCCGTAGTCTGTACGTGGCAGTTTTTAGAGACGATATAAAGTTTCAGGAAATACTATTCTTGGCTTACCGGGCTAAGGTTGTCTGCCAATTCACCTCCTAGAAGTATACTGCCAATTTGTTTCCTTTAGGAATTTAGTAAAGTTTATTCAACCATCGTTTCTAATGTCTTGCAAGATTACCGAAAATATGATTAGCCTGCCAGCAGAATCTCAGAGCACGTACCACGTACATTAAATCCAAAATGGTTTTCGAAAATTACAAGACATGTAAACAACAGCGCGTAAAATATCTTTATTCCTGACTGAATAACTACAAAACAATTTCAGGAATGGAAATCGATACAATTTATAATTGATATCTTTCTGAAGACCATTCCATCTCTTAATAATTCATTTTGTTTCCTTAAAATGTGACTGAATTTTACAATCCCAAAGTTGGCACAGACTGCCCAAAATTGCGACCATTTTGTAGCGGAATAGAACATTTGTCATTGAATAAATTATCAAGTGTCATTTAAACGGTAAGAGTAGACAAGCCACGTAAGAGCATCTTTAATCCTTATTCCATCTCTCGATAGTTCACACGCGTCTCTTTAACCTTAGGTATAAATTAACGGTCCCGAAAACCGCACAAAATAGCCAAAATAGCCACCATCTTGTCACGAAATACAATATTTATCATGGAATAACTTATCATCTGTCACTTAATCGGTAACAAATGACAAACCTTGTTGAAGCACCTTCAATTCTTATTCCATCTCTCGATATTTCACAACAGAAATACAATATTTATCATTGAATAACTTATTAACTGTCACTTAATCGGTAACAAATCACAAACCTTGTTGAAGCAACTTTAATTGTTATTCCATCTCTCGATATTTCACACCAATCTCTCTAACCTTAGGTAGAAATTAACGCTCCCAAAAATCGCACAAGTAGCCAAAATGGCCGCCATCTTGTCAAGAAATACCGGCAATATTGATCATTGAATAACTTATTAACTGTCACTTAATCGGTAACAAATGACATACCTTGTTGAATCATCTTCGATCCTTATTCCAGCTTTCGATGTTTCACACCAGTCTCTCTAACCTTTGGTATAGATTAACGCTCCCAAAAATCGCACGAAATAGCCAAAATGGCCGTCATCTTGTCGCGAAATTCAATATTTATCATTGAATAACTTATCATCTCACTTGAAGCATCTTCAATTCTTATTCCATCTCTCGATATTTCATGGTTTGTCATTTGTTACCGATTAAGTGACAGTTAATTTAATGATAAATAGTGTATTTCGCGACAAGATGGCGGCCATGCCATTTTCAATGGCTACTTTCTGCGATTTTTGGGAGCGTTAATAAGTTATTCAATGATAAATGTTGAATTTCGTGACAAGATAGCTTACCAATGGTAAGATAGCTTCCAATGGCGGCCATTTTGGCTATTTTGTACGATTTTTGGGAGCGTTAATCTATATCTAAGGTTAGAGAGACAGTTGTGAAATATCGAGAGATGGAATAAGGATTGAAGGTGCTTCAACAAGGTTTGTCATTTGTTACCGATTAAGTGACAGATGATAAGTTATTCAATGATAAATATTGTATTTCGCGACAAGATGGCGGCCATTTTGACAATTTTGTGCGATTTTCAGGATGGTTAATTTATACCTAAGGTTGAAGAGACGCGTGTGAAATATCGAGAGATGGAATAAGGATAAAAGATATTTCCACAAGGTTTATCGTTTGTTACGGCTGAAGTTTCACTTGATAAGTTTTTTAATGCTAAACATTGTATTTCGCGACAAGATGGCGGCAATTGTGGCTATTTTGTTCGATTTTTGGGAGCGTTAATCTATACCTAAGGTAGAGAGACTGTTGTGAAATATCGATAGATGGAATAAGGTTTGAAGGTGCTTCAACAAGGTTTGTCATTTGCTACCGATTAAGTGACAGATGATAAATGATGACAAATACATCCCTTGTCAAGCCTTCGGACACGGTAACCCACCTCAGCCAATGGAAATTACTCCTACAGCGGACACTCCATGGACGAGTGTAGCAATAGATTTCTACGGCCCTATACCCCAAACTGAAGAATACTTGCTCGTAGTTACTGATACATACTCAAAGTTTCCAGAGGTTGAAGTCGTTAACTCTACCGAAGCAAGAGTGTGCATCCCTAATTTGACAAGATTTTTGCCACTCATGGCATGCCCAACGAAATAAAAACAGACAATGGACCTCCTTTCAACGGACACGAATATGCAAGGTACATGAAACTTCTTGGCATTGAATGGCACACAAGTACCCCGCTTTGGCTCCAAGGAAATGTACATGCTGAAAGTTTCATGAGACCACTTGGAAAGATGATGAAAACAGCTAAAATCGAAAACAAAAATCGGAAACAAGAACTACAACGGTTTCTTCTGAATTACCGTTCGACTCCACATGCAACGACTAAAGTCGCACCGTGTGTCCTACTGTTCAACAAAACCATGAGAGGACATCTACCCGAATTAGAAAGAAAGAAAGTTCTCAACAAAAACAAGACTGCAAAGGAAACATTGACATAAAGAAAGGACAAAATAAAGTATATTACGACCACAAACACAAAGTCAAGGAAGGAATCAGAGAATTAACTCTGTGTGAACATTATAGTGCTAAGGTAAACCCATAAATTTCCCTGCACTGAGCGTTAGCCCTAGTAAGGAAATGAGGGACCACACGAGGGATGGGATTCGAACCCGGCAACTACCAGCAAGTTTAATTTCTGCGTAGTGTGGACCTCTGCATTCAAAGGTTTTTCTATTTACCTTATCTTGTAGAGCACATCACGGGCTATATATTAGATGTAAAATATTTCCGAAATATTGCAACATCGCAAAAACCCAAGGGGGGGGGGGGGGGGTTGCAACAACCCCTCCCTTGTACCACGGTGGGGGTATAAGTTTGCGTGTACGTGCGTCCGAGGTTTAAGGCCATAACTTAAATACTGTCGCTTCCACATAAATGAAATATGATATGCTAATGAGAAAGATAGACGCAATCAAAAATACCCTTTTTCGAAGAGTTCGCATGGAGGAATTTTTCTTGACTTTTAGTATGTTGATACTCAAATCTCATACAACTATAATCTGAAGAAAAAAGTTATATTGCAATTGTTTTGACCTGTGGAAACTTTTCTCGCTAACTTTCTTCCACTACTCGAAACCCTCTTGTTTGCCAAGACTTTCGTACGTGTCTTCCAAACGCCTTGTGACGTCAAATCCTATATATGACCGTTTTGACCGCGCCCAAAAAGGAGACACTTTCCGGTTGCCAACTCCGAACTTACAGGCTCGAAAAATGTGGAATACAAAGGATTCTACTCAATAAAACTCGCATATGTGGATAGAGAGTCCCAATTTATCATTTTGGGGAAAAAAGCCTTTTCACTTCATATACACTTGAAAGTATTATCTATTCTTACACTACACTATCTATCTTTATCTTTATCCCTGTTCTATCTTTAGTTTTTGACCGGATGATCTCATTTTCTTGGAATGTAGAGGAAGAAGGGCCGGTAACCGACCTATAGCACGACTTTCTAAAAATGTGTTCTCAAGTCAAAACACAATTGAGTACTTAAAATAATTATTCAGGTTCTTCATTCCTTTTTACAACCTCATGGGAAAATAAATTTACGACTTACCGGTTCTCCTTTTCCTCTTGTCTTGCCGCCAGTTAGTAAACAACACGAAAACACGTACGTTAAATGAAGCTTAAATGAAACCACAAAAGATAAAGGATGAAAAAAAGATTACAAAAGTGACAAGTCAGTATAAATTTTTACCTTTGAACTTTGTTTAAACAACTCCTTTGAACGACGACGTGAAACTACTGGCTTGGTCGTCGTCGACGAGAGGACGACGACGGAATTCGCGGGAAAATCGCGTGAATCTCACTTCCGGTCGTCGTCGTCCAAGCTGTCGTCGTGGATCTTAAAGGGGCTATGTCGCAAGGTGAGTCTGCGCAATGAGTTCCTGTCATGTGACGTAACCTGACGTCACACATGTCAAATTTCTATTGTTCCCTCCTGGATCGCGGCAAGTTTTATCGCGCTTGCACTCGTATCGAACCACGCGAGGTAAACAAACACACGATCGATTTCGCTTTTAAATTCCTCGCCAACTTCCACCACTACTGGAAGACATCGAATTTTTCGAAGGTACGACTAACAAATCGCATAAATAATTTAACAAAAATCCAGCCAAGTAAATACTCTAACTAATTTGTAAACTTGAGATCTATCCTTCCACGCAATACGACGGGATGGAACGGATTGCAGCGAATTCGACAGTAATGGCCGCCAACTTGAAAAAACTAGCCACCGGACGTTTTTCAAGTTGTTAGTACCCAGTACTCACCCGCCATCCTCGCGACATAGCCCCTTTAAGCTTCCTATTTCCTGCTGAATGCGCTTACGGTCGACGGTCATGTTAGCGGACACTTGAGTTCTGGTCTCTCAGTGATTTCGGATCAATCATCGGTCGGTGGAAAATACTTAGTTTGTTTCAGCATGGCTTTTGCTCACGTTCAGGATGGCAAATGGTCGTGGTTTGTTTGCTTCTCGGCCACAATATCCTGGTTCGCAACCATGGGATTTTTGTTTAGTTTCGGAATCTTCTTTCCCGTATTCATGGAATTTTTTAAAGAATCGAGGGAGAAAACCGGTAAGAACATGCACTAACTTCTAAATAATAAACTATTTTTATTTACTAAACTGAACTGATATTACTTGCGAAGGATATGAAAATATTAGTTCAAAATAGCCTCACTCATACCTTAAATGTTGTGTTCCGTCCGTCTTTTGCGTCCTTTCGGCTGACAACGGCGAATTTTGGTTATTTGAAGGTTGACTGGAAAGTAAAAACGATCACACAGTTTGTGTGAGAACCCTGTGGAAAAGATGTAAATAAATGGTTTTCCGAGATATTATGGCCTTTGAGGTACTCGGCATTTCCGCAGGCGTGTAATGAATGTAAGGCCGTCACTTGAGGAAATATTGCTTTAAAAGATCGCAAGAACATCCCTTTATGGTTGAATTTGAATTAAACAGAGAGAGTTTTAAAGAAAGGATAGAAAATCTAAAAGTTATTCTCAAAACTGACCAATAAACAGTCATACTTGTCCATTACTCTGACAAATTTATGCATAGCATTGTACTGTAATACATTGTTCTGTATTGTGTATTGTTATGGTCATATAATACAATACAATGCTACGCATAAATTTGTCCGAGTATTGGACAACCCTCCAAACAGTCTGTACCCCAGGGTGACAGCATGCTCTTTTGATGCATCTAGTAACTATGAACTTCAAACTCTCATTGTAAAACTTCCTTAAACTTTAATATCTTTGTATATGTCTTAATTTGACAAATTCTCTAAAATGCTCCTTAAAGCCTGGTTTTCACTAGTGGGCCTCACTAGCGACGCAAGCACAAACGCAAACATAAGTAGTTTATGCCAAGTGATCATAAAAACGAACGTCGATATAAGCACAAGCATAAGAACACGATGTTTACCAGTTACAATGCTCCGTTATCGACTCGATCAATATGCCAGAAACTCTTAGGCGTCGAGTGTTGTTGTTTCTTCCACTCTTGCGACGAAGAAAGTGAAAGCGACTACAAAAAGAAAAAGAAGCTAAGGTAATTTTTTACAACCTCGTGAAGGAACTACGATTCGGTGGAATCTGGAACGAGTGCTTGCGCTTGTGCTTGTGCTAATGCTTGCGTCGAGGCCGTTTTCGTGAAATAAGAGCTGTTATGCTTGCACTTGTGCTTGTGCTTGTGCTTGCGTCGCTAGTGAAACCCAGGCTTAGGATCAGCAAAAAATTAGTAAAACATCACATAACATCGATCTAAAAACTAATTAAGGCATTTTGGGATTGTTTGAAAAGTAAACGAGATAATCCATTAAACCGATCTAACATTGGTAGCGCAAATCGTATTAGACCGTAATCCCCTTTTAAGACTGATTTGTTTTAAATACACGTCAATTAAAACGATGTCATAAAATTCATGATTTGCAAAAGGGCTGCAATATTATGCCGTTATAATACAAAAATATAACTTAACAACAAAACGAAGCTACGGCAGTTTCTTTTTGTTGCGGATGTAGTGATCACCAAAGTAACGCAAAAAGATTCAAAAGACACTAAACAATACCCACACTACAGTAACCAACAATGCGTTTCTGCATCACCCGGAAATACCCATAATATTTTTCTTATCTTGTAGAGCACATTACAGGCTATCTATTATAGTCAAGAGGTAAAATCTTTTCGAAATATTGTTAACGCCATAAAAACCCAAGACGGGGAGAATGGGGTGGTTGCAACCACCCCTCCCTCTTGTACCACACGGTTGGGGTATCATTTGTGTGTACGTCTGAGGGTTAATGCTACATTTTTCCACGGCTGTTGACGGTAAGTATTCCCTAATGTTCTGGTTTACGATTGTAATTTAAGCCATTTTATTCCAATGTTGTTTATTTTGTAGCTTGGGTCGGCTCGCTTTCCATAGCTCTTATCTTCTTCGCTGGACACGTGTCAGGAGCCCTGGTGAATCGATTTGGCTGCCGCTTCACCACCCTACTGGGGGGATTCCTGTGTACGTTAAGCCTCGGCCTTTCCTCCCTGGCAAAAAGCATTATCCATCTGTACATAACCTATAGCGTTCTATATGGCCTGGGCACTAGCTGTGTGTTCTCAGCTAGCCTCGTTATCATAAGCAAGTACTTCAAAACGAGGCGATCCATGGCACTTGGGATTGTTATGTTGGGGCAAGGAGGAGGTGTCCTTATTTTGGGTCCCTTATTACAGACCATGATAGACGCCTTTGGTTGGCCTAACACGTACCGAATAATGGCCGGAGTAGTGCTGGTGTTGTTTTTGTTTGGACTGACATACAGTCCCAACGTACAGAGTGAAGAGGCCGATAATGCCGCGGAAGAGGAGAAGAAGAAGGGCTGCCACATTGATGTATCGGTGTGGAAGGAACCCAAGTTTGTGGCCGTTTGTATATCAGCATCAATCATGATGTTCGGTCATTATGTGCCGCAGATTCATTTGGTAAGTGATCCTTATATGGACGGTACCATTCATGGAACTGTTAGACCTGTACAAATCCGAAGCGCGTGTTCTAGCCATTTCTTAGTTGTACTCGTGGAGGCACAAGTCGTTTTTAAATGGGGGGAATACTGACACTTCTAGTTGTTTTAAAAACCACAGGTAGGTACCGGACCTCTGAGTTCCGATGGCTAATTGACTGATGTACTGATAGGCTGACGGACGAACCAGCTGATTGCAATTATTGTTTTGTAAAACGCTGTGAATGATAAGTTGTAAAATTCATTTAATAATTCATAAGGAAAATGCAAAAGAAATGAAAGTTTAATGAAGGCTTGCAATCCTAATGCAGAACAGCTAAATGCTATGGATGCAATGGATGTATACCGTGGTTTTAACTAATTAGCATTTTGACTTTCAACAATTTTCAACACAACGTTCGTGTCCTTGTCGCATCAGGACATTCACTCGCCTTCGGTTCGTGATTGGAAATCTGATACAACACGGCCGCTCATTTTGTAAAGGCTACTCAGGGCAATGGAGCCTGGACGAGGCGTTGCTTTCTTTGACTGCTATTCATAAGCCCAAATCTCGCATTCTTAAAGGAACACTGTTACGAGGCCTATGCAGCGTCCAGATTTCATCTATTTTGGTTACGAGGGCGCATGCGCCAGTTTCTCGAATCGAAACTTGAAAAGTTTCGCCTAAAGTTTTCAAGTTGAAGTGTCAATTTGGCGGCGGTCACGGTGGAAAACGAAGAAACTCGACGCCATTTTTGAAATTGATACTTCAATTTGAAAAATTTAGGCGAAACTTTTTTAAGTTTCGATTCGAGAAACTGGCGCATGCGCTCTCGTGACCGTGTCCCTTTAAACCACGATTTTCCCGTCCAGTATTCCCTTCAGTCAGTGTTTGTATTCACTCTTTTCTTTTTCCATCAGGTGCGGTATTGTCAGGATATCGGCATCACTCCCGAGGCAGCGTCCAGACTCTTCATCTATTATGGTCTGGCTTCCTGCGTCGGGAGACTGGTAACTGGTCGGCTTTGTGACTTCGAGAAGGTAAACACGTTCTATGTGTATCAGGTGGCCGAGTTAGTCGTGGGAGCTGGAACTTTGCTCGTAACCTTGGCGACGTCATATCTTCACATGGTAGTTTACATCGTGATATACGGTCTGTGTGATGGTATTTTTATAACAGCCCTCAATGTTCTTCTCCTGAGTTGTGTCAGCCCTGAGAAAACTCCCGCTGCCATTGGATGGGAGATGCAAGTAAGCTCGTTGTTTTTGGCCAGCGGTCCTCCAATAGCAGGTTTGTCTTTCTTCCCTAAAGTTCTCGACATTGAAATATCTTTTTGGAAGGCCTTAACCCTTAGTACTTAATAATCTTCAGCTAAGAAATGTCTCCTTTTCGTAACAAGGGACAATTGATGCCTAGCGGTTTTGAAAGGATCATAATGTCGTTTGTGTGCGAAAAATAGCCAGTTGGTATTTTCGGAAAGACAGTGTAGCTAGAAATATCTGCCGTAAGACGAGTCCTCAAAGCAGACGAATTTGACTACTAGTAGATGCACGGGGGAAGTTTAAGCAAGTGTTTTTCGGGGCAATGAGCGAGAGTAACTCTGTTTGTTCTTGCAATTGAGTGCTCTCCAAACTCCCATCATGCTCACTATGGTAGATCATTTTCTCTTGGCGTGGACCAATTCACAGTGACAGACCTTTATTCAACTTTCGTCTGCAGGTCTCATAGCTGACTCTTCGAACTCTTACACGCACGCGTTTTACATGGCTGGCGCTGTAGTGATCGCAGGAGCATGCATCCCATTTTTGTTGCTCTGCATCAAGAAGAGAGTTCCTGGAATTGATCTTTGGATCCCACGGTACGATCCAACCACGGGAGAGATCATCGAAACTACTGATCAGACAAAATCTGTTGACCTGGCCATGTGACTTGCTTTTCAACACGGGGTGGGGAAGGCTATCATGCCAGATATCGAAGGGGAGAGTAGGTCTTACTACGGATAAGATATTGTTGTCCTTAAATGATTGTGCTTATTTTTTATAATAGCAGTATCAGGCAAATTAAACTAATTAAGCTGTAAATTGAAGCTGTCATAATTTATACACATTATCATATTTATTACTTCACGGGTATAATAGAACTCACAATTAACCTAAGTTGCACCGGAATCGCAAAGGTCATAGACCCTATTCATAAATGGCGGCCGGTTTATTATTCTTTTATATTCATGCTAATTAGCCCAACTAGCCTCGTTAGCATGTGTAAAATTAAAAAGAAATTTTGCTCTAAAATGAGGCTAGTTGGGCTGATTAGCATGAATATAAAAGAATAAATAAATCGGCCGCCATTATGAATAGGGTCTATACTGAAATGGGTTCGAATCCCGTCGAGGTCTGATTTTTTTTTAGCCCCAAATTGCGGCTCTTTCAGTTGCTGCATTACTGCGACGATCTCTTCCTTTTTAGTTGGAACATTTCACTGTCACTTTGAAGGTTTTACGGAAAGGGGCGTGTGCTGTGTGGTTACGAAGCTCAGGAGAGGGTTTCCGTATTCGTTTTTACAAAAGCTTTAATCTTGTTGATCTGACTACTTTGAGTATAGTCTGGCTGTACGTAAAGCCACACACAGACTTAGTATCCTCTTTAAAGTGTGTAAGGTGTATATCAGGAATCGGTTGCTCAAAAGGTGGATAGCGCTATCCATAGGATGCAAAATAATTAACAATAGTAACAAAATATTACTAATTGTGTTATCCACTGGATACTGGCAGTAGTGATTTATCTGATGCATAGCGGTATCAATCTTTTGGGGGCTAGGTACTAAAATACTTATACTTACAAGTATATAAAAATACTTATTTAGTTTATATGAACGGGTAGGGAACCGGTGGGAATTCTTGAATCCCCGGCCGGGACTCCCCAAGTGTTTGTATCATGTCCGACTGAAAAAAAAAACCACAGAGCGACATTTTTGTCCGATGCAAGAGCTTATTAGATCCGTTGGGTGCTATGCTTTAGTAGTTAGTACAGTGCTAACCGGGGACCACCACGACATATTAAAATAAGGCCTCCTCGCCGGCTCGGAGCCCTTATTTTAATATGTCGTGGTTATCCCCGGTTAGCACTGTACTAACTACTAGTTGTTAGCAATCTTGCACACAACCCGGCAGCACAACCCGCACCGGCCTGGTATAGCCAATTGAAGAAATGTAGACCCCTGTATATACCCACCCACATGGCAATGGCAAACGTGAAAGCTTTCATCGGGAGCGGAAAAATCATCAGGGCTACCGCCATTTTCGGCTACCGTTGGTGGCGGTATTTTTTTTTGCCCCTTGCTGCCCTTGGTTGTGGCATCCTTTTTTTCCCCCTTGCTGCCTTTGGTGGTGGCATCCTTTTTTTGCCCCTTGCTGCCTTTGGTGGTGGCATCCTTTTTTGCCCCTTTTCCTTACCCCAAAGGCCGGAACAGCCAGATGCTCCGCAACAGCCAGAGTCTCCGCAACAGCCAGAGGCTCCGCAAGATCCAGATGCACCGCAACAGCCAGATGCTCCGCAAGAGCCAGATGCACCACAACAGCCAGAAGCTCCGCAACAGCCAGATCCACCGCAACAGCCAGATGCTCCGCAATAGCCAGATGCACCGCAACAGCCAGATGCACCGCAACAGCCAGATGCACCGCAACAGCCAGATGCACCATAACAGCCAGATGCTCCGCAAGAGCCAGATGCACCACAACAGCCAGATGCACCACAACAGCCAGATGCACGCAACAGCCAGATGCACCACAACAGCCAGATGCTCCGCAAGAGCCAGATGCACCACAACAGCCAGATGCACCACAACAGCCAGATGCACGCAATAGCCAGATGCACCGCAACATCCAGATGCCCCGCAAAGGCCAGATGCGCACCGCAACATCCAGATGCCCCGCAACGGCCAGATGCGCGCCGCAACAGCCAGATGCACCACAACAGACAGATGTCCCGCAACGGCCAGTCTGCACCACAAGAGGCTCCGCAACAGCCAGGTGCTCCACAACAGCCAGATGCGCCGCAACAGCCAGATGCACACAAGAGGCTCTGTGCCACAAGAGGCTGCACCATAGGCATGCGCCAGATGCGCCACAACAGCCAGATGCACCGCAAGAGGCTCTGTGCCCCACTGTGGCGTGGTGTGGCACGACATGTGTGCAACTTGGTAGCCCAAAAAAGATTTACAATTTTAAAATTTTAAAAACCCATATATATATGCGGGGTGCGATGGATGCAAAGAGGGCTACTCTGGCGGATATGGGACTTCGAAGCGATAAGGCAGTCGCCAAACACATCTTGCAGGAGAACGTCTGGGAAAGCAATTTAATCCCCGACATCGCGGGCGTCGATTACCTCGCTGGGTACCAAGGGCAAACCAATCTACAACCCTTGGCGGGGCTGCCAGCGTTTGCCGACGATTTCTACGTCTATGGCCCACTCCGACAGAGAGATATTGTGCGGGTTCCAGGCCGCAGGATCTCGTGCACCACCGGCGAGGAGGGCTCGGCTAAGATATTAGTTTCGCGGATCTCTCTTGCAGCGCGGGAAGTCTGGGACAAAAAGATGCATGCCTACATCGTACACACAGTCGCCAAAGACTCTCCCGGCAGCCACATTGTAGCGACGGTGCGGCAGATCGAACAAGAAACAGGCCACCGGGCTATGCGGCAGTGGTCGGAGATCTACCCAAACGAAGAAGCTGCAGCCTACTTCGTTGTAAAGGTAGATGCTTCGGTGTTGGAAATGGAACAGCTGCAGGAAGGTCTCCTAGCCATGCAGCGCCTACTGGAGGCTACTGGCTTCGGTCTGTACCAAATCGATTACACACAAGACTTCTCGGGAACCCTGGACCGCCAGGCATTGGTGCAGCATTTGGTGGGCACACACAATTTCTTCGAACAAGGCAATTTAAATGGGCAAGAATATGCCAATGGTGCCGGTTGTATCTTAGACAACACAGACAGCGTTGGCTTGGCAGCCATGTCTGTACCTTTGTCCAAACACGAAATGACCGCACGACCACAACCAAACTCTACAACAAAGTTGTCTCGCAGTTCGAGGCCGGGGAGGTGCGAGAGTCCTTTGGTGGGCACCTGCCGTCTTATGTAGACAGCACAAACCCATATCTCCGACGAATGCAGCTCCACCCCGCCGTGCAAAGCAGGGGCTGCACACGAATCGAGATTTTGCTGTACGGCTGTGGTACGGAGGATCTTTCCGCAACTGTGGCAGAAAAGCTGCTCGCGGAGGTTCTGGCGCTGGTAACCTCTTGTGGGGACAGCGAATGTTGCTCCCTTACCAACCATGGTCCTTGTGGGGATCCCAACTGCTGCGCTCAATCCTGGCTATGGTCTGTTTGTGGTACAGCCACCAGCGAAGCAATGGGAAAACCACGCAAACCATCTGGACCGCTGCCTACTGCTGGGAGACCGTCCACAAGGAACAATCTTTGTAGCAAGGAGTGGCCACAGCAAAACCGGCAGGGTGCAGGGGAACATTATCCGACCGACAGCGGCAGTGGTTGCGAACGATGAAAAATGGGAAAGAGCAATCCAATGGACGATGGCGGACTTCGGTCTCCGAAACTGCCCCATATTTCGCAGCGAGATCTTGGGGGTGGAAGGAACAAATGTATTCTTCTCCCCACTGCGCTGCTTCGTAAAAGACGGCCCAACAATACTTGCCGCACACAACAAGCCCTGCGAGAGGCACCCAGGCGCGCCAGACCCCAGAGAGCTACTCCCACCAACAACACACGTGGAGTGGCAGTGGAGAACAAGAAAAACAAGCCGGATCGGTGTGGAAAGGCCTTCGTGCGAGCTGGTGGAGGTGCCCGAGATAGCCGAAGGCAGAAGCCTTTCCACCCTCTCCACACGAGGGCGTGCGAATCTTCTCTGGGAGCTGCTGGAGGTGGAGAGGTGCTTGGCCTGGGAGGCCAGAATAGGGAGGCTCGCCGAGAGACATAGAAAGAATGAAGAAGCATGGCAAAGAGAGCACGAGTATCTGCAAGCCGCCACCCAGAATCGCCGCAAGCTTTGTGAGGAAAGGGCTGCAACCAGACACACCGTCGAACGGGCCCTTTTGGAAGATACAAAAAAAATCGCCACGCAGGCTGGGAAGGCTTTCGATATCTTAGGGTTTCGAACGACACAAACTGGCAATATGCGATTAGTGCTGCGGGCCGAACCCGAGGAGCCCGATGTGGCCGAGTCCTGCGTGTGTGTTTGGGAGACGAAAGGCTTGGGGAGGATTCTCGACAGCCAAGCAGAGTGTTTCGAGACGGAGGGGGACCAATATTTCCGCATGGTCTGCTGGTTGCCAAGAAAGGACACCAAGCTGCGGATCTTTGTGCAAGACTCGCGAACCTTCTGTAACAACGAAGGACGGATAATTGCTTGGAACCTTATCTCTGTACAAGCCACCCCAAACCCGGGAGCCTTGCAGGAGCTGAAAAGGCTGTTGGAAGACGAGGAGCAGAACGAGCTTGTGGCTCGGAGAATGGAGTTGGAGGCAGAAGCAAGAAGGGATGGGCCGGCAAGATTGCTCTTCTGCAGACCACCCCCCAACAAAAGTTGCAAAGAGGCGCTGCAAATGTCCGAAGGAGAGTATCTCGTATCGCGCTTCGCAGAGACAACCTTTCGGGGCGCCCCAAGAACGATCCTCTTTCTTGCCCCCATGGGAGAGGACGGCGAACTAAACACAGACGAGGAGACACCAACTTGGGGAGCGTTTCTGCAAGAAGAAGTCGAGAGAATCGGGCCGCTCTCCCACATACAGGAGCGCCTGTATTGCCGGCTGGGGCGAGAGAAGACAACCAGAACGAAGAAGAAAAGCCGCGCCGCGCAGCTCTTTGTTCCGCAACAGCCAGATGCTCCGCAACAGCCAGATGCTCTGCAGCAGCCAGATGCTCCGCAACAGCTAGATGCACCGCAATAGCCAGATGCACCACAACAGCTAGATGCACCGCAATAGCCACAGATGCAAGGGGCACGCACACACCCTCCGGCCAGCCCGCGGGCACACCCCCAGGGCCCCTATTTCTGCAGGAAAGAATGTGTCCACCAGCCATTTTCCCTGCAAAGCACCATATCCCCGCAAACGCTAACAGCTACCAGTGGGCTGGGGCTGTGGTATCCCCACTCCAAAGCTGTTTCTGGTGGAACCCGGGCAAGCATTACCGCCCCCTTGCTGGAGTCTTGCGGATTCCACGCCTCCTTTGCAGCTCTACGCAGGGCGCCCAAGTCGGAGCACCAGTTGTTTTCGTGCTTGGCAAGCTCCTTTCGAAACCCGTGGTATTCGTAGAGTGGCCACCCTCTATGGAAACACGTTTGCATGTTTGCAGTGCACATCCACAGAGTATATGTGTATAATTGGTTACTCCATATTTAGAATTCCACTCTTTGGAGCCCCCTCTCGAATGCCACCCTGTGGGGCCTCCTTTCGAATGACACCCTTCGGTGCCCCCTCTCGAATGCCGTCCTTTGGCACCTCCTCTCGAGTGCCGACCTTTGGCTTCGGTGTAGCCGAAAGTTTGCCCACCAGTACCCAGGCAAGCGCCCACCCAATTAGGCCAACCGAACAAAGCACGAGGAGGTTATAGGCAGCATCCCTTGCGGCATTGGCGGCAGAAAGAATATTGTCGGCCTTTTCTCGAATAATGTTGCTGTCTTCTTCGATGTGGTCGAGAATGCCTCTTTGGGCTTCGTCTAGATCTTCCACATCTTCCAAATGGAGTTCTTGCCCATCTAGAAGCAAATCCATTTTCGCTTGCAAGTTATCCATTTTCGCTTGCGAGATCTCCAATGCAGAGAGCACCGCAACCATGTCCCTGGTGCTTGCATTGGCGGCTGCTGGAGCCACTTGCTTTGGTACCTTTTCTGCGCCCTGGCCATTGGCTGCTGCCGCCTGGGCATTGGCGGTTGCCTTGGTGGTTTCCTCTGTGCTTTCCTTGGCGGTTGCCTCTGTGGTTGCTTTGGTGGATGCTGCTGCAGGCTTTTCCTTGTCGGCCTGCTTCCAGATTTTGTACAGCCGCGATGTTCCAATCCCAAAGCGCTTCCGAATGGAGGCGGCGGACTCCACTCCACGCAGGGAAAGAATCTGTTGGACTTCTTCGGGAGAGAGATCTCGTGCTTTCGGCATGGTATATACCAGTGTGTTTGGAAAAACCACTGGTACACACCAAAAAAAACTGGTTTGCACTTGTAGTGCTTGCCAGTCGCTCTTGCCAGTTGTGCTTGGAGCACTTGGATCGCTTGCCGGTCGCGCTTGGAGCAATGGCTTTCCAGACACGCTTGGAGCACTTGCCGATCGCGCTTGGGGCACTTGGATCGCTTGCCGATCGCGCTTGCCGCTAGCGCTTGGAGCAACTGGAGTGCTTGCCGATCGCGCTTGGAGCACTGGGGTGCTTGCCAGCCGCACTGGAGGCTTGCGGTACTCTCCGGGTGCACTGGAGCACTTGCCTGGGCCACAATCTGCTTGGTTCATGTGTGGTTTCTGCGTGGAACGAAGCGGGTTTCGAAAGGAGCTTGCCAAGCACGAAAACAACTGGTGCTCCGACTTGGGCGTCCTGCGTAGAGCTGCAAAGGAGGCGTGGAATCCGCAAGACTCCAGCAAGGGGGCGGTAATGCTTGCCCGGATTCCACCAGCCTTCTAACAGCCCCAGCCCACTGGTAGCTGTTAGCGTTTGCGGGGATATGGTGCTTTGCAGGGAAAATGGCTGGTGGACACATTCTTTCCTGCAGAAATAGGGGCCCTGGGGGTGTGCCCGCGGGCTGGCCGGAGGGTGTGTGCGTGCCCCTTGCATCTGTGGCTATTGCGGTGCATCTAGCTGTTGTGGTGCATCTGGCTATTGCGGTGCATCTAGCTGTTGCGGAGCATCTGGCTGTTGCGGAGCATCTGGCTGTTGCGGAGCATCTGGCTGTTGCGGAACAAAGAGCTGCGCGGCGCGGCTTTTCTTCTTCGTTCTGGTTGTCTTCTCTCGCCCCAGCCGGCAATACAGGCGCTCCTGTATGTGGGAGAGCGGCCCGATTCTCTCGACTTCTTCTTGCAGAAACGCTCCCCAAGTTGGTGTCTCCTCGTCTGTGTTTAGTTCGCCGTCCTCTCCCATGGGGGCAAGAAAGAGGATCGTTCTTGGGGCGCCCCGAAAGGTTGTCTGCGAAGCGCGATACGAGATACTCTCCTTCGGGCATTTGCAGCGCCTCTTTGCAACTTTTGTTGGGGGGTGGCCTGCAGAAGAGCAATCTTGCCGGCCCATCCCTTCTTGCTTCTGCCTCCAACTCCATTCTCCGAGCCACAAGCTCGTTCTACTCCTCGTCTTCCAACAGCCTTTTCAGCTCCTGCAAGGCTCCCGGGTTTGGGGTGGCTTGTACAGAGATAGGGTTCCAAGCAATTATCCGTCCTTCGTTGTTACAGAAGGTTCGCGAGTCTTGCACAAAGATCCGCAGCTTGGTGTCCTTTCTTGGCAACCAGCAGACCATGCGGAAATATTGGTCCCCCTCCGTCTCGAAACACTCTGCTTGGCTGTCGAGAATCCTCCCCAAGCCTTTCGTCTCCCAAACACACACGCAGGACTCGGCCACATCGGGCTCCTCGGGTTCGGCCCGCAGCACTAATCGCATATTGCCAGTTTGTGTCGTTCGAAACCCTAAGATATCGAAAGCCTTCCCAGCCTGCGTGGCGATTTTTTTTGTATCTTCCAAAAGGGCCCGTTCGACGGTGTGTCTGGTTGCAGCCCTTTCCTCACAAAGCTTGCGGCGATTCTGGGTGGCGGCTTGCAGATACTCGTGCTCTCTTTGCCTTGCTTCTTCATTCTCTCTATGTCTCTCGGCGAGCCTCCCTATTCTGGCCTCCCAGGCCAAGCACCTCTCCACCTCCAGCAGCTCCCAGAGAAGATTTGCACGGCCTCTTGTGGAGAGGGTGGAAAGGCTTCTGCCTGCGGCTATCGCGGGCACCTCCACCAGCTCGCACGAAGGCCTTTCCACACCGATCCGGCTTGTTTTTCTTGTTCTCCACTGCCACTCCACGTGTGTTGTTGGTGGGAGTAGCTCTCTGGGGTCTGGCGCGCCTGGGTGCCTCTCGCAGGGCTTGTTGTGTGCGGCAAGTATTGTTGGGCCGTCTTTTACGAAGCAGCGCAGTGGGGAGAAGAATACATTTGTTCCTTCCACCCCCAAGATCTCGCTGCGAAATATGGGGCAGTTTCGGAGACCGAAGTCCGCCATCGTCCATTGGATTGCTATCCCATGCTTCATCGTTCGCAACCACTGTCGCTGTCGGTCGGATAATGTTCCCCTGCACCCTGCCGGTTTTGCTGTGGCCACTCCTTGCTACAAAGATTGTTCCTTGTGGACGGTCTCCCAGCAGTAGGCAGCGGTCCAGATGGTTTGTGTGGTTTTCCCATTGCTTCGCTGGTGGCTGTACCACAAACAGACCATAGCCAGGAAGAGCGCAGCAGTTGGGATCCCCACAAGGACCATGGTTGGTAAGGGAGCAACATTCGCTGTTCCCACAAGGGGTTACCAGCGCCAGAACCTCCGCGAGCAGCTCTTCTGCCACAGTTGCGGAAAGATCCTCCGTACCACAGCTGTACAGCGAAATCTCGATTCGTGTGCAGCCCCTGCTTTGCACGGCGGGGTGGAGCTGCATTCGTCGGAGATATGGGTTTGTGCTGTCTACATAAGATAGCCTCTACCAGGCGTTCAGTTAGTGGGGCGCGAAAGAAAAATTGGGCGCAGGAGAAAAAAACCGAGGGGAGGCTGGGGAGAGGGGGCGAAAGAACGCCTGTGAAATTATTTTTAAAAAGCTCATGCCGCCCACTTTTGACCGCCGACAGCGACAAAGAAACATGAACCCATTTTTTGCTAGTTGTGGTTTTCTGCTGTCAATCAAAATCGTTGTAGATTTCCCGGGAAATATGATCCCATCGCATCCATTCCTTCGACAGCAGACTTTCAGGGCTTCCATAAACAATCTCACACGCTCCATTTTTCGCTGCTTCTTCTTCGCCTTCTTCTTCGATTCATCGACTCCGATAGCCACCGCTCTAATTCCAATGCTTCGAAGCTGTTCTACTTGGTCTTTCATGATCGCGACGAGCGGAGTAACCACAATTATCGTAGAAACAGCGTTTCGTTGCGATGCGTTGATTAACCTTGGAAAAAGTTGAAAGATCAAGCTCTTTTCAAATCCTGTTGGAAGGATGGCGAAGACATCTTTTCCCAGAAACAGGTTTTGAAGACAATCTTTTTGCTCTTTAAATGTACGTAAACTATCTACATGCGGGAAATCTTTAAGCGCTTGCTGTAACACAGATTCAAACCTTGCGTGACTCGGTCCTCGATGGAGGATGACCTTCGCACGCCATATCGCATTTCGTGTCTGCGTCAACAACGCTGCAGTGTTGACAACATGTGTCAAATTTGGCCAATCAGAGGGTATACCAGACTCTGGTATACCGACATGAGCTTTTTAAAAATAATTTCACAGGCGTTCTTTCGCCCCCTCTCCACAGCCTCCCCTCGGTTTTTTTCTCCTGCGCCCAATTTTTCTTTCGCGCCCCACTAACTGAACGGCAGGTGCCCACCAAAGGACTCTCGCACCTCCCCGGCCTCGAACTGCGAGACAACTTTGTTGTAGAGTTTGGTTGTGGTCGTGCGGTCATTTCGTGTTTGGACAAAGGTACAGACATGGCTGCCAACGCTGTCTGTGTTGTCTAAGATACAACCGGCACCATTGGCATATTCTTGCCCATTTAAATTGCCTTGTTCGAAGAAATTGTGTGTGCCCACCAAATGCTGCACCAATGCCTGGCGGTCCAGGGTTCCCGAGAAGTCTTGTGTGTAATCGATTTGGTACAGACCGAAGCCAGTAGCCTCCAGTAGGCGCTGCATGGCTAGGAGACCTTCCTGCAGCTGTTCCATTTCCAACACCGAAGCATCTACCTTTACAACGAAGTAGGCTGCAGCTTCTTCGTTTGGGTAGATCTCCGACCACTGCCGCATAGCCCGGTGGCCTGTTTCTTGTTCGATCTGCCGCACCGTCGCTACAATGTGGCTGCCGGGAGAGTCTTTGGCGACTGTGTGTACGATGTAGGCATGCATCTTTTTGTCCCAGACTTCCCGCGCTGCAAGAGAGATCCGCGAAACTAATATCTTAGCCGAGCCCTCCTCGCCGGTGGTGCACGAGATCCTGCGGCCTGGAACCCGCACAATATCTCTCTGTCGGAGTGGGCCATAGACATAGAAATCGTCGGCAAACGCTGGCAGCCCCGCCAAGGGTTGTAGATTGGTTTGCCCTTGGTACCCAGCGAGGTAATCGACGCCCGCGATGTCGGGGATTAAATTGCTTTCCCAGACGTTCTCCTGCAAGATGTGTTTGGCGACTGCCTTATCGCTTCGAAGTCCCATATCCGCCAGAGTAGCCCTCTTTGCATCCATCGCACCCCGCATATATATATATGGGTTTTTAAAATTTTAAAATTGTAAATCTTTTTTGGGCTACCAAGTTGCACACATGTCGTGCCACACCACGCCACAGTGGGGCACAGAGCCTCTTGCGGTGCATCTGGCTGTTGTGGCGCATCTGGCGCATGCCTATGGTGCAGCCTCTTGTGGCACAGAGCCTCTTGTGTGCATCTGGCTGTTGCGGCGCATCTGGCTGTTGTGGAGCACCTGGCTGTTGCGGAGCCTCTTGTGGTGCAGACTGGCCGTTGCGGGACATCTGTCTGTTGTGGTGCATCTGGCTGTTGCGGCGCGCATCTGGCCGTTGCGGGGCATCTGGATGTTGCGGTGCGCATCTGGCCTTTGCGGGGCATCTGGATGTTGCGGTGCATCTGGCTGTTGCGTGCATCTGGCTGTTGTGGTGCATCTGGCTGTTGTGGTGCATCTGGCTCTTGCGGAGCATCTGGCTGTTGTGGTGCATCTGGCTGTTGCGTGCATCTGGCTGTTGTGGTGCATCTGGCTGTTGTGGTGCATCTGGCTCTTGCGGAGCATCTGGCTGTTATGGTGCATCTGGCTGTTGCGGTGCATCTGGCTGTTGCGGTGCATCTGGCTGTTGCGGTGCATCTGGCTATTGCGGAGCATCTGGCTGTTGTGGTGCATCTGGCTCTTGCGGAGCATCTGGCTGTTGTGGTGCATCTGGCTGTTGCGGTGCATCTGGCTGTTGCGGTGGATCTGGCTGTTGCGGTGGATCTGGCTCTTGCGAGCCTCTGGCTGTTGCGGAGCATCTGGCTGTTGCGGTGCATGTGGATCTTGCGGAGCCTCTGGCTGTTGCGGAGACTCTGGCTGTTGCGGAGCATCTGGCTGTTCCGGCCTTTGGGGTAAGGAAAAGGGGCAAAAAAGGATGCCACCACCAAAGGCAGCAAGGGGCAAAAAAAGGATGCCACCACCAAAGGCAGCAAGGGGCAAAAAAAGGATGCCACAACCAAGGGCAGCAAGGGGCAAAAAAAAAATACCGCCACCAACGGTAGCCGAAAATGGCGGTAGCCCTGATGATTTTTCCGCTCCCGATGAAAGCTTTCACGTTTGCCATTGCCATGTGGGTGGGTATATACAGGGGTCTACATTTCTTCAATTGGCTATACCAGGCCGGTGCGGGTTGTGCTGCCGGGTTGTGTGCAAGATTGCTAACAACTAGTAGTTTTACAGTGCTAACCGGGGATAACCACGACATATTAAAATAAGAGCTCCGAGCCGGCGAGGAGGCCTTATTTTAATATGTCGTGGTGGTCCCCGGTTAGCACTGTACTAACTACTGCTTTAGCTTTAGATCTTTTATAAAGCTAAGAGCGCCAAAGGCAGCTCTGAGGTAGTCCAAGTGCAGTTGCGTCAGAGTATGGGCGAATGTTTGTTGACGTCATTGTTTACATGTTGTTTCTGTCAGTAGCATATGAAGTATTATAAATTTACCGTGAAGAAAGCACCGTTCTGGATACGAATTCACTTCAAAAGTTGAACTTGGCAATCTATGCAATCGTTAGCTCTTTTTCGTGTAATCTATTTCTTGTAATATCAGCTATCCAAAACTGCAAAATTGTTGGGAGGGAAAAGCGCTAATGAGCCATATGCATACATTCTTTGTAAAGTTTTTAAAACAGCATTATATTGTACAAAGAGTAACTATCTAGTATATCGGGCTCACATTTTTCAGAGAAAGCTTATTGTGATATGCCCTTTCAATATCCAGAGTTGATGTTTTAATAAAATATATTTTGTAGTTCGATTAGAAAATGAGGCGCTTATGCTAATGACGCAATAATTGAAAACAAAGATTCGCCTTTATCTTCAGGATCAAATGCCTTTGTAAAGAGACTTATAGCCCGGGGGGCGGGGGTACTCCGGTGTACTCCCCCCCCCCCCCCTGGGATGTACTCCCCCCCCCCCCCCCCCTGGGACCGATAGATTAATATAGCTAGATAATAAGCCACCAATGATAAAAATGCACAAACATTTATCAACTTTGCGCCGTCACTGACTTCGTTTCGGAGATGAGGTGTGTAAATAAAAAATGCGTGATTTTTATCAATCGGCTGTTGTTACTTTCGAGAAAATGATTAAAATGGAGTGCACAGAGAAAACACTTTTAGCCGATGACGTTTTTTCAAAATAATATAAGAGGTGTATTATTCTACCTGTAATACACGTAGTAACTAATGAGTTTTCTGTCAATTTAAAGCGGTTTTCACATTTGCCGTATAGTTTTTTTATCTTTCTGACTTTTGTGTTCACATTGCATGTTAAAAAAATTTTCTTATTTTCATTCAGTGCATTATTTTATTCCATGTCATTACAAACTAGTAATATTTATTAATAATTGTTTTCATTAAAGTTTCCACAAAAACCCCCTTGCTGCACCCCTGGGTGTAAACGGGAACTCATTGATTAGTGATCAAGTTGGCTTGATCGGAAATTTGATCGAAAGACCGTTGAAATACGCTGATATGATATGATGAAAATGGGAATACATTCCACTAAAGACAAATTCGGCTAACGCATTGTTGTACCCAATTCAAACCTTCTGGGAATAAGATTCTTTGTTCACAATATTTCCATATAATTTCCATGTCAATGCTTCATTGATATATATGGAAATATGACGAACAAAGAGTTCTAATCCCAAAAGGTTTGAATTGGGTACAACAATGCGTTAGCCGAAGTAGTAGTAGTAGTAGTACTAGTAGTAGTAGTAGTAGTAGTAGTAGTAGATCCTTTATTTAAACATGATCAATAATTAAAGCAATTAGCATGCTTGAGGGGTCGTGTACTAGAGTATTTCGAAAGCGGAAAGTATAGTGATCCTGTCTCACTTTCGTAGACAGTGTTTACCTTATGACTTTCGTTTATTTTGAGCTTAACAGAATATATGATGCTACCGTGGCAAAACAAAAGATCTATTTATGTTACCATTACACCGTTAACTAAATATTTAAGATGTACTATAAAGTGGCACTAATTCATTATCATGTGATCATATCCACCCAAGTAGTCTTTTCAGTGAAGAGGAGCACGTCCACTGTTACCCATTTGTGTACTGTGGTCAATTTCACAAAGCATTAGTGAAAGTCATTTTCTTAATTGTCTCAGTTTAAACCTCTGTAAGTACAGACTTTCTTTTTCTTCTTGTTTTTTTTTTGTATAGTTTCTGTTGGTTCTTAAATTGAAACTTAACTGATTGACGAACAATACTGTATCGATGCTTTTTTTATCAACGGCAATTTTCAAGTTTTGCAGATGAGTTTAGTACCAAATAATCTTGGAAAATAACGGATGTCCATTCGGAGTTCTAACTGTGTATAAAACCAGCAAGAAGACGTAAACTATCTCTTCAGAGTATATTTTGAAATTAGTCACTGATCACTACTCATGACCCGTTTCTCGAAACTCCCGGTAACTTTTCGGGCCCGAAGCCAAATATTGAAATCAAAATCTAAAGAATAAAAGCGCAGGTCCTAGCGAACAAACCAGACCATTTTGTTTTGCTAACTGATAGTTTTATCGTATTATCTGCAAAACTTTTGAAACCTCAATCTTCAATGAAAATAAAACAGCTTTCCGGGCCCGGTAATTACCGGGTCTTTCGAGAAACGGCCCCCTGGTCTGTTATTCAACAAAACATGATAGGAACCCTTTAATCATCCATCCGACATCCCTTAAGCATCGATTTCATGGCTCTGGAGTGGGCAAGAATTTCATCTGAAACGGTGCAACAAAACAGGAACTTGCAGGTGAATCGGTTTCCATGATCCGCATCGAACTCACTTTAAATGACAAAGCAGTTTCACTTTTTTCTTCCAGAACTGATTTCCACACCGGCGTATTGTGGCTTCAGCAGCAGAGTCACTGAGACAGAAGGCTGGGATCATAATTTTAAAATAGCTGGTCATGAGTTTAGGTTCGGCTTTGTGGATATTGCTAGTCTGGGGTAAGTTTAGAGCACGTACATATATTAGTTATTATGTATAGCCTGTGCATAAGCGATGCAGTTTTCACAAAAAGTAACCTTCCCAAATCACAACACGTGATTCCATTATCTCCAACTAATGCTTTCTGATTTTCGTACAAACGATTTTCTAAAGTTAATTAGCTTTTAATATTAGATTCAATTTTTCTTCATGGTCAAAAGCCCCGATTAAACGGCGCATGATAGTCGAAAAGTCACCTGAAAAATCAGCCAAAACTCACCCAACAAGCTGTTTATTCGTCCTGCAATAGTAGCTTCGAGTCAAGCAAGGAGTGAGTGAGTGAGTGGGTAACTTACTGACGTGCTTTTTGACCAACTCAGATATCGATCAACTATCACCGTTTAGTTTATTGTCACTGCCTGTTGCCATTAAACAACTTGACTTAACCAACAACGTAGTTTCTTTGCCAACTTTTCTAAGCTAAACTAAGTACGTTGAGGTAATAAAAGACTGAAACTCAGGCATAACATATATTGCAGTCTGGCGTCGATTCGGATCATTATCTATTTTGATGCACTGATGTATACAGTACTGTATTGGCCATTAAATCATGACTTGAATACATAAATATTTCCTCGGGCGCGGGCGGAAATGTTTGAATGCATTATGGTGTGTGTTTAAGACTTGTTAGTGGTTCTTCTGATTTCTTAGGTCTAAAATGATCACATACGTGTTTCAACTTCGTATCATTGGTATAGGTTCAGTGGATTGATCTTACAATCAGATTAACAATTTCACATCCTGAGTGTCAATTACGTACTCTAACTTAATTTTGAGTCTGTCGACGAAGTCCTATGGTGTGACTGATATAAAGACGAAACCTGTTCAGTTGTACTTTTTCATTGGTACCATTTGTTTCTCAGTATTTGAGAAAATATAATTTAGGTTTTTTTTTAATTTTGATTTTTGGCACTCTTGGGTGTTAAGGGTTAAAGCAGTCGTGCATCATTGACAACATGAGATTCAGTGAAAATACGATTGATTTATTAGTCTTATTAAATAAAAAAAGTCCAGTTTCTGTTTCACAATGTTTAAAAGTGACTCATTCTTTACAATGATTTAAACGGAATTTCAATTCTTTCGAAAATGCTTTCACTTTTGGGCTGTAAGCTTGCAGAGCGGATGCTCAGGAAGTTGTCTTAGTATTAAAAGATTTCAGTTTCAAAATTACAATACGATCACGATCGCTCTCTTCCGGAGTTATTATGCATAACATGTACTTTTTGCAAAAAGATATACATTGGCGAAACAGGGAGGAGACTGGGCGACCGTTTTCGTGAACATCTCCGAGACGTTGAAAAAAATGACAAAGACGCATCCAAACCAGTCGCGCGTCATTTCAATCTTACTAGCCATTCTAAACAACACATGACAATCTGCGGCCTTTCCCTACACCAGGGTAACACAGAAAGCCGTAAAAACTTAGAACAAAAAATCATCTTTCAAATCGGAACTCTCAAACCCCACGGAATCAACGAGCGCTTTTCATTCAACAAATTTACATTTGTTTTTCACGTCACCAAATTTCCACCAAGAGCGTTGCTTCACCTACGATATTAGCGACCTTCAGATTTGACTACGAGTACGAAATCGAGTACGAGTACGACTTTGGAATTTCGAGATAATTGTATCCACCGAACTGTAACTCCTTCCTGTTGCTGACTAATACGTAAATAAACGTTAGGGATAAGATTGGTGTGATAATTAAGTATATGAGGCACACGAATTTGGTTTGAAAACTCGTGCTCGTACTCAATCTCGTACTCGTAGTCCAATCTGAAGGTCGTTAATAAACCACACACTACCCACAATCCCTTGATTCGCTCCGACGAAGGGCTAGCGCTCGAAACGTCATTTTTCTCGAATCTTTTTACGGTGCCGGGCTAATTTACCTTATCGACTCAGTCGATAAAACCAAATTCTTAAAGCGAAAATAGGTTTATAGATTGCCACTGTATCTCATCGGACTAAATTTCCAAATTATTAGTTAAAACAATCCCTATTGTGAACTCGTGTAAAATACTCTTTTCTGGCCTTTATAAATTTTATAAAAAATGCGATTACATACTTGAATGCAGGTCAAGTAAAGATCAAAATTCATAAGAAATCTCAAATTTTATTTTTTTTTTAAATCACGCCGACAAAAAATAATAAACAGTTATTTATTTTTTTTATTTTACCAAATACTATACAGGAATATCTAATTGAGTGTAATTGCTAGTTTGAATAGTCTAACCTGATATAATTTACAATAGATTTAAACACAGAAAAGTATTGATCAGGAGTTTTCTTATTATCGATAGTCACACTTTAGGACTTCATTCAAACAGTGTCATTCCGTATAGACAATAATAAACATCACCACACTCGATCTAAGCTTTCATTTGAATGGTCACACTTCACTGAGGACTTTATCCAGCCTCAAAAATTAGAACCGTCTTGCACAGCGTATTAAACAAACAAAACCGCGGGTGAAGTACTGCTCAATGGTTACACTTAAGGATTTCATCCACAAACTCTAAAGTTTACATGCACAAAGTTTACATGCAACCCTAGCTTTCGCTTGTAAATTATCTGAGAAACTGAACCAAGGAAAAGTACTGCTGGAAAGCTTTTGAATGGATACATTGTAGGCCTGATTTGATCCACACTGACTCAAAATGTGGAGCAAGAAGTTCCCCAAGGTTTAGCTCTGGGCCGGAGTGAAAGAGTAAAAGGGTTTATTTAATTTGTTTTTGTCCTTCCAACAGGAAAGCTGCTTCTCTTGACAGCAGGTAAGCGATCTGTTGTTTTGGCTGCTTTGCCTGTTTCGCCTGCACGGCGGCATATTCGATTCTGACTCAACAGGAAGTTTCCGATATTAGTTCTTCGGGAAATTCCCTTGATTTTGCGACATCCGGGAAGATGGATAATAGAAGGGAAAACTCCCTGTAGCAAGAAGCACGTTCATTTTCCTTTTCTCCAACCGGTTCCAGTCAAACTACAAGTTTTGCTTTTTACTCAAAATTTTCCAAATTTCAGAAGCATTCATAAAATAAAGTTGATTAATGGGAAAACAGTTTTGAGATGTTGTCTGTTATAATAGACTTACAAAAAAAATCAACTCTGGGCATCCTTCTTGCATGGATTGGTGAATACGGCCAAACATGTAACTGTATAATTCAATTGGCACTGAGGCTGGTTAACAACACAAGAACTGCATGAGCGTACAGTATGTTGCCCAGTTTCCGGCCACTTTAGTTTGTAATCGCTATAACTCCTTTGTTTTGCACGGAAAATTTCTCAATTTCCTTTCAAAGACAGTTCATTTACTTACCTTTAAAACGTTAAATGGTTGGCGACCTTCCCCAAGTATTAAAGAAATTATACCATTTTTCGCAAAACTAGTAAGTTGCCCAGTTTCCGGCCAGCTAGCCCAGTTTCCGGCCACCGACTTAAAGTAAATTTTCCTTGAAACCGCTCGACGTAAACCGACTTGTAAGTCCCTTGGTAATAGTGGTCGCCTAGTTATAAATATCAGGTAAGTTTCAATATTAAGCTTTGTCGCCTACTGTTTTACTATTCAAAATACGTATGACCTTAGTGACCCGGAAGCGTGTCTTCCGCAGTTTGTTGACAGACTACTACAATAACAAATCATGACTTACGTACTTTTAGTCACGCTATACATGCATAAGCTGTTGTTAATTCGTAATCTTTGTTACACTAACACATGTATCTTTAATTTCTCGACCAGGAAATTTTAATATTCGGTTCTTTCACTTAATAAGAAATAGGTTTTGAGCAATGTGTCTTTTAGTGGCCGGAAACTGGCACACTAGGTCGAAATCTTCGCTGAGAGTTGACTGCTAAAATTTCAGGAACAGCCCTATTCCAGCTGACGATGATAGATTCCCTAATCACTTTCATCTTTAATCTAATATTTGTCCAAAAATTATGAAGCTCCTTGAGATATTTCCTGTGAAACGAGCTATTTGTTTATCTACGGTAGTTTTGATGTGCAGTGAAACGAGCCAAAATTAATCGCTAAACGTTCAATCACCTGGACAAAACATTTCCTTCCTCAGCCGTTCCTTGTTCAAAAAGAACGCCAAAACCACCAATGTGTAGCGGAAATGTTCGTCTTTCTTTCGGAACGCTTCGGTGGACGAAAATTTAAAACTCCGACGAACATAACCGACGTAATTGTTTTTTGGCCGGAAACTGGTACTGGCCGGAAACTGGGCAACACACTGTACGCGTGCTTGTGTTGATAAATCAAGCCATTCAAAAGCCATAGTGTCAGTGTTATGCAAGGACATTCATGAACTCACTGATCTGACGGCAGTTTCCCTTCCTTAGCGCCCAAGGCGAATTACTGAAAATTTGGCCACAATTCTGACCCTGGTTGTTCAAAAGGTGGATAAAACTATCCACTGGATAATTCATTAGCTAGTGGTCACTAGTGAATAAGCATTTTAACAAAACCAATTGTGTTATCCATTGCCGTAGAGATCCAGTGGATAGCGCTATCCACTCAGTTCTTGAACAAGGGAACAGTTCGAAGTTAAAAACTCCTTTAAAATAAAAAACAAAAATAAATAACCTAAACCCCGCCATGATCCCAGTAATTGTTTTCATTCACTCGTTTCCTTTTTCAGGTTCTGTGATAACACGGCAGGTGCATTCTAACGATGTTTTGTCCTTGAACTGTGAAGCATTAAAAAAAGCCAAACAACATCCACAGAACACCCTAGAATCTGTGGAATGGAAAGTGGAAAGCACAGTGATCGCAGATTGTCTTTATGCAGGCCACTCTGTAGATTGTAGGGTGAGGAGGTCCTTAGAAGACAAAGGAATACAAGTGTTGAACATTTCTAGAGCTAATGGAGCCCTGAGCATAACACGCTTATCACCTCGGAAAACCCCGAGACTTAGTGTGAACTTCCTGTGTTTAGTTAAGACCAACAATGGTGTTCATGACGATCGCGAAGTCACGGTCGATTTCTCTGTGGAATGTAAGTTGGGACAATTGTTTAAAAGAAGCGGTTATGCACCTTTTTTGAGTTGACTTGCATTAAATGACAGTGGCGGAAATAAGAGGGGGGCCGGCATGAAATAAAGGGGGACCGGAGTGAAATAAAAGGGGGACCGGAGTAAAATAAATGGGAGCCCGGAGTAAAATAAAAGGGGGCCCGGAGTGAAATAAAAGGTGGCCGGAGTAAAGTAAAGGGGGTCCGGGGTGAAATGATAGGGGGACCGGAGTGAAATAAAAGGGGGCCCGGAGTAAAATAAATGGGAGCCCGGAGTAAAATAAAAGGGGGCCCGGAGTGAAATAAAAGGTGGCCGGAGTAAAGTAAAGGGGGTCCGGGGTGAAATGAAAGGGGGACCGGAGTGAAATAAAAGGGGGCCCGGAGTGAAATAAAAAGGGGCCCGGAGTGAAATAAAAGGGGGCCCGGAGTGAAATAAAAAGGAGCCCGGAGTGAAATAAAAGGAGGCCCCGAGTGAAATAAAAAGAGGCCCGGAGTGAAATAAAAGGGGGGCCGGAGTGAAATAAAAGGCGGCCCGGAGTGAAATAAAAGGAGGCCCGGAGTGAAATAAAAGGGTGCCCGGAGTAAAATAAATGGGAGCCCGGAGTAAAATTAAAAGGGGCCCGGAGTAAAATAAAAAGGGGCCCGGAGTGAAATAAAAGGTGGCCGGAGTAAAGTAAAGGGGGTCCGGGGTGAAATAAAAGGGGGACCGGAGTGAAATAAAAGGGGGCCCGGAGTGAAATAAAAAGGGGCCCGGAGTGAAATAAAAGGGGGCCCGGAGTGAAATAAAAAGGGGCCCGGAGTGAAATAAAAGGGGGCCCGGAGTGGAATAAAAAGGGGCCCGGAGTGAAATAAAAGGAGGCCCGGAGTGAAATAAAAAGGAGCCCGGAGTGAAATAAAAGGGGGGCCGGAGTGAAATAAAAGGGGGGCCGGAGTGAAATAAAAGGCGGCCCGGAGTGAAATAAAAGGGGGCCCGGAGTGAAATAAAAAGAGGCCCGGAGTGAAATAAAAAGGGGCCCGGAGTGAAATAAAAAGGGGCCGGAGTGAAATAAAAAGAGGCCCGGAGTGAAATAAAAAGGGGCCCGGAGTGAAATAAAAAGGGGCCCGGAGTGAAATAAAAAAAGGCCCGGAGTGAAATAAAAAGAGGCCCGGAGTGAAATAAAAAGGGGCCCGGAGTGAAATAAAAAGGGGCCCAGAGTGAAATAAAGGGAGGCCGGAGTGAAATAAAAAGGGGCCCAGAGTGAAATAAAAAGGGGCCCAGAGTGAAATAAAAAGGGGCCCAGAGTGAAATAAAGGGAGGCCAGAGTGAAATAAAAAGGGCCCAGAGTGAAACAAAAGGGAGGCCAGAGTGAAATAAAAAGGGGCCAAGAGTGAAATAAAAGGAGGCCAGAGTGAAATAAAGGGAGGCCAGAGTGAAATAAAAAGGGGCCCAGAGTGAAATAAAAGGGGCCCAGAGTGAAATAAAGGGAGGCCAGAGTGAAATAAAAAGGGCCCAGAGTAAAATAAACGGGGGGGGGGGGGGGCAGAGTGAAAAAGAAAGGTGGCCCAGAGTGAAAACGAAGGGAGACGAGTCCTCTCGCCTCTCGCGGCTTCGCAGCTCGTTTCCGGCCTTCGGCTGGCCCCAACCTCTCACAAACGCGTGCCACGAGAGAACCTCTGGTACCCAGGGTATGCTAATATAGAGATGTTCAGTCAGTGAAGAGTTGTGTACTAATTTTCACGAGTCAGGTTTTACTTCTTCAAGCCTTAAAGCGAGATCAAAATAAACAACTGACGAGTAAAAATGACCAGCCGCATTACACAACTTTTCGCTAAATAAAATGTTTTTGAAAGTGTTTAACAGCGCGCGCTCAGAAGAGTGTAATACCTTGTCATTCGCATTCTAAAATGACCTTCATGATTATAATAGCTAATATTTAATATTTATATGCGAATTAAAAATTAAATACGCTGTTCAGGTTCAGCATAAAAGGTGAATTGAAAGATAATTAATCGGACCTTTTTAATTTCAGGCCCACGAACATCTCCGTCAAATCCGTCAACCACGTCTCCTACCTTCACTCGACCAGCGGTGAGTATTAGTTCTAACTTTTCTTTAAAGGGACTCCTTCAACCACTGTCCTTTGCGCGCGTCTATTATTGTTTTTCTTTTTTTAGTTGAAATTTCACAACCAAAATGGTCAAAAAAAGTCAAATTATGAAAACTTAAACAATTTTATATAGATAGCTTATACAGCCAGCCTTAAAGATCGCAAAGATAAAATCGGATGAACAAAGACACTCGCGAGTTTAGCAATAGCTGTATTACAGAAAAATAATGTCGCAAAGCACACTGGTTGAAGGTGTCCCTTTACCCGTTAATCCGGAAAGAAGCAAGAAAACATCCTCGCAAATGTTCATTTTGTAGTCTGAGAAAATGAAGAAACAAATAGTAAGGAATCAAAACAATGAACACGAGCTTGTACTATTTCAAAGGATCATTTTTTTATTTTCATTTCATTTATTTACTATTTATTCATTTATTTTTTTTTATTTAACACATACTCATACTCTTCCAAAGATGTTCCGAAGATTTTCGAAAATTCTCGAAATACTGTCCGTATATTCCGCAATTTTTCGATGATTGACGATTATGTAAGAAGATATGTTTCGATTAATACATTACAAACACATACATCGCAAAAGTAAATATTTAGTATCGACAGGAGCCTATTGGTATCGAGCAGACCTACAATACAACTGTGCAAAAAAAACCTCGATTTATTAAACAGTAGTGCTAAATTAGAAACCATGGATGCTGCATTAAATACATAAAAAATTACTAGTGATTTTTCGAAAATAATATTTAGCTGAATTTTTGAAAACGTGGTCAACGAAAATTACAGCAAATTTCACTGCAACTAGCCTAAACGAGGGTTTTTATGACCCCGATCAGCCCGAAAATCACATAGAAGAGAGAGAAGAGGGAAAGGGAGCGAAGACGAGAGAAAAAAGACTAGCAACAGTCTTTAGTTTTTATATTGGGGGTTTTAGAGAGTTTTTGAACGACCAAAAAAAAAAAAAAAACAGGGCCAAGCACACTCACAAACGGTTACTTAGGGCGACACCGTTTTTCAAAAATCCAGGTATATATATATTAAGTATTTTGTTCTAATCAATCTGAAGTTGTTTTGTTATATTGTTATATTATTATAGTATTATAGTTTTTATTATTCGGCTATGCCGTCATTTAACCGTATAAAGGCAAGAGAACGCGCAAAATATGCGAGCGTATTACACTGTAGCATACCGGTTTGACAGGTTGGAACGGGGCGAAGTTAAATTGTATTAAGTGCGCGCGCTCATAGCGAGAGTAAAATACTATACTGGGCGAAAAATTATGGCTATATTGAGAAGTTAATATTATATTGAGAAGTTAATATTATATTGAGAAGTTAATATTATATTGAGAAGTTAATATTATATTGAGAAGTTAATATTATATTGAGAAGTTAATATTATATTGAGAAGTTAATATTATATTGAGAAGTTAATATTATATTGAGAAGTTAATATTATATTGAGAAGTTAATATTATATTGAGAAGTTAATATTATATTGAGAAGTTAATTGAAAAATTAAGTAAAAATACGAACACCAACCACGCGGCCTTGCGAGTACCTTACGCATGCGCACAGCCATATCACCCAAGCAGTGGCAGCGATGGACAGCTGTTTGACTCATGAGCATGGCATAGCCAGGCAGGGTCTCACATAAGATCATCAAAAAAAAATTAAGCAGTCGAATAATAAGGTGAAGATATTGTTCAAGCGGCTAACGTTTGGGGGTTTTATTTACGAACACAAAAGTTCCGAGCATGAGTACCTTAAATGCCAGACGCTTTTCTCGCGTTCTGTCTGCGTTCTGTCGCGTTCTGTCTGTATAATCCCCATGATATGATTGACATCAAATTTCTACTTACCGGCAATTGTTTACTTATAAATGTCGTGCAGATAATTATAATAACCAAGTCTGACATTGCGTGGCGGGAAGAGGAGGACCCTGGGAACGAGGTTGGCAAAGATATATAGATGCGCAACACTTAATGACCCCTTATGACAGTTACATGCAGCCTGTATGGCAGCTGAAATGATCATGGCAGCATGTAAGCTTTATCTGGTTTCTCTAATAGTTTTCTTATATGCAACAAAAACTTTTCAGCTCCAAGGCAATGGCAGCGTTCCCAAGGTGCAGACCGAGTCCGGTGCAGTTGTTGGCAAGATTGAGGCTCTTCCGCTCGGCAAATCAGCGCACGAGTACCTTGGTATCCCGTATGCTGAACCTCCCGTCGGAGAATTGAGGTTTGCTGCTCCAAAACCCGCCAAACCTTGGTCGGGAATCAAAGAAGCGGAAGAATTTGGAGCTGCGTGTCCACAACCGCATTTTCCTTTCCTTCCGAGTAAAGTTGACGAAGGTTAGATCGATTATTCATCCTTACTGTCACAGGCTTATATTGCATGATCACGTAGGAAAAATTAACGGACACTGCTGGAAAAAGCATCTCAAAATTTGTAAAACGACTAAGTTCGCTTGTACTGTTTCTCCATATCATTTTAGTGCTTTTTAATGAAACTATGTGAAAGTTTATTCAATTTGATCTTTTAGTCTCCTTTTAGCGGCAGAAACTTTTAGAGAATCTCCCGAATACTGCTTTCACATTTCCGAAAATTCTAGCTGACCTTATGTCGTACCCATCACGTCATTTTTATCCATCCGGAAACAAGAGGCGTTTTTTTTACGAAAGTTTGAGGTGACATTTTACACCTTCGACTCATTTGACGGATTGTGCAATTTAAAATGTCTGCTCACTTCAAAGGCACAATGACAGCTGTCATGATTGGGTTAACACTTCGAAGTGTTTATTTATGCAATGTTGCGTTTGAGGGGCTTAATTTTTAGGCCTTCTAGAGGGGGCTTAAAAGAGAGGAGGGCTTATTTACAACTCACCAGGAATTTCCAGTTCAGCGATGTCCTCCAACACACTGTCTTCTTCTGGGATGCCTTCAAAATGCGATTCTGACCCGACCTAAGTTGCTGTGTCTTCCACGGTTTTGTGTGGGGAGGGGAGTGGGGGGTTAATAGAGAGGGGGCGTATTAAAATCTTGAAGTTTAAGAAAAGGGGGCTGATTAGAGAGGGGGGTTAATAGAAGGGGGGCTTAATAGAGCGGGGGGTTAATAGAACGAGGGGTTAATAGAGGGGGGGTTAATAGAAGGGGGGGGGTTAATAGAGCGGGGGGTTAATAGAGGGGGGCTTAATAGAGCGGGGGGTTAATAGAGGGGGGGTTAATAGAGCGGGGGGTTAATAGAGGGGGGCTTAATAGATAGCGGTTTAATAGAGGGGGACTTAATAGAGAGGGGGTTAATAGAGGGGGACTTATTAGAGAGGGGGTGGGGCTTAATAAAGCGTTTACGGAAGTTTTATTTATTTATACCTAATTGCAATAAAGTGGTCATATCAAAAAGCAATAAGCAAAAGGCAAAAAGCAAAAAAAAAAAATTAGGAATTAATTAGCATATAATCATCATACCTTGCAACATTCAGAACACGCATGTTTATACATGTATTAATCATACATGTATACATGTATACATGTATTAATCATGTTATTGAGAGAAATCATATTGGATCAGTTTCTTGGTATCGCGTTGATGCAATTCGAGGCTGATTCATCTAGCGAATTTCAAATCACATCACATGGTTAGTTTTTATTCCTATTTGGTTTGTTGCTTTTTGCTTTTTGATATGACAACGTTATTGTCATATAGTGAATTTAGTGAAATTATATTCTTGAACGTCTTCACTCTTTCAATCAAAATTATTTTTTACAGAAAATGAAGACTGCCTTTACCTTAATGTGTTTGTGCCATCGACCATCAAACCCGATGACAAATTGGCAGTCATGGTGTGGATTCATGGTGGTGGATTTGTAAATGGTTCCTCGACTGAGTATCCAGGTCACGTGTTAGCAGCCTTTAACGACGTCATCGTTGTGACTTTCAACTACAGGCTTGGAATACTGGGATTCCTGAGCATTCCTGAGAATCATGTAAAGGGGAATTATGGGATGTTTGACCAGGTAAACGAGTTTCATCGCAAGGATATGTAGCAAAATTAAATAAATCTCATTGAAAATTAGCTAAAAATTATAAAGAAATCTGGGCAATGTAACGGAGATTCTGCTCTTTTGGGTCAAAACTCTACTAAATAGAGCGGTTTTCAAATGAATGTCGAAAGTAATTACACAATTGCTTTGGTTTGCATTATTGTATGTTAACTTAGGTGTTTACGATTAGTGTGCCACTCGTGGCACGCTAGAAGCTTGACACTATAATAAAGTTATTGATTGATTGATTGATTGATGCATCCACAACGCGATGTACACACACTGCACGTTTACCGTTTCGTAAATGTATAATGTTATTTATCTCTGCAGATTCTGGCATTAAAGTGGGTCCAATCCAACATTGCCAGCTTTGGTGGCGATCCAAACAAAGTGACCGTGTTTGGTGAGAGTGCAGGTGGAATGAGTGTTGCCCTGCATTTAATCTCGCCTAAGTCAGGAGACTTGTTTCAGAAAGCCATTATGCAAAGCGGTGCGGCTTCCTCACCCTACCTTGCTCTAGGAAAGGAAGCAAGTGCAGAATCGGTGAAGACATTTGCGACTGCTGCAAACTGTCCGACTAACAAGACACTCATTGATTGTTTAAGAGGCAAGAGTGCCGAGGAAATCATTTCTTTGCAGGCAAATTTGTCAACGAGCTCCCCCAGAGACATTAAGGAACTCACCAGTCCAATTGTTGATGGTGATTTTATACCTGATTCACCTCAAAAGCTGTATAAAGAGGGAAAATTCATTCCCAATGTTGCCGTAATCACTGGCTTTACAACTCATGAAGCATCTCTAGGCGTTCTCTTCATGCCAGGAAATGCGAGCAGAGATGGTGTTTCGAAAGAACTGTTTGAAGCTAACGTTACAAGTACCCTTAAAGATGGAGGCGTTGAAATTAAAATGGTGGAGGAGCTGGTTCAGCATCAGTACACAGATCATTCTCATCCACATAACAACATTACTGCAAGAGAACGGATGATTGATTTTCAAAATGACTTTATGGTTGTTGCACCAATGATATTTGAGGCGAAAGCTTTAGCGAAGGTATAAGCAATGTTGTGTTTAATCATTTTTAGATCAGTGGGGACGAAAAGCGCTTGAGTTTACTTTAAACGCCTATGCCTTTAAAAGTATTTGAAGTCAATTGCGCGATAAATATTTAAATTACCTGCGCAGCGTTATCTGAATGATGAAATGAAAAAAATGTAAAATTTGACGCTGTTCGTATAATTTTTCTTTACCGACGTTTCGGCAATGCTGCCTTCTTCAGGGTACAAAATTTGTAATCTACAAATTAAATTTGTAAATTTATAATTTACAAAATTTGTAATTCAAATCTCCATAAGTTTATGTTTAATTTGTACCCTGAAGAAGGCAGCATTGCCGAAACGTCGGTAAAGAAAAATTATACGAACAGCGTCAAATTTTACATTTTTTTCGAAGTCAATTGCGCGTCAGTTTTGGCATTCAAAATTTTATGCAGTTATCAGGAGCCATCCTGTGGGTACCCTGGTGAACCCCAAGGCCACAGTCAAACCAAAATCACATCAAATGGTCAGAAAATACTTAAAAAGCCCGGACTGCAAAGGGTTAATCTTGACTAGAATGAAAATAGTTGTTTACTATTACAAAAACGTTCCCTAGCTGAGAAGGGAAGAGTTAATATATATAGATAGACTGAGCCTAACAGCGTCGCTCTTTGAACAGAAAGCCGACGATAAACTTAACTGAGGTGAAAGGTCGGAAGCACAATAATAAAATTGACGACCGGGTTATTTTATAATTTTAGCAATTCTCAAAAACAGATTTACGCGACCGTTTGCACAGTACATTTTGACCGTACAAAAGTTCACAAAAACAACTTTTTCTCCGTCTGGAATAATTAGTACTACTAATTTCCAAATAAAATACACCTGTTGCTTATAAAAAATTGTCCGAAATCAGGGTCATTCCTTTGTACTCCAGTGACGTGTATATAATAGAGAGATTAAGCACCGAGTTTACGGCAAACGGCAAACATCAACTGGTCTTTTGCCATTTACAGCGAATGAGAGAGCTTGAACAAGCAAACGAGAAATTCAAGATTGCTGTCTACCGTTTGCAGTCGTATAGTATATGATAGCAGGACTCGTTGCGCAGAAAACGGCGGCTGCTGTAACCATCACTGCCGTTCGCGGGTAAAAACTACGCGATTGCTTTATCTCTCTAATGACTAAAATCAACGGTTCTTGAAATCATATGCTTGACAGAATATCAATTTCTCTCAATTGATGTTAGAACCGTCCCAGTTGGAATGTGATTCAGTGTGCTCGATTCTCTGTTGAATCCATTTCTGCCTTTTTTTTCCCTAGGCTGGTAAGCAGACCTATTTGTACGCATTCGAACACCGTCCAGATTTCTCTCCTTTTCCTGAGTGGGTTGGTGCGTTTCATGGCGTAGACATTGGCTTTGTGTTTGGAGCACCGTTCCGGAAAGTTTCATCGCTGTTAGAATTTTTCACTCCCAAATATTCCGACATTGAAAAGGGTTTCAGCTGGTATATCATGAAACTGTGGACAGACTTTGCTAAGTTCGGGTAAGCAGACATTTTGGCGCGTTTTTAGGGACATATTCTGGTCTTTCCAAAAACAGGATACCTCTAAATCTAGCACCTATTCCTCTCTGTGGAACTACTTTGTCAAAGTCACTACTTTGACTTTGTGTACTTGGAAAATTTTTGTTGGGCGAGAATGTGAACAACATAGTTTTGTTAGGGTATTCTGATTTCAGAATGACCAGAATATGTCTCAAAAAAATGCACACTTAATCTTACACAGGCGGTACAGATTACGAATAACACAAGGCTCGACTACCAGTGGCTGTTCGAGAAACGAGCCCGCGCTCCGCAAGAAAACGGCGCCGGAAATCGAACCTAGAGTAGCACGCGCATGCGTAAACATCAGCAAGAAAAAGAACTTACAGAGGCTCTTGTTTTATTCTCTGACTCAATTGTTACGTTTTTATGAAATGTTCTGGTCATTTTGAAATAAGTACTTTTTGTTTACATTGTAAAACATCTCATCACTACGTAATCTTTTTCCCGTCATACACCTTGCCATGAAAAAATTGCGCTAAAAGTACTCTTGCGATAAGCGGCTTTGCGCATGCCTATTTCAATGCGTCACTGGCTGGACAAAGCCTGAGTTGGGTGACTGCTTGTAAAGTGTACTGCAGTAACCTGCATAACCAGCAATAACCTGCATAACTACACTGTATCCAACCTTAGGTAACGGGGCATTTATTTGGGTTCCCTGCCGCCATCAACGGTTAACACTCGTCATCTCTCAAAATGACGATGGGCCCCTGATGTGGTTCACAAAATGTAGCATTATTTACCGTTATATTTCTAACGTACACGAGAACAGAACCTTATTTATTAGGCAGAGAACTGAGCGCATAGCGTTTAGAGGTTTGGCACTGATCTACTGTGTTTAGGGTTAAGCACTGATTTAAACAAGGTTAGCTTTCATTTATTGTTATGTGTAACTCTTTAAATATGTTAAAAATTACAGCCCTCGGCAGCTTGTCCAAGTTCGCGTAGTGGATATGGATCAGTATTTAGTTATGGAGCGAACGACTTGGGTTCAAAGCATACGCTGATCTTTTTCATTCTTTTACTCTTAAGTGTGAAATAAGTTTTATTTCATGTAATTTTAGGTGAAATAGAAAACGAGAGTTGACCCACATCAACATATCTCACGGAACATGAAATATTTTTCAGTTATAATCCAAGAAATAAATGTATGTAATTATTTGCCATATAGACAGTCATGCTTGCGATACCTTTGTTTTGTTTTCAGGTCTCCAACTCCTTCTGACTCCAGCTCTCCAATCAAGTGGCTACCATTCACTACAGAAGACCAATCCTACCTTGCCCTCGACGTGACGCCGAGGCTGAAACAGAGGTATAGAGCAAAGAAAGTGGCGTTTTGGAATAGTATCATAATTCCTAAGGTTACTAAGCAAGCTAAGAGACGGAAGGGGCGACAATAAGGAAACAGTGAGGTACTGGCTTGGCCACTTTTATCCAAAGTTGTCAGTAAATTACCCTGGCCTGTTTTAAAACAGCTAACAAACATCTTGACAAGTGTCTTTGTTATCGCTTCTAATTTATATTTCTTGTGCAGTCAAAATGTAACAACCCAATCTTTGATAAGTATTTATTATGCCCTTGTACATCCTTATCTTACCTATGGTTGCGCATTGCGGTGTAATAATTACGAAGCTCCATCATCACATTTAGGTCAATCAGTGAAGCTACAAAATAAGGTTGTCAGAATCTTCAACAACGTACCACTTCGTGATCATATTACTCCCCATTATGTAGGCATATTGTAAAACAAGGACTGGACTGGATTTGTAAAACATGGACTGGATTTGTAAAACATGGATTTGTAAAACATGGATTTATAAAACATGGATTTGTAAAACATGGACTTGTAAAACATGGATTTGTAAAACATGGATTTGTAAAACATGGATTTGTAAAACATGGATTTGTAAAACATGGATTTGTAAAACATGGATTTGTAAAACATGGACTTGTAAAACATGGATTTGTAAAACATGGATTTGTAAAACATGGATTTGTAAAACATGGACTTGTAAAACATGGATTTGTAAAACATGGATTTGTAAAACATGGATTTGTAAAACATGGATTTGTAAAACATGGATTTGTAAAACATGGACTTGTAAAACATGGACTTGTAAAACATGGATTTTGTAAAATGAAAACAAAAAGTATTCTTTCGACTTTTTTAATTTCATTTTTTTCTGTCCTCCGGATGTTGTCACAGATTATATGTTAAAAAGTGTTGACGGGCCTGCACGACTTCTGCAGTACGCAAATAAATTTTAAAGCCTTCATAGCTTAGCCTTTACATGCAAGACTCAGTCGAGTTTCGGTTCTAAGGTGAACCTCATCAGGCTCAATTATTCTCCGAAGAGTCAAGATTTAAGTCAGGTTTCCTCCTTCGAGGCTTTTGTGTAAATACCGACCTAAAAGCTGAAAAGGCTCAGGCAACCTTTTATGTGAGCAAAATAGGAAAGCTGTGAGAAGTAAATGTTGTTAAATTAACAGGGCTCGAGAACGGTAGCCAACTAGACATAGTCTAGTAAAATTTCAGTTTTGGCTAGTAGATTTTGGCTTCACTAGCCATTTTGGTTAGTGAAAATGGTAATGAACCGGACGGAAACGAAACTAGAAATTATTTCCGATTAATCGCAAAGGCAAACTTGAAACCCGGGGGGGGGGGGGGGGGGGGGGGGGTACTCCTGACAATTTAGGATAGGTGTGTGCCGACAAGGCTCTCAAATCCTAAACCTATTTAAGGGTGGAAAATCGAGATTTGATACCCTTTTTATGGCCCAATTAAGGCGTGTAGTACAGTTTTAACAGACAATATCTTTTTCGTTTTGCGCGTTGAGGTGGATACTGCAATTTAGTGACCCTATCTAAGGAATATCTAAGGATCACAATACCAAAAATACCAAAAAGGATACCCTATTTAAGGACTGAGCACCTCAAAAACCCTACCCTATCGGGCGGCACATACCTTTTTAGCGTATATAAGGGAGTAACCCCTGGGACTTGAAAGAACAGTAACTAAAACATAGACTGTAAACGGACATCATATTATTTAATGCCATAACTTATTTTGAATTTCTAAATATAGAAATCAAATCAATTTCAAAATCATTGAAACTCTTGAACAAGAAAGATACTTTCTTTTGGGAAAAACGTGTACGTGACCTCTTTGACCTCTTTGTTTATGCTAAATGAAACGTGATGCCTTGAAGCTCCGCATGATTTTACGCATTTATAACAAATTTATAACAAATTTATAACAAATTTATAACAAAGGCCGGCACACACTAGGGGACATGTTGCGGGGACATGAAGCGGGGACATGTTGCAGCGACAGTTTTCCTTGTGTGACATCCCTATTTTTGCGAAAAAGGTCTGTTGCCGGGACACAATTTTGTCCCCGCAACATGTTGCACGAAATTCAGCTGGTTTGAATTCGTGCGTCATGAAGCGGGGACAAAATGACCCCATTTTGATGTCGCATCGTGTGCACTGCTCTTGCAAACTGTCCCCGCTACAAAATAGGCCATCTTTCTTTGCTCGTATACTAGTTCCCAGGCGCCCTTAGTGATTTCTGTGATTTTTATACCTCAATCCGCTTTGTGTGCACCAGCTTGCGTACTGTCCCTGCAACATGCGCCAGTATGCTGTACACACGAAGGGGGCTTGTCCCCGCTTCATGTCCTCGCAACATGTCCCCTAGTGTGTGCCGGCCTTTCTTTCGTCGCTTTCGTAACAGAAAAGTGAAATCGTCCAAAAACATTTATTGCTTTTTAGTTATTTCAAATTATTGCTTTATGGCATTAAATAATATGATGTCCGTTTACAGTCTATGTTTTAGTTTCTGATCTCTCAAGTTTGCCCTTGCGATTAATTGGAAATAATTTCCAATTTCGTTTCCGTCCGGTTCATTACCATTTTCGCTAACCAAAATAGCTAGTGAAGCCAAAATCTACTAGCCAAAACTGAATTTTTACTAGACTATGTCCACTTGGATACCGTTAGTCTCGAGCCCTGTTAATTTTACAACATTTACTTTTCACAGCTTTCATATTTTGTTTCTAACCGCTCACATAAAAGGTTGCCTGAGCCTTTTCAGCTTTTAGGTCGGTATTTACACAAAAGCCTCGTATGTTGAAAACTGACTTAAATCTTGACTCTTCGGAGGATAATTGAGCCTGACGAAGTTCACCTTAGAACCGATACTCAAGTCTTGCTTAAGAAAGAATGTAAAGGCTAAGCTATGAAGGCTTTAAAATTTATTTGCGTGCTGCAGAAGTCGTGCATGCAGGCCCGTCAACACTTTTTAACATATAATCTGTGACAACATCCGGAGGACAGAAAAAAATGAAATTAAAAAAGTCGAAAGAATACTTTTTGTTTTCATTTTACAAAATCCATGTTTTACAAATCCATGTTTTACAAATCCATGTTTTACAAGTCCATGTTTTACAAGTCCATGTTTTACAAATCCATGTTTTACAAATCCATGTTTTACAATTCCATGTTTTACAAGTCCATGTTTTACAAGTCCATGTTTTACAAATCCATATTTTACAAGTCCATGTTTTACAAATCTATGTTTTACAAGTCCATGTTTTACAAGTCCATGTTTTACAAATCCATGTTTTACAAATCCATGTTTTACAAATTCAGTCCATGTTTTACAAATCCAGTCCAGTCCATGTTTTACAATATGCCCATTATGTAAACCTTGGCCTTATTAAGTTTTCTGACATTATAAAATTAAATACCTGCCAACTATTTTATGATCATATTGTAGATAACAAGCCGTCTAATTTCTCTATATCCTTTGTATTTGAGCAACATAATTACGCCATTCGAATTACATCCTTGCAACACCTAAATCCTAGTTCCTTCAGAATAAACATAAGACAATTTTGTCCAACAATTATCGGATGCTTTTACTGGAATGATATTCCTATATCCATACACAAAAAGCAAACTAGACAACAATTTAAAAGAGCACTTTACCAATATTATTTTGCTCAGTATTAATCACTGTCTCACCAATCTTGTAACAGCTATATTACTTCTATGTTTCGATTCCTTTCTTTGAAGTGTTTTCAAAAAAGTGTTCAGTAATTTAGTTTATATGGCACACATAATTAGTTTACCTATATCTTGCCCTTCTCCTTTTTTTCTTTCTTTTCTTGTTAGCTTCAAAAACGTTTGTAATAATAATAAATAGAGTAAATACAAAAATAATGCAAAAATACAAAGTACAGTCTCTAAGTGCGATCACCCGGCTTTTCCGAAATACTGTACCACTGAAATATTTTCCAGTCAAATCATGAGTATAGTCGAAACCTCTCGTAAGCGACCGCGACCACTTTCAACGCTGGTGATTTGAATTTTCTATTGTTTTTAACCTCTTGTAAGCGACTACTCGCCAATATTTTGATGTCGCTACAGACACAATTTCAACTTTTTCAATCCAATTCAAATTTTGTCCCTTGCATCAAAAGTTGTTTATGATAAAATAATTTGTGCTGATAGTTGCTTTGTACATTGAAATTATGGCTCCTTCAATTCCAAGCCCGCTCATCCCCCGGGCATTTTATAACTTTGCCTTCCCAAGGGTGGGGCATTTGCTAGAACAGGTCAACCCGGGGGTGGGTCATTGTCAAAACAACGTTGTTTGGGTCCCGCACTTTTCAAGTGAACCGAGCAACAGACCGAATGCAGTCATATTCCATTTTATTTTTAAATTATTAAAGTTTCACACAATTTTCAAAACAGGCCGGCTATTGCCTTACCTTTCAAGTACCACAGAAGAAGATATCTATAAATTATCACGGCAAATATTTAATTTTTGATGACGTCTTATTTGCCAACATTCGTAGCCGTGGTGTCTTCCCATCATGATATGTCGCAACAGAAGAATCTGGCTATTTAAAAATCCAATAGCAACTTAACTAGAAAAAGCGTTTCAATCAACGGCGACCTTACATGTAAATGGTTGAGCGTAAGCATAATTTTAATCAAAATTAATAACATTAACAACGAGAATCGACAGGAAAATATTGGAGTCAAAAGTTTTGCGGAAACATAACACAAATATTTAGAAGGGAACGGATATAAGTAATACTGAGGTAGAACGAAAGAATTCCTAGCATGAATAAAGATCCATTTATTTGTGAGCAATTATTGCTTCCATCAATAATCATTGAAATAAAAATTTTGATCTTGTCCTATGGGTCGGGCATTTGCACTCTTCCAGAAGCCCCAACGTGGGGATTTGTACTATAAGCTGACGCCACTGTGGGGCATTAAAGACTTATTTAAAAACAAAAAGACAAATGTCCGACAAATGCCCGGGGGAGGGGGGGGGGGGGGGGGGGGGGGGGATGAGCGGGCTTGGAATTGACGGAGCCATTACTACAAGTTCATGTGATTCAAAGTTAAGATCCCTGTGGTTTGTACATTGGCATTACTACAGGTTCATATGATTCAAAGTTAAGATCCCTGTGGTCTGACCTCTCGTAAGCGATCACCTTGGCTTTTCTCTTTGGGTGGTCGCTTACTTTAGTCAATGTTTAGATATATCTGTACCTTGTAGGTTACACCAAAAATCGACTGGAAGTATTCATAGGGTATATTAGTCTCCTATTGGCAGTCATTATTTGTGTCGTCACGCAACCCCCCTACTAGTGGAGAGGAGCGTTGCGTGACGACACTAATAACGGGTATATGTGTTTATAACCCACCAATATATTAATTTTCTCGCGATCGTATTGGATAAAAGGCATAATGTAGTACAAAATTGTATGACGGTTATCAGCTGAGCCGATACCCTGCGACCGATTCTGCATTCCCCCTTATTTAAGAATCAATAACCACAAACTTCAGATTGAACGGCTGATACATGACGAAATCTCAAGAAATGAAAGACTTTGTTCTGTTTGTGGACTCAATAATATCAAAGATGAAATTCATTTTCTGTTTTATTGTCATAATTTTTTATCAATCAGAGATGTCGATTGCCGAATTTCAAGCAGTTACCACTGAGTGAATTGATTATTAAATTGATGAACTTCGAAAATTATTTTTAATTATTAACATGCAACTGTTAAGTAATGATCCGCATAACAAGGAAAGTGCTGAACGGCAATGCACGATGGAATGTCAACTTTTTTAATTGTTACAATTAGTGATCTCATTGGCCTAGACTAAAAAACCGCTAAAAAGTTAAGGTTCAAGGTGCATTTTGTCTAATTTTTTTAATGTTTCAAGTAATTTGAGACCCAATCGCACAACATGTAATTTGTAAAAGATATTGTATTTGGGGAACTTCATCAAAGAACCAAAATTATTAGCTATTGTCTTCTGCTATTCTGATTGGTTAAGCATGAAAATTTCCTAAGATTTATTTGGCGCAAATGGATTTTCTTTATTTTTATACTGTAATATGATTCAGTATAAACCATCAGTCCCTCCCCTATTCTTGAAACCAAAGATATTCTATGTGGGGAAGAGCCATTGCCGCAGAACAATGCCGAAGTTTACGGTAGTTCTTATGTGCAGCATTACTTAAAGTTTATTTCTTCTTATTTTGATCAGCGAAGTAAATTGTTATCAGTCCAGTATAGTAAGAAAATTTATTGTCATCTGTTTATTATGATTACTTTAATTTGTTTGTTTGTTTCAGTTTGTTAACTTTCTATATAATCTTACGTTTTTGCAATACTGTAACGATTTATAGTCATGCAAATAAAGCTTATTCAATGTTGTTGTTGTTGTTGTTATTTCGACGTTAACTAAAACAAACAAGTCCACGTTCAGGACTTGATTCTATTTTTTCATCGAAGAAAAAGAAAGTCGTTTTGTAGAAGTCATTGAAGGATAAATTAAAAATATGGTGGCAAATAGGGTGCGGAAAATACAAAAAACTCTAAATACTATGCGGTTAACGTCGGTTAAGTGTGTTTCGGAAATTAATCAGAGGGTTATACAAGAAAAAAAACCTTTTTCTGTTATATCGGCGAATAATACACTTGGCTGCGAAATCACAGTTGCCCTCGCAACTTCGCTTCTTGTTCTCGGCCAACTGTCCATTTTTCGGACAATCTCTAGTCAAAAGGGGGTTTGTTTACTTCGTGGTCTAGTAAGGAGGATAGTAATGATTGCAGTTGTTTTATGCTACAGCAAATGAGCTATGTTCTCGCTGTGTAGACCACCTGTGGCTCGCCGGTGTACCATACCGGGACGACAAAAAGAACGCATGTATATGTTGTGGTGCAATTTTATCCTTGGTGCAAATTTTCTTTTCCTTTCTCAAAAACTCATTATCATACATTATCATATATTACCATACCCCAAAACAAAGGAAAATAAAATTTGCACCAAGGACAGAATTGCACCACAATTGTATTTAGATAGATGGGTAATGATGTTGCTGCTGTTAAATTTATTGCGTTCGGGCAATCCTTATCCTGTGTTGGGTGTCCTGTGTAGTAGCCGGATTGAATTCAGCTTTCCTCTGTTTTCCTGTTTTCCTGTTTCGACACCACTTTAGCTCCTCCGAAGATTCTTTTGTTCTTTTTAAGGGCAAACTGGAATCTACTTTGGCATCTCCCCGAACGTTTTCACATACACCTACTACGATTATCAGTTGAGCAAGGCACGAGCGATGTTTGGTGACAAAGTTTTGCCGTTAAAACTACGTTGTTGTCAAGGGCAACTTGCTACGTTTCAAACGGTAACTTGTCTGTCATTGGACGTTATCAGTAACAAAACGCGTTACCGTTGGAAAGGTACCAAGTTGCCATTGACAACAACGTAGTTTTAACGGCAAAACTTTGTTACCAAACATCCCTCGTGCCTTCTCAACTGATAATCGCAGTAATTGCAGAAACGTTGTCAAAGAAAATACCAAATACCAAATAGGCATTGATTACGTCCGGGAGTATGCCAGTTTTGGCAGAAGCGGTGACGTCACGATTCTATTGTTCCGCTAAAAATACGCAAAAATCGGAAAAAATAATCGCGAGAAAAAAGGGAGGTTTTTCAAAAGCTGTCCCAGATCCCCTCGTTCAATATCCGGGACTTCCAAGCAAGCCATCTTGAAGAAGAATCATTCTTGTGTCTTCAAGGGAAGTTTCGTGCAATATTTCGGAAGTTTTGTGATAAAATAGCGAGAGTTTCAAACGGCCTTCGAAGACGCCGCCGCCATCTTGACGGGCATCGAATGTAAGTACATGTCTTTATGCTTAGTTTTCGGTATCTTGCCGAATTTTTTCGAAATCAAGACTAATTTTCCTTAAAACTACAACATGTAAGTGATGATCAGGCAAAGTTTCATAGATGGCAACAACCTAGTAAAAATGGCAACCACACATTGAAAATTGCCTACGGATGCGAAGGGTTACTGTATAGATGGTAATGACCTATTTGGCCTTTGTAATTTTAGGTATAATGTATCGCGTTTGTTTCTAGTTTTCTTCACAGGCAATGTATTCATTCATGACTCTCATCTAGAAATAACTTAAGCTCAACTGATCCAAATCATGTCTGTGAAATCAGTTTTAATCAGTGTGAGTAGGCTAAATGTGGACTCAATTTTCTGTACATGATGTTCGATACTTAATTGTGCCAAATGTTGTTTATACTTTACATATCCCAAATACAAATGTTCAGATACAAATGTTCAGCCAAAAAGGGGTAATTACATAAAATATATATCAATTTATTATATACCACCCCTGTGCTGTGGCATAACATTAAACATGGATCAGGACAAATGCAGCCCCTGTGCATAAGCCCACATTTATGTCAAAATATCAACAGAAGTTTGTATTTGGCTAAATCATAAAATCTTAAGATTCCCCCGCAGTGAAATAATCTCCTTTATATTCATACATGAGAGACAACTCACAAGATAAACTGTTGCAAATTAATGTCAGATACCACCATCATTCATTGAATTTAATTTCCATTTTTTTGTTACAGGTACAAGAAGGCCTTAAAAAACAGGGCCATGGATATTTATCAAATTATGACTACAAAATATAACAAATGTTTTTTTTTTCAATCTTACAAGTGTTGTTCAATATAAACATGGAGAGCTAAAAGAACTTTTAAAATCTTTCCTTGTGGTCTGGCATGGCAAGTGTAGTAATCAATATTATTATTAGACTGCTAGCCGTCTCTTATTTTTCTTTTAGTTAGTTGAGTAAGCATGCGCACGCAAGCACGCTCACTCAACTAACTTAAAGAAAAATAAGAGAGTAGTTGAATAAACGCGGGTCCCGGTGCATCCTCGGGCCCGTTACTTTCAAGCGTAAATAACTTACTCCCAACTTATACACAATAGAAAATCATATGCCTCGATTGGCCTTGTTATGTTCGAATCGTTCAGAAGTCAAAAAAATATGTCAGAATCTCATTTCTCATTTTCTCCTAACATTTCACAGCATTTCTGAATGTTATCTACTGTCATAATTTATCAGAAACATATTATCTTGATTGTAAAACAGCCACTTCATATTTCTGCCAAATTAAAACATACTCCAACTATTCCATTAAGTCCACATAACTTTGAAAACGTTCACAATAAGGGGCCCTTCGGCTCCACCGGGACCCGCGTTTATTCAACTACTGTGTCAAAAAAAAACTGGGAGAATATTTGGTTGACAAAATCATTTCCAGGTTGACAAAATAAAAATCTGGGAGAGAAATTTATTTCAAAATGAATTTTGTTTTTGTTTTTCAGTTTTTGTTTTTGAATTTCAAAATGGTTTTTCTCCAAACTTTTTCTGTCAACCAGATATTTAGTTGACAAACTTCCAGAAAATATTTGGTTGACAAATATTTTCTCCAGAAAAAACTGGGAGAATCACCTCAATCTCCAATGTCCTAAAGCAAGTGTATCAATTCCATTTCTCAAAATCACTCTCTTGTCATCATTGGCAGACAATGCAATCTTCTCCATTCTTTCTGTGAAAAGATGATGTTCTCTACTGCGAATCACATTTTGCTTCCTATGTATTTTTCCTTCTCCTTCCAAACATTTCATAAAGTTGTTAAACCGCAACTGGTTTTTAATCACACATTTCTTTACACCTTTTGCTTTCTTTTCTTCTTTTCCATCATTCCACAGGAAAGCATAAAGTTTTGGTTTCAATGCCACAAATTCTGTCATGGTTTTTCCACCACATTCATCTTTCATCAACCCAATCTTTTTCTTGTTTTCTTTCACAATGGGCAATCCATTTAAAACAGCAGGATGATCTCTGGAAAAGTCATTTGTGTCAAAACGTTCTTTCACATCATCTGCAATATCTGCAAAGAAATCTTCTGTCCCAATCTCCAGGACCAAAGAATCTGTATCTGTATAAAGAACTTGGAGATCTTTCCACTTTTCTTTTGCATAGTTGAAATGAAAGTCATACATCAGGGTTTTGGAGAGATCCAGAATTGACATTCCCACATAAACTGGTTTATTCATGCAAATCTGCGTTTTTCTCATCTTGATTGCAATCAAAAATTCACCGAAAATCTGCACATCAGCAAAGTTTGGTTTGTTGATCAACTTTTCTGCTCTTTCAACATCTTTCACCAATTCAATGGAAACTCTTTTTCGCACATTCTCCATTGTCTTCCCAAACACTGAATTGTTCATTAGCTTGAAGAAATCTTTTTCAAATGCATTTTTTGCATTCATTCTCAGTTTTGTGTTTGTTTCAATGTATGATTTCATGAATGCAACTTCCTGAAATGCAATTCCTCTTCTCACTTTTTTCAACTTCATTCCCAGGGAAAGAAAGAGTTTCAGATTTTCTCCATGCAGAACCATTCTTTCTTTATCTCTCAGATTTTGAGTCAACTTCCACACTCCATCCAGTTGTAAACTTTCTGGAGCAAGCGGGAAATCATTGTGAGCATCATGCAGTTCATCTGGATATTCCAAATCAACTTCCAGAATACATCCCACATTTTCTCCATCAACAAATTCTCTCCAATTCAACAATTCATTTTCTTTCATCCATTTGAATTTCCCAACTGGAAGAGGCTTTGACATTGCCCACCCATAAAGGTTATTTGCATCCAGATAAACCAAAAAACAAGAAGGCTGCTTTTCATTGAAATCTTTCATAAATCGATTATTTGCCTTTGCATATCTTTTAAATGCATTTGAATTTCCACCTCTCATTCCTCTTTCAACCATCAACAACATATCCACATCATTCAACAGTTGCAATGAAACTCCTGACATTTTCAACATAGCATTCCACGCCATTCCAGGGGTTGTGAAAAACTGGGCAGGATCCAATCCATAGTTTTCTTCGCAAAGTTTTCTGAAACTTTCAACAACATCTGCCAACAACAAAACATCTGTTTTCAGATAGAGATCATGGAACTCTCCCATGTTTTTCATGTTCCATTTCCCCCAAACATTTTTTGCGTGTGCAAAATCTTCTTCTCCAACCCCCGCGTCATTCAATCTGGAGAAAAACGCTTCTTTCTCTGGAAGTGTTTCTCCAAACTTTTCAAATGAATCCATGAATTCATAGGGATAAACTCCTTTTCTTGTCATCAAGTCAAACTTTTCTCCCTGGAAAAATCTGGCAGTTTCTGTCAAATCTGATTTGGGAAGATTCCCAATCAAGTTTCCCAGGGAAGAAGCCATGAATTTATATGAATCCAAAAACCGAATTTCATGTTTCACAACGATTTCTTTTCCATCCCGAGTTTTCTCTTTTTTCAACTCAAACTTCAGGGAGAAAGAGATATATTTCTCTTCATTATTGGGGATGCATTGAATATCCAGAATTTCATCCAATGTACCTAAAGCCCGCACGAAAAGATGCGAGTCATAGTTTGCCAAGTTGTGGAAAAACACGGGAGTGAATTTTGGTTTCTGAAACATCCGATTGCAAGAGCGATGAGCAGCTCCCCTGAATTTTCCTGTGAAATGGCAGTGATCTCGCACTTTCATCTTTTCTCCCTCTTTTTCAAATTCACCCCGACATAACCAACAAATCGCAGTTGCGTTATAGATTTTCCATTCTTCTGGAGTGAGAGGAATCATTGGTTTTGTTTTCAGTTTCAGTTGAGCAGTTTTCACTTCCTCAATGAGTTTTCTCACAAATTCTTTGGGAAGTTCAGCTGATTCGTTTTCATTTCCTGCTCTTTCCAACACAGGTTCCATTTTCAGAAAAGGAGAAACGAGATGAAAAGCAAATCCACAGGGAAGATGCTCTTGTATTTTTTGCGTTTGTTTCATTTTCCCTGCATCTTTCATGGGTTTCAAAATCGATTCAAAATCAGCATAACCAACCACTGGAACATGAATCATCTTTGAGAAGTTGCGGAAAGAACATGTTCCTTCAGGCATCACAATATTCACTGCTTCAAATTCAACGCAGTTGAGTTTGTGTTTTTTCAAGCTTTCTTCACTGGGGGATGAATTGATGCATCTTTTGCAGAAGAATCTTTTTCGTTTTGTTTTCGAAACTTGTGATCCAGCCAAACGAGAAAAGTTTTTCACGATGCAGAAATGAGTTTTGAATTCCTTTTTCAACAGCAGCAAATCCACATGTTTTTCTTTTTCTTCATCCGTCGCTCTCAGGGTGAAAAGTTTTTTGTCCCATCCAAATACATTCACAGAAATATCGTTTCGTTTTTCAAATTTCCCAATATCTTCCAGAGTTGTTGGAAATGCAATTCCACTCCAATCAAGTTTTTCAGCTTGTTTTCTCAACAAAGGCGTGATTCTTTCAGGATTCTGCACCACCCAGTTCCTTGTTGTTGTCACGCACCATTTAAAACACATTTCATCTTTGTTTTTCATGTTCACCACAGCGTTCTTTTTTGCCACTTCTTTTGGGAGAGAAATCCATGAAGATCCACCCAATGGTTTCCACCGAATGACATGAAGTTCTAATCTGAGCACTTTTTCAAACGCCCAGTTTGATCCTCTTTGGTTGAAGTTTTCCAGGTTCATCAACATTTCTCTGCTCATTTCATCAAACAACTCACCTGCATCATTTCCTTCCAGATTTCTTTTCATGCGGGAATGGGAGAATGGTGTTTCTTCAATCATGCCATCGTCACTCAAATCGGGTTTCACCAACAGAGAGACTAAAACACATTTCACTTTTGTTTGCCGATTTTGCTTTATCAACTCAACAACTTCACTCCTCACTTTCCGGAGAAAATCTTGTGGAGTTGGGGAATCATCTCCTTGAATGACGAATTGTCTGGCAAATCCTCTCAAAGCAGATTTTCCTTCTTCAACAACAACCTTTTGCCCCCACAATGCAGCAATCTGTTTTTTCAATCTTTCAACTGCAGGAGTTGATCTTCTCCTAATTTCCACATCATCCACATCTTCCAACCAATCTGCCCAGTTTGAAATATTTTCTGTTTGTTTTGAAATGACTTTGGGAATGATTTTGGGGAGAACTTTTCTTTTCCCCGGAATCAAAATAGGCACATCAAGTTGTTTATTTTCCTCATCTAGGGGGTTGGCTTTTTTGTGTTGCCAAATTCTCAAACGAGCTGCTTTATTCATTTTGGGTTGATCGTTTTTCCCACCTCCAGTCCAAAGATTTTCAATTAAAAAGTTCACTAAATCATCTCTCCTCAATCTAGACCAACCTTTCAATCCGGATGATCTCGCAAATGATTTCAATGCATTCAAAGTTGCCATTTTAAATGGGGTAAAAAGATTTTTTCCCTATTTAAAAATGAAGTTTTCAATCCAAGAGCAAGGAAAAGAAAAGCAAATCTTTTTCACATTCAAAGAAGCCCAGGAACAAACTGGTCTTCCCTCAAAAACGATTTTGAGAGTTTTGAAATCACACAACATCAAATATTTCAGACGAGCTGACAAAAAAACCTTTTGGATTCAGGAGGAAGAAGAGTCACCATTTATCCCGATTGATGGAGAAGATTTTTTCACCGCAGAGGAAATTCAGGAAAGATTTGGATTATCACGCACAGTTTTTTTCAATCAACTCTGCAAGAAAAGAACGCATTTTCTGGATTCAACCGAGAAATCTCATGAAGTCACTTGGACATCTCCCAGACTGGAAAAGTTTCTCGATTTGATGAAAGAGAAAGCTATGGTTGAAAAAGTTCTTCATTTTCGCTCAAGAAAAGGAATACCAAAAATGGACTCAGATAAAAAGTCTGCGATAAACAAAATCGTTGACCAAACTTGTCAAGCCACATTTTGAATTTTTTCTTCATTGGATAAAAAATGAACAAAGAAAAACTTTTTACAATTGAGGGGCAAGATTTCTTTTCCGTGGAGGAAATCCAAATTTCACTGGCTGAAATAAAAAATCATGCAACTTGGATTCATCCTAAATTTTACAAAGCATGTGGGTTGACGGATGAAGAAATCGCATGGATGAAATGGGCTGAAATTGAAACCAACTTTCAGAAAGCTGTTGATATGGCAAATGGTTTTCTTCCAGTCAAAAATGAAAAAGACAGGCAGTTTATGGAGAAATGGATTTGGAAAATAAAATGATTTTTTTATCTCCACCAAGAAAATGAATCCCTAAAAAGTTTCCATTTCCAAGATCACTCTCCAAGAACCTCAAAAACGAACCTCTGGAAAGATTTCATATTGTCTTCTCCCATGTTCTCTCAATGACCAAAAACTTCAACTGAAACTCCAAACAAAGTTTAAAATCTTTGCTCATGAAGGAGATTCTTTTTCACTGGGTATCAATCTCCCTGAAGAAAACATCCCCTTTTCCACAAACTGGAAGCTCATCTTCGCTCAGCTGCAGTGAAAAAACAACCAGAAGTGAAAAAACTTTCTCCATCTTTTGCTAAGTTTCACGCGGAAGATTTCACTCTCTTGAAAGTGGATAAATCTGAGCAAGAAAAGATCTTCGCAAAGATTTATCCCTCCAAACTTCCTAAAACAGATTTCTCTTGTCGTTTTTGGGAGTTGGTTGATGGGAAGAAGAAAAAACCCATTCTGAAACAAAAAGAACTCATTGGCATGCCACTTTTTGGGCAAGTTGTCTTTTCCATCAAACATCTTTTCTGTGGAAATGTTAAATCTATCACAGCAATTGTGGATGAAGTTTTAGTGGAGGAAATGGTTCAAACTGCCTCAGTATTCGATGATTACGAAGATAAAAATGAGGATGAGGATGAAGATGAAGTTTGATTTGACATCTCAGATGTGAAATCATTTTGGAAGTTTAAGTTAAAGTTAGCAGAAATATCTTTTTTCATTTTTTATTTTCCTCAGGAGGCTGAAAAAATCTATTTTTGTTTTTTATTTTTTTATTTTTTTTATTTTTGAATTTCTTTACCTTGGATGAACTTTTTAATGAAACAAAATAATCTCCTGATAAATTTTAGCAGAAACATCATAAAATAATCTCCTGATAAAATTTTAGCAGAAATATCTTTTTTCATTTTTTATTTTCCTCAGGAGGCTGAAAAAATCTATTTTTGTTTTTTATTTTTTTATTTTTTTTTATTTTTGAATTTCTTTACCTTGGATGAACTTTTTAATGAAACAAAATAATCTCCTGATAAATTTTAGCAGAAACATTTTTGTCATTTGTCAATGTGTGAATTAGAAAACTTTTTGGCGGGAAAAAGATTGGCAAAAATCCTAAATGTGGAATGAAAAATCTTCTCCAGAAAATCATTTCACAAAATCCATTTGGAAATCTTCTCCAGAAAATCATTTCACAAAATCCATTTGGAAATCATTGCATAAAATCCATTTGGAAATCTTCTCCAGAAAATCATTTCACAAAATCTTCTCCAGAAAACTTTGAGAACATTTTTGTGGTTTTCTTTTTCTTTTTTGACATCTATCAAAATGTGGGTTTTGATAGATGCGTTTTCAAAACAACGTCTCAGTCCAAGATTTGCTTCACAGGCGGCTCTTGCAAGATTTATGAAGTTCACTCCAAAGGCTCTCAACAAAGCAATCAATGAAGGGAGGAATGTTTTTTCTTTCCAAGGTCGAGAAGCCAAAGTTGCAAATCAAACTCAAGATCGATTGGCAGTTCATAATTCTCCCGAAGAACCACCTTTGCAAACTTTTGAAACAATGGCTGAGATGGCTCAGTGGATTGGAGTAACTCGCCAAGCAATCTATGCCGCGTTCAATCGTTATGTTGAAAAACGTTTTGTTAAGAAAGATGGGAAGAAATTATTCCTGTCAAGAACCTTTGAAAAAGGGCCGTTGACAGATCCTTGGGTGGAAGATGAAACACCAACTCCAAAGAAGATTCAGTCCATTTCCATTCGCATTTCATCATCTTCAACAACAACTATTTTTCCCAGTGTTTCAGCAGCTACAAAGGAACTAGGAATTGATTCAGGAACCATTCGCAATGCGTTGAAAAGTGGGAGAAACAGTTTCACACGAAGAAGTGATGGAGAAAAATTCAAAGTGGAAAAAGTTGAGAAACCAACTCCACCATCTCTTCCTCCCAAACCCGTTCCCCAACCACTAGATGAGAATTATGTTTTTTCTGATTCTATTTGGGATAAAGTGCTAGAAAACTTCAAAGGGTTCACTTCAGCTCATGAATTTGCAGACATACCAGCAGGAAAAAATGATCAAATCGTGATTTGTAATATGCGCTCAGGTGTGTGGTTTCGCGCGAAAGATTATTGGGATGTTCAAAAATGGTTTGACAAACATGGTTATAAATCTTATCCTGATTTGGAAGAGTATAAGGAGAATCTCTCAAGAGGGCAATGGACTTTTCATCCGCAAAAATCATGCACTTCAGCGCCTGAATTGTGGACACGAACTACATTCATCAAGAACTGAGTTTTTCATTTCCCAGAAATGAAAAAATTATTCAAAGTGTTTATCATATTTTCTCTCAAACTTTTCCAAATCTAATCCCAAATCAATCACAATCCCATGAACTGCTACCATTGCTGGAAGAAATTCATTTCGATCAAATTTTCCACTTCTCAAAGCAAAACGTAAATCAGCCAATGTTTGCTCGTAAGTTGTGAACGCGAACTTTGTCATTTCAATTTTGTTTCCATATTTCTTCATTTCATTCCCTGTTTTAATGATCAGTCCTGCACCTGAAATCACTCCCAAAATCACAGGATTCATTGTCACTCCTCCAGCAATTGCGCCAATCGCAACAAGAGCGGAAGATGTCAAATTCACAAACAAATTCATCTTTTTGAAATGTTTGTGAGCTCTTTTCAAACACCAAAATCTTTTGTGATAGAATCAGAATAATTGCTTGATCTCTTCCAGTTTTTCTTCTGTTATGTCAGGGGAGATGTGGTTGAAACTAAAAATGTCTTCTTTCATTTTTTAGACAATTTCAAAAAGAAATGTGATTTGGCCAGCCCCAATATTCGTTGTTTGATCATCTATTCTTGCTGAAAATAACACTCCTGCTTGGTAAACAACAGTTGAAAACGTGAATGTTTGAATTCTATTGTCACTACTAAAACGAGTTCCACTTTGCCGTTCTTTAGTTAGGATGACTAAAGTTAGTTGTGGAAAAGAAGATGTTTTTGATATAATTTGAGCAAACGCTGTGATTAATTTACATCTGATTGGGATGACTATATCAGTGAAAAAATTATCGAAAAGTATATTTACGGCGTTTCCTGATTGTTTATATCTTCCAATCAGCATAAAGTTATTGCTTAAATTTGAATTGAGAATTTGATGGCCATTCATATTCAAATCAGTTTCCATGACCATCTTCCCACTCTCAAAAACGAAAGGAGCATCATAAACAGAACTTGGCACATCTGATTGAGAACCTTTGACGCCATAAATAATCAGATTTGCTGGGCCTTGAACAGCTGATGATGGTGTTCCTTGCCATTTCAGATCCAGATAAATGAATTCAGGTGATGTAATCCGCCATTTATGCATGTGAATGATTGACCTTGAATACTTCGCAAATTTTTTTGTTGATTGTTGATTGATATTCAGGCTGGTCGAAACCACGTCAACGCTCACACCCGTCATGGAAGCGGGGAAGAATTCAATGCAAATCGTATATTCCCCTTCTGGAAGCTTCAGCATGTTAAATCCAAGTCTCCCAGAGTATTCATTGAAAACATCTTTTGTTATTTCCAAATCATACGCTTTTTTATTGATCTGATGGGGTGAACTTGCAAAATCAGACAAACCAGTCACTGTCATATTATGTTCAGAGCTGGATTCATCCACATCCTCCATCAAATACCGGAATTCATCCTTCAAGTGGGAGGTTGAAGATATATGCGATTCATTGACATATTTTTTAAGGTCAGCCTCTGTTTTGATCAGTTCCACTGCCAGAGCTACTGTCTTCTCATTTAGCTGTGTATCAACATATTGTTTTGATGTTGCTTCATTGGATGTTTTTGGATCGGGAAGACCAATGATTTTCTCCGATCCCATATCAAGTGGCCCAGTCATTGTTCCACCTGACAAAGAAAGCTTTTTGACTGCCGTGTTGGCTATCTGCCCCACCAGCTCGGAGACTGCCGTGTCCACATATTTTTTGTTGACTGCTTGATCGATTGCTGTTGGATCTTTCACGTTATAAACAAATTGGTTTCCCATATCCAAACTTGTTTCCATTGGGAATGTTTCTTTTCGGCTGACAAAAACATTTTTTGCGTCATCATAGGAGATCAGATTGTTATAGTTCGCTGACAGGTCATCATAAGTTTGTTGTTTTGAATGCGTGACATGGAAAAGTCCTTTCAAATCAATGTCTTTCGTTACTTCATGCGTGTGAGCAGGTGCAGCTGGGTGATATTTTTTCAGCGTCACCATGTTCACCGCAGAAAGATCTTGATTTTCATCTGTATCCAGATTTGTGATCAACTTTCGATCCATGTCAATTTCACCGGGAAGAATCAGTTTCTTTCCCCTGAGGTCCAGATCTCCAGTCATATGGGAAGAACCATCAACCTGCAAAGAATCTGCTCTCAGTTGAATCAGTTTGGTTTCCACACTGCTTTTCAACGAGTCAACTTGATGTTTTGTAACTGCATCGCCATTTGCTGTTCCTTCAGCAACATTGACCAGTTTTTTGTTTGACATATCATAATCCCCTGTGGATGTCAGTTTAAAACCAACTCCTGGCAATCCATCTTTTCCATCTCGACCCCCTCGGGAAGTGCTTGTTGTTTCAGAAAGCAATCCATTTGAGTAGCTCATTTTAAAGTCTTTCATCAAAGTTTTTAGCCATGAATTTCCTTGGTTTATCCACATAGAGGAAAGAAAACGGATCACGCGTGGCTTTCAGATAATCTTCTTTCTTGATGTTGTTTTCCCTGCAGATCGCAGTAATTTCTTTGTTGCTTGGAAATTCAAAGATGCAAAGATGAGAACAATTCAGGCGGATATCTTTTGGTGTTTGGAAATAACTTTGTGAAAGATAAATCACAGAACAATTCTTGTGCCGGCCTTGGATGAAATAGTCAACCAATGGCTTTTGGTTTTTCTCGCAAACAAAATCATCAAAAACAACCAGTTTTTGATTCTCCCCAGATAATTCCGAAACTGGGATGATTTCATCCTGGGATGCTTCCACGATGTCATATCCAGCTTCTTTGCTGATTGGGCGAAATGTTTTCATCAGGTGTTGATATTTAGCTTGATCCAGATTTTTCGCATAGAGATAAATCTTATCGTAGAAAAGCAATCTCAAAATCATATCCAGGAGAACGTTTGTTTTTCCAGATCCTGAAGGACCACAGATCAACATTCTGAAAGTTCGATCCGGCATAAAAGGCTGCAACTGTCGAAAGTTTGTGATTGGGTCATGACAATCATAATTTGGAATCTTCATTTTATTTCCCAGAAGACAAATTCAGATGAACATCTTGTTCAACATCATGTTCTTCATTCAAATTCATGTTTGTGGACTTAAAATGAGTTTATTGAAATGGAATGAAATGGCCAAAAGCAAATCTGCTTTGGGAAAAAAAATCAACTTTGTTCACAATGCAATCACCCAGAAAAAGTTGGGTGAAGAAACAAGCCAAACTGGACTGGCAAAAATGTTCCGTCCCATAACAGCAAAACTAGATGAGGTTGTTGCGTCGAATTTGAGACAACCATCCTTGCCAATTCGAAGGAGGAAACAACCAACAACCTCAAAAGTCGATCCAGGCATAGATTATCTTCCGGATGTCGATCCATTTGAAGAGATGGATGTTGGAGGTTTGTTTGACGATGAGATTGTTCCCCCGCAAGCAGCTAAACAAATCCCAGCAAATCAACCAACATATGAAGAAATAATGGCAGAAGATCCCGATCCCTCGCTTCAAGAAGAAGAAGAAGATGATCCTCCTAAATATGAAAAAGTCCTTGAGGAAGAAGCAAATGAGATTTTGGCAAATTTGAATCTTGCTGATTATGATACAGTGGAAAAAGTTCTCAAGGAGAACGTCTCAGCGCAGCGGAAAAACAATTATCTCAACAACATTCTTAAGATTGCGAATCATCGGAAAAATCAACTGAAAGGGTATAAAGCGTCTTGGACTAAAAAGTTTAACAGGGGAGAAATAACTGCAGAGCAGAAGCAAATACAGCATCAAGGAATAGATCGTTCATTCCAAGCAATAAATGACTACTTGAGGCATTATAAAGAAAAAATGGGAACATTTTCAGGCTCTGGGTTGAAAAGAAGAAAAAAAGGTGGAGCCATCCGCTTGTTCTCCAATCCCAAAGAACTTCTCCAGAAACTGGAGGTTATCATTGGCTCCATTCTTGCTGGAAACACAAATCTGGCAATCAGAAACACTGGAGTGGGCATTCTTGATCTTCTCCTGAAAGAGTCAGTTATCAACAAATCCCAGCATGAAAAACTGTTCAAAAACTATTTCAAAACATAAAATGGAAAGAGAAATCGTCCTGTCATCTTACGCCGTTAAGAACAGACAAAACAAACCTGCAGATTTCACAACAAAATTTAATCGTCCAATTATTCTTGATCCGAATGAACAATATGTTGTTGGGTTGAAACGAATTATCAATATGAGTTTTACGTGGTATAACATCAATCCTCAATATGAAAATCAACTGATTAGATTTTCCTCTGATGGTGGGAAAACATTTTCCGATATTGCGTTTCCTGCTGGAGTTTGGGGGTATTCTGGGATAAATGATTTCATCCAGGAAGCAACAGTGGTGAAATCCGATGGAAAAGAAGATGTTTTTCCAATCAATCTAGCCTTCAGCAATGAAACTTTCAGAGTGACAATAACACTGGCTGAAAATTATCAACTGGATTTCACCCAATCGAATTTTGGGGATCTTGTGGGGTTTGATAAAAAGATTCTGAAAGAGAAAGTTAATATTGGCCCTAAAGTTCCTAAGTTGAGTCAAGATACTGATATGTTGAACATTCATTGTGATTTGACAAATGATTCACTTGTGGATGGGGAAGAGACTGATATCATCTATTCCTTTTCCACATCTGTTCTGCAGGCATCATATAGTTTTGAGCGTGAACCCATAAAAATAGCATTCTGCCCTGTGAATAAAAACACGATCAGCTCAATTCGAATCTATATCACAGACGGGAAAAGAAGAATTGTCAACCTAAATGGAGCAGACACAGCATTCTCGTTGATATTAAAAAAAAGACTATAAAATGAAAGCATATGAATTTTCTCGTTATTATCACCCCAAACTGGGGAAGTTTGTTATAAGCACAAAGGAACAGGAATCATTTTTGATTCCATCTTCAAGCCACTGAAAAAGATGGCAGGACCAGCTTTGAAAGGAATTCTCAAGAAAGTTGCGAAACCATTTGCGAAAAAAGCTTTGGATGCAGGAATTTCTCACGCTGGGGAAAAAGTGGGCAAAATGGCAGTTGAAAAATCAGGTGATTTAATCATGAAAAAACTGGGAAACATGAAGATTGGAAAACCATCTGCAAATCCTGCGAAACGAGGACGCAAACCACAATCACTCTCAGCTTCGCTCTCGGCTTCGCTCCCTGTGAAACAACCACAGAGAGAAAGTGCAACTGACATCCTGAATAGACTGATCAGTGGCCAAGGAATTTAAAATAATCTATCAAAATGGCTTTTCGATCGAATGAATATCTCCAAAGAAATGAATTAGTAAGATTCCAGTTGGATGATGTTATCAGAGCCCCAGCAAATGGGCAACATCAAACGAAAAATGGTTATAAATTCACCATCAATGACAGATCAGCGTTTTATGACTGGCATAACGCTTATTTTGAAGTGCAATTTCAACTCCAGAAAATAGCAGACGGTGCTGGATATGCTGCTGCTGATAGGATAACAGTCATAAATGGTTCACATTCCCTGATAAAACACATGACTATCAGATCTGCAGGGAAGATTGTTTACGAACCTGACAATCTGCATAAAGTTACTTTTGTTAAAAATCTGTTGGAATACTCAGATGACTTCAGCAGATCAGTCGCAAAAAACAGTTTCTGGTATTTGGATGTAAATGCGACAACAGCTGCGAATAACACAGGATTTGAAGCGAGAAGAATCCAAACTCAAGCTCTTCGAGACAATGGAACTGGAGGTGCTAAAGATGTTAACGTGATTATCCCCCTGAATCGTTTCTCCTTTTTCGAGGAACTGGAAGACAGGATGTTGGTCCCAATGCAGCTGCAATTCGAAATTAATCTTCAACAGGATGATGAATTGATTCATATGGCAAATGGTACAGATCCTGGAAGAGTTGTGGTGAATCGATTTTTGCTTTGGGGGCCGAGATTGACACCAAAAGATTCTCTTTATGACAAATTTATCAGTTCATTCGTGAAAGAATCGCAATGGAAGTATCTGAGGGAGATATATGATCAATCACCTCCTGCACAATCATCAGGATTCTTCCAGATTTCAGCGAGCATTGACAATGTGAGGCATATTTTTGTCTGGCTGAAAAGAGCAGCTCCACCCAATGATGACCCTGCAGAAGATAACCCATATCTCTTTGACACTTTCAAGCTGAATGCAGCAAATGCAAACTCATCCCTGTCAACTTGCAGATTGGAGTATGGAAATGGAGTGTTTTACCCTGAAACTGATTACGATACGGAATTGAAAGTCAGAATCTTCAATGATGTCATGGCTTATGCAATGAGGAAAAATGACTTCAACACTGGTACTCAGTTGAATTTGGCTAACTTTCAATCTCTCTTCAGCCTCATTTATTTCGACTTGTCTTATCAAGCTGAAAAACCAACAAGAGATCCCAAGCAGTTGATATTTCGATATACGCTGAATGCCAATGCAGCTGCAGCCTTCAATGTGCATGCAGTCGTTCTTTATGAGGAAACAGCTAAGATTGATAAAGTTGGAAATGAATTAGTTATAGCTTAGAAAAAAACATATGTTATCATTTAAAATGACAACATATCACCCATATAAAGTAAATTTGTCTGAAGGGCAAAAACAAAAACTTGGAAGAGCATTCAGAACAAACATGCCTATCACCCTGAGATTGAAAAACAATCAAACAAATGGAAGCGATGAGCTGATGCTGACAGTCACTCAAATAAATAAAATTTCCAAAGCTGCATCGTTGGGAAAAGGAGTTGAAGTGAAGATAACAAAAGCTCAAATCAGAAAAGTGATGAAACAAGGTGGAAGTCTGTTTTCTGCTGTTGTTCCTTTAGTGAAAACATTGGTGCCAACCCTGGGAAAAACACTGGGATTATCAGCACTTGCTGGTTTGGCGAGTGAAGGAGCAAGTCAAGTCGTAAAAGCAATTAGTGGAAAAGGAGCGGGTCAAGTTGGTGGATTTCTCATCCCTCAAGATAAAATTCAGAAACTGATTGACAATAAAGCCTTGTTGACAAATAAACAGAAACGAGATATTTTGGTTGCCCTTCAATCAGGAGGACAAGTTGTTGTGAAACCATCTGCTAAACAATCTGGTGGAGCACTTGGCACCATTCTGGCATCCATTGGAATCCCACTTGCTCTTGACATGGTGAAAAACCTGTTTGGAAAAGGTGCCCCTAGAGTTGGCAGACCAAAAGGAAAAGGTGCTCCCAGAGTTGGCAGACCAAAAGGAAAAGGAGCTCCAAGATTGGGGACTCCTTGGGCAAGACCTCCTCCATTCATCGGAAGTTGGAGAAACCCTGTTGGAATGGGAAAAAAAAAATCAAAAACGGGCAAAGGACTTCTGTTAGGGTCGAAAAGTCCATTCAACAGCATTCCAATTCTCGGGGCACTTCTATGAGACCCAAATTTGTAATTAAACCCCTGAATAATGTTGATATGTTGAATTGGATTGAATATCTGGGGATTCTCAATTTCAAAGGAATATTTGCAAGAGATGAAGCTATGCCCAAAAAACACAGCCCATGCATCATCAATCTTGATTCGCTTAAAAATGCAGGAACTCATTGGGTTTGTTGCGTCCCGTCGCATGATAAAAAGTTCTTATGGTATTTTGATAGTTTTGGCATGGGCTATCCTCTTGAATTCAAAAGTTCCAAACCTGTAATTTGGAACAGCAGTCAGTATCAAAACATCAACAGTGTTCTTTGCGGGTATTATTGCCTTTATTTCCTGCATCAATGGTCGCAGGGGAAAGATTTCTATGATATTCTCCAACCTTTCAGTTTGACTGACACAATGCAAAATGAGAAATTCATAAAAGATTATTTCAATTAAAAATGGAATCATATTGCGTCAAAGAAAAAAGGTTCACTGGTTGCGTTGAACCATCCGGATATATGACTGCAAAAAATGGGAGAAAGATGTTTTTCTGCCATTGCGCTTCATGCGGAATTAAAAAAACAAGATTCGTGAAACAAGGGAACTCGGGAAACTAAGTCTGCCCTCACAAGGTGGGGGCTTTTTCGATATAGCCGACAGTCATTCACTCGGTGAAATGGCATTAAAAGGCGGCGTGAAAGGATTATATAATCTTGGCCGTATTGGATTATCCAAAGCGGTTAAATCAGATTTTGCCAAACAAAAGATTAAAGGTGCGGTGAATAAATATCTTGATCAAGGATTGGACGCATTTACAAGTGACATTTCAAAGAAATTAGATCCCTTATCCGGTCGCGGGATCGATGCCCATGCTTTGATAGGAAAACTTCCCAGACCAAAAGGAGGATTCACTCTCCCCGGACATAACTTCACTGGTCCGTATAACCCTTTGGAAAAACAAGTTAGATTCGATGAAACTGGAAAGATTCTGGAAATCTGGCAACAACCAACTGGAAAAACAGATGCAGTTTCTATGCAACATGATGTGGATTGTACAATCTGTGCAAAACAAGCAGATCCACGCAAATGTAAAAACAAAGCAGACAGAAAGATGGTTGCCGCATTGGATGCTATTCCCTGGAAAGATAGACAATGGGGACATGCTTTGGCAAGAAACACAATCAACGCAAAACAAAAACTTGGTTTGGGTGCCCCAAAAAACGGGAAAAGATTTTGAGTGAAGGCTGGACTCAAAATCTGGCAAATGAACTTCACCAGCCGATAAGGAGAAGATTTCCAAAGAGAAGAGTCATTTCATATAGGATTGACAACATCTGGGCGGCTGATTTGGTTGAGATGGGGAAATTTTCAAAGTGGAACAAAGGAATAAGATATCTCCTGATGGTGATCGATGTTTTCTCAAAGTTCGGTTTCATTCGCCCCCTGAAAGACAAGCGAGGACAAACAGTCGCCGATGCTTTCCAATCCATATTTGCGAAGGCACGAAAACCGAAGATGCTTTGGACAGACAAAGGAAGTGAATTTTTCAATGGAACTATGAAGGATCTCCTGAATAAGAATGGGATAAAATTATATACCACAGAGAACGAAGAAAAGTCATCTGTGGTTGAACGTTGGAACAAGACTATGAAGGAGAAACTCTTCCGGATGTTTTCTGCTAACAATAATACAATTTTCTTTGACAAACTGGACAGGTTAGTGGATCAATATAATAACACTTATCATTCAAGCATTAAGATGTCACCCGCAGAGGCGAGCAAACAGAAAAATGAAACAAAGGTTTTTGCTAATCTTTTCGGCGACATGATTTATGCTAAACACAACCCAGCAAAATTCAAAGTCGGCGACAAAGTCCGAATTTCAAAATACAAACGAAAGATATTCGACAAAGGTTTCACCCCGAACTGGACAGAGGAGATATTTGTCGTCGACGAGGTTTTGAACACAAACCCCGTGACATACAGGTTAGTCGATCTGTTGGGAGAAAAAATAACTGGATCATTTTACGAGGCGGAACTCCAAAGGACAACACAAAGCGTGTTTCGCATTGAAAAGGTTATTCGCCGCGATCAGAAGAAAAAGAAAGCCTTGGTTAAATGGAAAGGATATCCCGATAAATTCAATTCCTGGGTTCCACTGAGTGATGTGGAAAATCTCTGAGACAGAATATAAATGTTGAACATTCATATTCATTCCAAAACACCGCTTCACTTCACTTTGCTTTGCTTTCTTTCAATTCCTGGTGGATTTCCCAGAGGAGACAACTTTGTTTTTGGAGATCATTTTTGAGAATCTTGTGTTCCTCTTGGAGGTTGACAAATGATTCAAAGAGGAGTTCTATTGTGTCTTCCTCTTCTTCATTTTGCTCTGCTTCTTCCATCTCCGAATCAGAGACAATAAATTCCTTGTCAGATGTTGTTGGGGTTTCATTTTCGCTCCTTTCTTCCTCCTCTGAGCAAGTGAGGCAATCTTCATGGTCACTGGCTTCCATTTTCTTTCCATTTGTTTTTTTTGAAGATTGTTTGGATTATTTTTTCCTGTTCTGCCCTTCTTGATGGAAGAATAAGCAGTTTGAAATCATCTTCATTTGGATTGAAACCATTCTTTTTCAGAAGGGAGAAAAGAACTTGATTGAAATTGAGAAACTTTTTTCGCTTGAGATGAAGATCATCATATTCAAGTGAGAAATATTTAAAATCATCAATGAGGAACTTTTCCAGATGCTCATAATCATTCCCATCGTGATTTGTGATGTGATTGAAAATTTCATGATCGTTACCATTGACTTTTTTCCATTTGGAAGCTTTAACAAACTCCCTGACTTTTTTTCTTGTGATTTCATGGAGGGGAATTTGGGAGAGAATTTCTTTTTGATAAAACTCGAGATCTTCAAGTGGAATTTGATTCTTCCCCTGATTTTTACGGATGACATCTTTAAAATGTTCAAGTCTGAGATTTTTGTGAGAATGCCATGTTGTTGTATATGTTTCTTGAATAATTTCAGGAGTGTCATCTATTTCCTCATCTTCATCTTCGGAATCAGACATTTTCTTTTCCAGAGAAACTTTTTCCCCAGCTGAAAACATATTTATCAACCAAATATTTTGGAAATGATTTTGTCAACCAGAAATCTGGTTGACAAATAAAAATCTGGAGAAAATCTTTTTTGAAAACTAAATTCAGAAAAACAAAAACAAAATTCATTTTTGAAATGGATTTCTCCAGATTTTGTTTTGTCAACCTGGAAATGATTTTGTCAACCAAATATTCTCCCAGTTTTTTTGACACAGTAGTTGAATAAACGCGGGTCCCGGTGGAGCCGAAGGGCCCCTTATTGTGAACGTTTTCAAAGTTATGTGGACTTAATGGAATAGTTGGAGTATGTTTTAATTTGGCAGAAATATGAAGTGGCTGTTTTACAATCAAGATAATATGTTTCTGATAAATTATGACAGTAGATAACATTCAGAAATGCTGTGAAATGTTAGGAGAAAATGAGAAATGAGATTCTGACATATTTTTTTGACTTCTGAACGATTCGAACATAACAAGGCCAATCGAGGCATATGATTTTCTATTGTGTATAAGTTGGGAGTAAGTTATTTACGCTTGAAAGTAACGGGCCCGAGGATGCACCGGGACCCGCGTTTATTCAACTACTTAAGAGACAGCTAGCAGTCTATATTATTATGGGTCAATATAATTTTCGTGGGTGCGCACAGAGAAGAGTGCCCCCCAGAAGTTGCTGTTCATCGCAAACCTCTGAACTTTTACAATGTCTGGTTTGAAGGCAAAACTGGAGTTAAAAGCCATGATTTTATTTTCAGATCTAACACCTTGGTGAAAAATCAATTTCCATATGATAGGATATGTTATAACATCCCTCAACCTTGTTGATCAAAGTTCATTTGAGACCTGCACATCTCTTGCTTCATTTCCTTGTGCTATAACCTGACCTCCAGTTAAATCTGGTGGATTATAGTATTAGTTAGAGTTAGAGTTCGAAAAATGTAACTCACTTTCTTAGTTTTCCAGGATATACACCTTATTTTAATGAGTCTATTGAATTTTTTAATTACGGTATATTAGCTGTTCTTCAAATGCTAGAACTTTTGCCAGTTCACTACCCCATGTATAAAAAAAATGTTGTTGCATGCAAATAATCACTGAACTCCAGACAGTGGAATTGTTGGAAGCAAAAGGGTTTGAGGTGGGACAAAAAATCATAAGGTCTTACTTATACCTCATTCACACCAATGCTTAAGCATGTTTAAATGTTGTTTAGTTTAAAACAGGTTTAGAAACATACATACTAAATTACTGAAATATTTGGAGTGAAATCTTTACTAAAATCAACTCAATGACTTTTATTATCATTCCAGGTAGTTAGAGTCATACATTTAAAAACGTTCGAGATGGAGGCTAAAACAGTTAAACTAAACAACATTTAAACATGTTCAACCATTCGTGTGAATGGGGCTTTAGATTAATCTATCACTTTCAGGGGTTCTGTCCTGGTGTACCGGTACACAAGGACAAAAAATTAAACACAGACACAATACAAAGGGAATATACAGTAAAAATCCGCGTGTAAGAACCTTGTGGTTTAAGAACCTGCTGACAGAAATCCATGTTAGTACCCAAAAGTATAAGAACCTGTTTTACCAAAATAGATCAAGCAGGAACCTCCTTATATGTGGGTTACAGTTAAATTATGATAAACATTTTAACCAAGGAGTTTGACTTTTGAGATTTCAAAATTATATTACAAGAAAATATTTTATTTTATTTTTCAACTCTTGTTGTAGAGATAAGACTGCATATACATTCTGTCATCAGTTTTGTTAGGCTTATTTATCATAATACAGATGTCACGAATAAATACTGTATATTTAAGGAACAAACCCAAGTTTATTTATTTTTCTGGTAATCTACAACTTAACTGTATATCTCCTTCATAGAAATTAAGAACCTGCTAAGCCTAAATTGCCAATACTACCATAAAATACAAGAACCTATTTTGCCAGACTTAAAAAATGTAGGTTCTATAGCTACAGGGGTTTTTACTGTAATTGTGAAATCCCTTGTAAACTCGTACACCAGGACAGAACTCCATCAGAAAAAAGCAAACAAACGGAAAGACAAATTCGAAAAACCAGAGATTTTACTTATAAATGAAAGCTTGTGCCGAAACGGAATCAACGAAAACAACAAAACAAAAATGCTTAACCTCACCATAAACTACATGTGTGTAAACCGGCCAAGTGATAAAACTGCGTACTCGCGACAAATTACTCAAAAAATTACTCTCTGCAAACGTCAGAAAAAAAAATACAGAGCAGCTCACTTGCTTATTTCTTTCCAAAGCATTCTTTTTTCAAACAATATGAAAATGAAATAAACAGGCGCAAACTTGTTAGCGTGCTTACCTATATTTTTCGAAGTGGAGACTACCTGAGACTACGTACGTAGTGCCATTAGCACTAAGTGCACGACAAACTAAGAGTTCTAGCGCAAGAATGGCTTTTCTCTACCCTCGATGTGTTTCCCAATTCACAGACATTGAGAAGACAAGAAAAAAGGCACGATTAAACGAGCATTTTTGTCCATAATCTTCGATTCCTCTCACTTGTCCGCCATTTTGAATGTTTTGAAAAAGACCATCGCCATGGTGATCATGTTATGGTTGGTGACGTAGACCATTGTCTAAAGCGGCTTCTGAGTATCCCTTAATTAGTAGCAAACCGCGAAAAAATTCAGAGAAATAACGACTTTACTTCTTCGCTAAACACAGCGAAAGATTCAACTAAGTGTTTACCGAGCTGACGGCTGTGTAGCCGCGCGAAAAACAAAGCCTCGCTTTGGTTTCAAAATTGCTAAGATCCCGGATGTTGTGTGGCGTCATACGCGCATGTTTTGCGATGTTATACGCGGCCGCGAGCTAACCCTGCGCGACGGACGCACAGGACCGACGCGCCCGCGAAGCATTCCGCTAGCCATGACCATGAAAAATGACGGGAATAGGTCAGTTCTATACGTATGGGGCTCCTCAGCGGGCCTTTGGCCCGCGAGAGCTCCGCTATAATACCACTCTAGTTAGTTGGCTCCATCTTAAATGCTAAAATGCTTGTAATAGAGCGAATGGGTGTAGGCAGATTATTCCAAACTTTTGGCGCGGCCGAATGAAATGCTCTATTACCAGGCATAGGATAGGATTTTCCACAAGGTGGCAAGAGTGTTGGAGCATACGCGTGATATAGCCTGTTCCAAGCGTTCAGATAGTGGGGAATACTGGGAGACTGGGGAGAGGAGGCGAGGGAACGCCTGTAAACAAACTTAACAAAAGGTTGTTCCGGTATACCCTCTGATTGGTCAATTATGACACTTTCTGTTAACACTCGAGCGCTGACACAGGGTGAAATAAGGCGTTTCCGTCTCCGTTTTGATAACGGTTACTTAACGGAAACGTGAATTTCCGTAAGCGGAAATTTAACTATCCGTTGCGGGAAACACGAGTATACGTTACGTTTCAGTCGGTCGCTGCGGAGTCGCGGAAACGCATCACTTAAACTCATGTATCCGCAAGGTTTACTTCTTGCGTAACTCCCATTAACCGTCATGTTTACGCACCTCGTAAATTCGGCGGAAACACAATTATCCGTAGGGTTTCCTAAATGTGGAAATGCGGAAACTTTGAGAATTTGCAATTAACCGTCATGTTTACGCACCTCGTAAATATCGGTGGACACACAATTATCCATAGGGTTTCCTAAATGTGGAAGTGCGGAAACTTTGAGAATTCGCTATTAACTGTCATGTTTCGCACCTCGTAAATTCGGTGGACACACAAGCCCCATTTACACGCGCAAAAAAATCGGCACGGCACCCCCAAATTTCGGTACCGTGCCCAAACTATTTAAGCACGGCACTCCCAGTTTACACGAACAAAATAGTGGAATTTCTCTCAAATGGGCACGGTACCTACTTCTGTATTGGCACCCCTAACATTCGCCTGTATTTCCCCGGGAAATGGCGGGAAATGATATCATTGTCACTGTTTAACGATTATTGATTAGAAATCGGCGCCTAGAACAACAAGAAGGACATCAACGTTACGAAAGACATCTGAAAGGAATGTATCGTCTGTATTGTGACGTTTCTTATAATATACTCTGCAAAATATACAGTTTCTGATTGGCCAATAACGAATGCATAATTAGATTGTAGAGTGCAAATCTAGGTTGTAAAGTACAATAAGAAAGCTGCAAATCTGTTGCACTTACTTTAAAAGTTTGGAACTTCAAGCTTAAATATTTCTTTAAATGATGTGATCAATTTTTAGATTTCAGGCATGGTTTACCTGTCAAAAGATTGTTATTGATTGGTTAAAAATAATGGAAACCATTGCAGCGTTTCATTTCAAAATTTCAAAACATCACTCGTGCCCATAAATTATGAAATGCACAAGTAGTTCATACGATTTCCTATATGTATCGTATGGGTTTGTCTGTATCGTCCGCCATTTTGAAATTACAATGGTTGCTACGCATGCGTGACGGCTTAAAATTCGTTCAAAATTATTAGAAATCGAACAGTTTTTGGCACGGTGCCTTCTTTTACCCGTGCCGAGACTACCTCCAGGAGGTAGTCTCGGCACCCCTAAAATTTTGGGCACCAGTGCCACATTGTGTTTGGGTCCGACACGTTTACACGTAGATAATTGAGAGTGCCGTGCCCAAAAATCATTAGTACCGTGCCGAATATTTAGGGTGCCGTGCCGAATTTTTAGCCCGTGTAAATGGGGTTACAATTATCCATAGGGTTTCCTTAATGTGGAAACTTGAAGAATTCGCAAACCGCACTCTAAAACACGGCGGACACACAATTAACATTATTGTGTCGTGAATGAAATATAAAGTTGAAAATGGTTTGAGATCGGATAATCGTTTCCTCTTACGTTGCAGACAATTAAACTAGCACTTTTGAAATGTGGACGTTCATCGAGAATACCGCGCGATCGGTTCATGCTTCTTGGGCAACACAAAAATGCATGAACAGAAATTTGTAACGTGGATAGACACAGTTGCAATCGAGTTTATTGCGCTGTGAAACTTCTTCAGACCTACAACACCTTCATTGAGAGTGGATTTCGTTTTATTTCCACCATTAAAGAGAAAGTTATCACAATATATGATAATTTCAAAATATGGTATATTTTTCTTAAACTCTGACGTAAAATAATGTCATAATATAATTCTTTAAATTTTCATATAAATATACTTTTTCATTTACACTTGATTAGGAAATATTTCACAACAAATAAATATAATTTTCAATAAAAAAAGTGGTTTTATCCCTTATAATTTAAAATGTTGGGTTCCCAGCAACAGAAAACATCAAAATACAATTTGCAATTGGTAATGATGCAATGTTCTTATAGCAATAAATGCTATCAGCTTTATAATTAAAAGCAGTGTGAATTTAGCGGAATTTCGCGGAATCCGCGCTAATTGAATCTCTGTGAATTGGACTCAATTATGATAACTTTGTTTTTAACTCAAAGTCACTCGCGCTTTTGTTCTGTAACGAGACGTAGCTGTAATTAGTTGGTCAGACTGCATTCTCAAATCATTTACACATGCGACTATTAGCCATTGGAGGAAACGTGTTTGGTCACTACGTGAACTTTGCTTTTTTGATACACAATGAAAACCCAGAGGAAGATCGCTAGTGATGTGGGTCGGATACCTAAATTAAAACACTGGTCGTGACTAGTAGTTTTTCTATGTGCTCGAGTTGGGCACACAAATTCAAGCATGCAAACAAGATGCACATTAAAAGAAACAACAATCAGATGCAACTTAATCATTCACTTTCTGACACTGAAATCATTAAATTACATTGATTGTTTGATATAACGGCCTTTCACGTCGAATGTCCTTCATTCGGAACAAACTAATATCCACATTGCAAGCAAAGACTCTGACGGTGAATTGTTTGAACCACGCACGCATCCCGATTTGAGTACATCAATTTTGTTTCGCACGCTGCTGGCAGATGATTAACAATATCAGTGGCCAACGTCTCTTTGCACCTACGTCTCCGATTTGACCGTACGGACAAAGAAACCTCAGTTTACTCGGCCAAAACCAGATAGTAGATTTTTCCGTAGTAAACCATCCGTTCAACGAGGAAAATTGCTTCAATGTGTACCGAACAGAAGTGAACTGGAAAAAGGACGCCAATGCAAATCGAGGCTAACTTGATCAACAACGTTTGAAAAACACGAAAACATATTGTATCGCAAAAACCGATCGATTATGCCCGATTGCCCTAACCAAGTTAAAAACTCCTGCTTCCTCGAATTCATCATCAGGGTTTTCCGCACTGGAAAGCGCCGAGGCTCGTGCATTTCTCACTTTTCTCGTGTTTGGCAATCCTCATGTTAAATGATTTTCAAGTCCAGAAATTGATTTCAGTTGAAATCGCATATTCCACTTCCGCAGATCTTCCGCTAAATCGGAAAACCCTAATAGGAATTTGAAAGGGACGTGTTCACGGCTTTGCGCATGTCTCAGCATCACATACATGTATTTCCTTTTTGCCAAATCGCTTTTTAACCTGTCAAGTTTGCACGTGGCATCAATTTCCGACTTTTGAATCGAGTCTTGTTTTTAATCCGTAGAGCGGATCATTGAAACGATCAATAAAATTAAATTTGCAATCATATACTTCATCGATTATTTAAATTTTGCACAGGGACAATGCAAAAACAAAAACAACAACAACAAAAAACTAACGCATGCGGAAAACCGTGAACATGTTTCTTTAAGAGGCACTTTATCATCATTACTATGAAATATCAATAAATATTAACTTTCAGACAGTCATCCTCCCCAAGAGGGACAGTTCCTTGTTAAAAGACGAAAATTTTATATCTGAACTCTCGGACAAAATTCCTGAATTCAAAGCAAAGCATAGCTATCTAGATAACAAAGGTCTTTACTGGGATATGATCAAGATGGAAGTAAGAGGTTTTTGTGTTCAATATTCAAAGCGAATGAATAAAAAACGAAGAAATAGGGAAAAAGATTTACAAAAACAAATCGACCGTTTAATGAACGAGTTAAAAAATAATAGATCCAAGCAAAATATTTCACAGCTCTATTGCCTCCAATCAGAACTGAATAAGATTATTGAATACAAAACAAAAGGCGCTATTATCAGGAGTAGGACACGCTGGCACGAGGAAGGTGAAAAGAACACCAAGTATTTTTTAAACTTAGAAAAACGGCAATACTCTAAGGGCCTATTTACATGAAAGAAGGGTGCCCCTACTAGGTAGGGATACTCTACCTGGTAGGGTTGAAGAAAGCTCCGTTTCACATGCATTGTTTTCAACAGTGTAGGGGCACCCTACCTAGTAGGGTCAGAAGTCAGCGCCAGTTCACATGAGAAATGTTATCCGCAGCTGGGAGGGCTAACTCAAGGGGGTGGTTGCTAAGCAAGATGGCGGGAAGACACGTTGTAGCGGTAAATGCGATCGTCCTTTCTTTGGCGTGTCTAGCGGCAGCTTTCCAGTTATGTGGTTTAATGTTTACTTATTTAATCCGTGAAAGACGTCGGCTGCAGAGAATTGGCCTACAAGCAGCAAATCAATACGATATTGCTGTAGCTCGCTTGAGGCACGTGCGAAGGAGACAAGTTTGTCGAGGGAGAATATGGCGACGATCTGATAAAAAAAAAACTCGACCAAAAAAAAACTCGCCTGGTTTATACCCACGAGAAGCCATGCTCGATTATAAATTGTCACGCGCTTGCGCGACAGTAACACGAGAACACACAAACATAACCCTAACCCCTAGGGACAACCCTATCTTGACCTTTCACATGGGTTTTTCTGAACAAAACCTGGCCCTACTAGGTAGGGTTTCCCTACCCAAGAGGTAGGGAAACCCTACCCCTAGGGGCGCCCTACCACGCATGTAAAAGAAACCGTGTAATACAAAGGAGAAGGGAAACTCTACTAGGTAGGGAAACCCTACTACGTAGGGGCACCCTCCCTCATGTAAACAGGCCCTAAAACACATATCACAAAACTCAAATGTAATGGCAGAGGAGAAATTACCGATCCCGATGAAATATTGAATGCACAGAAATCATTTTATTCCACTTTATATACTGCTCCCCCTTGTAGTGCAACGGAAGATACATTTCAAGAATTCTTTGGAGACACCAATTTGCCAAAACTCGATCAAATTGAACAAGATAAGTTAGAAGGTCTTCTCCTCAAAGAGGAATGTTATACTGTTCTGAAACCAAATGTGCGAAAGGGAAGTGTCCAGGAAGCGATGGCCTCTCTGTCGAATTTTATTTACATGATGAGAAAGGCGATATGGCGGAGGAAAGACAGCTGTCATCGAGTCACGCTGAGATCGAAATCGTTGTAAACAACGTACTCAAAGACTTCCGAATATCGTATCTCTTCGCGATGCGATCGAAGAACAGGAAGATTCTTGAATAATCTTGTTTCCTCGCCTCCCTGCATTTTTTTCGCCATCGCGTCGTTAATGGGGGCCACTCCAAGCGAATTTTGGTCCTCATCAGAGCTTGCAAGAGCGAGAGAACGTCGCGATTTTACAGTTGTTATCGTTTCTCTGGCGCTGTCAGCCGTCGGCGCACGCTTCGCTGAGAGAGTATGTCCTGTCGGCGACCTTGTGTAGGTTTGTCGCTTCCCCGCTCTCTGCGATTCACCAGTTTCCCCCGAAAATAATTTAGAAATGTTGGCATGAGTTTTTGCCAATGTTCAGCAGCTAACATAATGTTCACTTTTATCCAGTTCGTGGCCTAACGAGCGAGCAATGGCCAACACCAAACTCTCCGCTCCAGAATATCCAACAATATCCTTATTTTTAACTACACTAAAAAGGGACAGGCGGAACTTTGGTTCCTGAACATTTCACATTTTTTTCCGGCAAAACCTACACGTTGAAGGGTGGACTGGCAATTCGTTTGCAGAAGAACGTACACAACGATCAGTCATCGAAACGCAGTGCGGTGAAACGCGTACTATCAAATCTAACCTTACCTGTGACACCAAAAATTTAATCTACATGATTCAATGTAACCGCTGTAATTTACAATATATTGGGGAGACTAAACGACGCTTAAAAGACAGATTTAATGAACACCGCCGAACTAAAGATAATCCTAACACCAAGTCTAAACCTACTACACAGTGACTACAGCCGCTAAACATTTTCTCTCCTCTCCTAATCACACTGCTAAGGACATACAACTAATCCCCATTGAAAAAATGTTCTCTAACCGAGACTCAATACGTAAGGTAGACTTACCACAGGTCGACTGCGAAACCCCCCGAGAGCGCGAGCAAGTCGCCAAAAGCGAGCGACGAAGTCGCGAGTCGACTTGTTTCGTCTGCACGAAATCGAATTTAATTTGCATATTATTGGCGCGAAAATAGGGGTGTGACGTAATGGTTCATGCATCGGGCTGGTAAAATAAACAGTTCTCAAATGACTGAATAGTCTGAATTCCACAATGAATTGTTATAAAAGGTGACAGGATGACAGGCCTAGCAGAAGTCTTAATCCTGCCTCATGTCGCTAAAAGCATTTCAGCCTAGCTTTATACAAATAACTCTACCACAAGAACGTACCTGAGCTAGGGATTTTTCCTTTCAGCTCAAAATAAAGATATAACAGGCTTGTTGTTCTAAATGTTGTCGTTTCTTTGATCTTAGGAAAAAATCTCTAGCTGTGATACTGACAGGAGAAATTTACGCTTTCCAGAGCCGTTTAGAATATTTAGTTAATACGCCATCGTTTGTTTGCTAGCTCTTGGAATTACATTGGAGCTTCTTTGGCTCAATTTGAAAGAGTTGCAAGATCACTGAATAGCCGCTTTAGTAGGAATAATTCACTGCTTAGTATCGTAATTTTATGTGACCGCAACGGTTAGTAAACTTCTGATATAGTGTTTCTTCATCACGACTTCTAAGATCCAAGTCTTATGCGATAGTCACGGTCTATATTGGAATAGTGGCATCTTGCAATTGTTTTTAGCTCCTCAGAGTTTACATAATGTGTTTCTCGGAGCTAGGCAGTATCTCCATTGTCAGAAGTATGGCGTCATTGCATCCGGTTTGAAATATTTGAATCTCCAGTATTTTTTGTAATTCTGTGTTTCTATCAAGTTTCCCGGAAAATGACGTCATGAAACTTAGCGCCCTCTGATTGGTCATCAATGCTGCCACACCCCCGACACACCGCCGACCTAAAAACAGGTCGGTAAAAAATAGCGCGCTGCAGGCGAGAAAAGTCCGTTCTCCGCCCGACCGCCCAAAACGACAAAACGAAAAACGGACTTTGAGAAAGTCTACACGTAAGGCCAAAGAATATTTTTTTAATTTCTAAAGGCAAAACACTTGTTCCTCACGGCCTCAACATTCGCGAAGAAATATACTAATTATTCATTTTTGTATTAGTTTCCTTTCATTGTTTTCTGTATATTTTTCATTATCAGCTATTTTTATTTCTATCATTGTTATTTTTCTAGGCGTAGCTCTACGTATTTCCGTTGTTGCGTCATGTCAACTATATATAAAACGCCAATGTAAATTTTACCTCATTGTAACTGAAGAAGGCTGGTTTGGCCAGCCGAAATATAGTACACCTTTTAAATTTGTATCTACGTTGTATCGGTCCTTGCTTCTATAGTTTATTATTCACTTGTTAAACCGATCAGATCGCTATTGATCCAACGTACACCAGCAGGATTGTCGTCCACGGTTACGTGCTTGAACTTCTCTTTTAGTTGGCACTTGGCGGACACTTGAGTCCTGATCTCTCGGCGATTTCGGATCAATCATCGGTCGATGGCAAATATAGTTACTTAGTTTGTTTCAGCATGTCTGTTGCTCACGTTCAAGATGGCAAATGGTCGTGGTTTGTTTGCTTCTCGGCCACGATTTCGTGGTTCGCAGCTATGGGATTTGTGTTTAGTTTTGGAATCTTCTTTCCTGTATTCATGGAATTTTTCAAAGAATCGAGGGAGAAAACCGGTAAGAACATGCACTAAGTTCTAAATAATAAAATACTTTTGTTTACTAAACTGAACTACAGTCGAACCTCTCCTTACGGACACCTCTCTAATATGGACACCTCTCTAATACGGACACCTCTCTAATACGGACACCTCTCTAATACGGACACCTCTCTAATATGGACACCTCTCTAATACGGACACCTCTCTAATACGGACACCTCTCTAATACGGACACCTCTCTAATATGCACACCTCTCTAATACGGACACCTCTCTAATACGGACACCTCTCTATTACGGACAGTTTCCTATGTCCCGACAAAATTCTCACATAGTTTCTTTAAAAAAGACCTCTATAATACGGACCCTCTCTAATACGGACAACGGACACTAAATCTCGGCCCTAAACTTAACCTCTTTATTACGGACACTCCGGTGATCAGGTGATGATAGTTTGAGTGAGTAATACAATTTCCTGTTTGTGGTTTCATAAACATAATATCGAAAGACGTTTTCAGAATTGTACTTTATATTACTTTTTCACATGCAGCATTGCGTTGTAGTTCGTTTCGTTTCATAAAACAGTGATTCGACCGTATACCTTAAGTAGCTGAGAATTTTACATTGTAGTACACTGCTGATAGACAGTGTCTCAATGCTGTATATTAATCAATTTAGATGCAGTTAAAAGACGAGTGTGGGCCTGTTTTTAGTTACTGAACAAAAACTGTCAGTGGAGTCTTAAAAGTGACGTCATCGTGGTGACCTCTATAATACGGACACCTCTCTAATACGGACACTTTGCTCTGTCCCTTCGGTGTCCGTATTAGAGAGTTTCAACTGTAATTGATATTACTTGCAAAGGATATGAAAATATAAGTTCAAAATAGACTCAATCGTACTAAAATTATTATGTTGTGTTCCGTCCGTCTTCTGCGTCCTTGCGGCTGAAAACGGCAAATTTTGGGCATTTGAGGGTTGGCTGGAAAGTACAAACGTACGCACCGATCTTATCTTGTGTGAGACCCCTGTGGGAAAAATTAAAAAAGATCGCATAGAAAATATATAAAAATTTCCCAAATCCGGTTGAAAGTATCGCAAGAACATCTTTCCCCGCCAACAGTGCCTCCATAGCTTGAGTCTGTTCCGGTTTCAGCGATGTTGTTAGTTTGGAATTTTTTCCAGACATGCATGAAGTTTGGCAGCCATTGACAGAAACTAAAATTGTGGTCGAGTGTTGATAGCGGCTGGCGCGATTTTGACAGATGTTGACAGATTGCCATGGAATAGCCAATTAGAATATTGAGTTGTGAGAGCAACGCATAAAGTCAAAAGCTTGGGCTATGTCTGTAGTCCCTTCTTTTTTCTCTCTCTCCGCCGCGCGTCACGCCTTTCTCGCGTGGGGTGATTTTCACGCGCGCTCGCGTTTCGCTCGCTCTACTATCCCTGAGGAAAAAGGAGGGACTTCTCGTAGTCTAGAAATATTCTTGCTTTATTGTCGGTACTGAGAATAGTGTTTATATGCTTGCGTCGAGGCCGTTTTCACGGTGAAATAAGAGCAGTTATGCTTGTGCTTGCGCTTGTGCTTGCGTCGCTAGTGAAAACCAAGCTTTATCAGCAAAAATTCACAAAACATCACATAACATCGATCTAAAAACTAATTGAGGCATTTTGGGATTGTTTGAAAAGTTAACGAGATAATCCATTAAACCGATCTAACATTGGTAGCGCAAATGGTGTTTGACCGTAATCCCCTTTAAAGACTGATTGTTTTTAAATACACGTCAATTAAAAATATGTCAAAATTCATGATTTACAATTGGGCTGCAATTTTTGCCGTTATAATTCAAAGATATAACTTAACAACAAAACGAAGCTACGGCAGTTTCTATTTGTTGCGGATGTAGTGATCACCAAATGACGTAACGCAAAAAGATTGAAGACACTAAACGATACTTGCACTACAGTAACCAACAATGCGTTTCCGCAACACCCGGAAATACCCATAATATTTAGTTATCTTGTAGAGCACATCACAGCCTATCTATTAGTCAAGAGGTAAAATCTTTTCGAAATATAGTTAACGCCATAAAAACCCAAGACTGTGGGAATGGGGCGGTTGCAACCACCCCTCCCTCTTGTACCACACGGTTGAGGTATCATTTGTGTGTACGTCTGAGGGTCACGATGCTACATTTTCCCACGGTTCATGGTTGACGGTAAGTAATCCCTAATGCTCTGATTTACGATTGTAATTAAGCCATTTTACTCCAATGTTGTTTGTTTTGTAGCCTGGGTCGGCTCGCTTTCCATAGCTCTTATCTTCTTCGCTGGACACGTGTCAGGAGCCCTGGTGAATCGATTTGGCTGCCGCTTCACCACCCTACTGGGGGGATTCCTGTGTACGTTAAGCCTCGGCCTTTCCTCCCTGGCAAAAAGCATTATCCATCTGTACATAACCTATAGCGTTCTATATGGCCTGGGCACTAGCTGTGTGTTCTCAGCTAGCCTCGTTATCATAAGCAAGTACTTCAAAACGAGGCGATCCGTGGCACTTGGGATTGTTATGTTGGGGCAAGGAGGAGGTGTCCTTATTTTGGGTCCCTTATTACAGACCATGATAGACGCCTTTGGTTGGCCTAACACGTACCGAATAATGGCCGGAGTAGTGCTGGTGTTGTTTTTGTTTGGACTGACATACAGTCCCAACGTACAGAGTGAAGAGGCCGATAATGCCGCGGAAGAGGAGAAGAAGAAGGGCTGCTACATTGATGTATCGGTGTGGAAGGAACCCAAGTTTGTGGCCGTTTGTATATCAGCATCAATCATGATGTTCGGTCATTATGTGCCGCAGATTCATTTGGTAAGTGATCCTTATATGGACGGTACCATACATGGAACTGTTAGACCTGTACAAAATCGAAGCGCGTGTTCTAGCCATTTCTTAGTTGTACTCGTGGAGGCACAACTCGTTTTTAAATGGGGGGGGGGGGGGGGGGGGGGGGAGGGGATACTGACACTTCTAGTTGTTTTAAAAAACACAAGTAGGTACCGGACCTCTGAGTTCCGATGGCTAATTGACTGATGGACTGATAGGCTGACGGACGAACCAGCTGACTGCAATTATTGTTTTGCAAAACGCTGTGAATGATAAGTTGTAAAATTCATTTAATAATTCATAAGGAAAATGCAAAAGAAATGAAAGTTTAATGAAGGCTTGCAATCCTAATACAGAACAGCTATGAAATGCTATGGATGCCATGGATGTATACCGTGGTTTTAACTAATTAGCATTTTGACTTTCAACAATTTTCAACACGACGTTCGTGTCCTTGTTGCATCAGGACATTCACTCGCCTTCGGTTCGTGATTGGAAATCTGATACAACACGGCCGCTCATTTTGTAAAGGCTACTTACAGGGCAATGGAGCCTGGACGAGGCGTTGCTTTCTTTGACTGCGATTCATAAGCCCAAATCTCGCATTCTTAAAGGGACCGCGTTACGAGGCCTATGCAGCGTCCAGATTTCATCTATTTTGGTTACGAGGGCGCATGCGCCAGTTTCTCGAATCGAAACTTGAAAAGTTTCGCCTAAATTTTTCAAGTTGAAGTGTCAAATTGAAAATGGCTTGGACTAGTGGCGGCGGTCACGGTGCAAAACGAAGAAACTCGACGCCATTTTTGAAATTGATACTTCAATTCAAAAATTTAGGCGAAACTTTTTAAAGTTTCGATTCGAGAAACTGGCGCATGCGCCCTCGTGACCGTGTCCCTTTAAACCACGATTTTCCCGTCCAGTATTCCCACCAGTCAGTGTTTGTATTCACTCTCCTCTTTTTTCATCAGGTGCGGTATTGTCAGGATATCGGCATCACTCCCGAGGCAGCGTCCAGACTCTTCATCTATTATGGTCTGGCTTCCTGCGTCGGGAGACTGGTAACTGGTCGGCTTTGTGACTTCGAGAAGGTAAACACGTTCTATGTGTATCAGGTGGCCGAGTTAGTCGTGGGAGCTGGAACTTTGCTCGTAACCTTGGCGACGTCATATCTTCACATGGTAGTTTACATCGTGATATACGGTCTGTGATGGTATTTTTATAACAGCCCTCAATGTTCTTCTCCTGAGTTGTGTCAGCCCAGAGAAAACTCCCGCTGCCATTGGATGGGAGATGCAAGTAAGCTCGTTGTTTTTGGCCAGCGGTCCTCCAATAGCAGGTTTGTCTTTCTTCCCTAAAGTTCTCGACAGTGAAATATCTTTTTGGAAGGTCTTAACCCTTAGTACTTAATAATCTTCAGCTAAGAAATGTCTCCTTTTCGTAACAAGGGACAATTGATGCCTAGCGGTTTTGAAAGGATCATAATGTCGTTTGTGTGCGAAAAATAGCCAGTTGGTATTTTCGGAAAGACAATGTAGCTAGAAATATCTGTCATAAGACTAGTCCTCAAAGCAGACGAATTTAACTACTAGTAGATGCACGGGGAAGTTTAAGCAAGAGTTTTTCGGGGCAATGAGCCAGAGTAACTCTGCTTGTTCTTGCAATTGAGTGCTCTCCAAACTCCCATCATGCTCACTATGGTAGATCATTTTCTCTTGGCGTGGACCAATTCATAGTGACAGACCTTTATTCAACTTTCGTCTGCAGGTCTCATAGCTGACTCTTCGAACTCTTACACGCACGCGTTTTACATGGGCTGGCGCTGTAGTGATCGCAGGAGCATGCATCCCATTTTTGTTGCTCTGCATCAAGAAGAGAGTTCCTGGAATTGATCTTTGATCCACGGTACGATCCAACCACGGAAGAGATCATCGAAACTACTGATCAGACAAAATCTGTTGACCTGGCCATGTGACTTGCCTTTCAACACGGGGTGGGGGTGGGGGGGGGGGGGGGGGGGGGGTGGGGAGAGGCTATCATGCCAGATATCGAAGGGGAGAGTAGGTCTTACTATGGATAAGATATTGTTGTCCTAAAATGATTGTGCTGATTTTTTATAATAGCAGTATCAGGCAAATAATGAAGAACTAATTAAGCTGTAAATTGAAGCTGTCATAACTTATACACATTATCATATTCATTACTTCACGGGTATAATAGAACTCACAATTAACCTAAGTTGCACCGGAATCGCAAAGGTCATAGACCCTATTCATAAATGGCGGCCGGTTTATTATTCTTTTATATTCATGCTAATTAGCCCAACTAGCCTCGTTAGCATGTGTAAAATTAAAAAGAAATTTTGCTCTAAAATGAGGCTAATTGGGCTGATTAGCATGAATATAAAAGAATAAATAAATCGGCCGCCATTATGAATAGGGTCTATACTGAAATGGGTTCGAATCCCGTCGAGGTCTGATTTTTTTTTAGCCTCAAATTGCGGCTCTTTCAGTTGCTGCATTACTGCGACGATCTCTTCCTTTTTAATTGGAACATTTCACTGTCACTTTGAAGGTTTTATGGAAAGGGGCGTGTGCTGTGTGGTTACGAAGCTCAGGAGAGGGTTTCCGTATGCGTTTTTACAAAAGCTTTAATCTTGTTGATCTGATTACTTTGAGTATAGTCTGGCTGTACGTAAAGCCACACACAGACTTAGTATCCTCTTTAAAGTGTGTAAGGTGTATATCAGGAATCGGTTGCTCAAAAGGTGGATAGCGCTATCCATAGGATGCAAAATAATTAACAATAGTAACAAAATATTACTAATTGTGTTATCCACTGGATACTGGCAGTAGTGATTTATCTGATGCATAGCGGTATCAATCTTTTGAGGGCTAGGTACTAAAATACTTATACTTACAAGTATATAAAAACACTTATTTAGTTTATATGAACGGGTAGGGAACCGGTGGGAATTCTTGAATCCCCGGCCGGGACTCCCCAAGTGTTTGTATCATGTCCGACTGAAAAAAAAAAAACACAGAGCGACATTTTTGTCCGATGCAAGAGCTTATTAGATCCGTTGGGTGCTATGCTTTAGCTTTAGATCTTTTCTAAAGCTAAGAGCGCCAAAGGCAGCTCTGAGGTAGTCCAAGTGCAGTTGCGTCAGAGTATGGGCGAATGTTTGTTGACGTCATTGTTTACATGTTGTTTCCGTCAGTAGCATATGAAGTATTATAAATTTACCGTGAAGAAAGCACCGTTCTGAATACGAATTCACTTCAAAAGTTGAACTTGGTAATCTATGCAATCGTTAGCTCTTTTTCGTGTAATCTATTTCTTGTAATATCAGCTATCCAAAACTGCAAAATTGTTGGGAGGGAAAAGCGCTAATGAGCCATATGCATACATTCTTTGTAAAGTTTTTAAAACAGCATTATATTGTACAAAGAGTAACTATCTAGTATATCGGGCTCACATTTTCAGAGAAAGCTTATTGTGATATGCTCTTTCAATATCCAGAGTTGATGTTTTAATAAAATATATTTTGTAGTTCGATTAGAAAATGAGGCGCTTATGCTAATGACGCAATAATTGAAAACAAAGATTCGCCTTTATCTTCAGGATCAAATGCCTTTGTAAAGAGACTTATAGCCGGGGGGGGGGGGTACTCCGGTGTACTCCCCCCCCTGGGACCGATAGATTAATATAGCTAGATAATAAGCCACCAATGATAAAAATGCACAAACATTTATCAACTTTGCGCCGTCACTGACTTCGTTTCGGAGATGAGGTGTGTAAAAAAAAATGCGTGATTTTTATCAATCGGCTGTTGTTACTTTCGAGAAAATGATTAAAATGGAGTGCACAGAGAAAACACTTTTAGCCGATGACGTTTTTTCAAAATAATATAAGAGGTGTATTATTCTACCTGTAATACACGTAGTAACTAATGAGTTTTCTGTCAATTTAAAGCGGTTTTCACATTTGCCGTATAGTTTTTTTATCTTTCTGACTTTTGTGTTTACATTGCATGTTAAAAAAAATTTCTTATTTTCATTCAGTGCATTATTTTATTCCATGTCATTACAAACTAGTAATATTTATTAATAATTGTTTTCATTAAAGTTTCCACAAAAACCCCCTTGCTGCACCCCTGGGTGTAAACGGGAACTCATTGATTGGTGATCAAGTTGGCTTGATCGGAAATTTGATCGAAAGACCGTTGAAATACGCTGATATGATATGATGAAAATGGGAATACATTCCACTAAAGACAAATTCGGCTAACGCATTGTTGTACCCAATTCAAACCTTCTGGGAATAAGATTCTTTGTTCACAATATTTCCATATAATTTCCATGTCAATGCTTCATTGACATATATGGAAATATGACGAACAAAGAGTTCTAATCCCAAAAGGTTTGAATTGGGTACAACAGTGCGTTAGCCGAATTTGTCTATTAAAGTAATTCAATTTCCACGGTACTTCCTGATCCTTTATTTAAAGGGACACTGTCACGGGTTGACATGCGCCGGTTCTCGTCCGATCACCGAAGTTAAGCCCTGTCGGGCGAGGTTAGTACTTGGATGGGTGACCGCCTGGGAGTACCTCTTGTCGTAGGCTCATCATTTTTCTTTCCTTTACTCCCTTTCATTTTTCATTTTTTTGGTTCCTTCAAGAAGCCACTCATCCTGAGGAGGGCAAACGGAAGCCAAAGTCATGAAAACATAGCATACCTTCGACGATATTCCAACGACAACAAATGGGCGACGAAGTCGCTGTCACTGGAAGCTTCATACCCGGCATCGAATTTAGCCTGAAGCCACGACCTAAATATCCGATTTTCCAAATATATTCGTTTGTGGTTTCTAGACCACGCTATCTTATATTCTGCTTGATCCTCGAACTTCCTCTTCCGTCCCGAATTGGTAATAGGGAGCTTAAGCAACCACGACGCCGACGGCAGCGAGAACGGCACAAAACAATAGGCTTAATGAGCGAAAACAATACCTCTGCACGTGCGTTTTACATTTTGGTACATTTCTTTGCCGTTCCCTGCAAAACAACAACGTCAAATGATCAAATTATAGGTTTTTTGGAGAACGTGAACACACGACGGTTAATTTTCCTTTCTCCATTTGAACCGGAAAGCCATCCCTTCAAATTCAGCTCCTGGACAATCCAGTCACATTAGACAAACTAAACAAATTGGAGCAACTGCAAAGTAGTTTAAAATAGCGCGAATCCTTTTTTCAAGTGACGTTTTCCTTGGCGTTGCCGTCGTCGTTGCTTAAGCTCCCTATTTTCCCTCCACCGCCGTCACTAGTCGACGCCATTTTGAAATTGACGGTTCGACTTGAAAAATTCAGGCTGAACTTTTCAAGTTTCGATTCGAAAAACTCGCGCATGCGCTCTCGTGACAGTGTCCCTTTAAACATGATCAATAATTAAAGCAATTAGCATGCTTGAGGGGTCGTGTACTAGAGTATTTCGAAAGCGGAAAATATAGTGATCCTGTCTCACTTTCGTAGACAGTGTTTACCGTTATGACTTTCGTTTATTTTGAGCTTAACAGAATATATGATGCTACCGTGGCAAAACAAAAGATCTATTTATGTTACCATTACACCGTTAACTAAATATTTAAGATGTACTATAAAGTGGCACTAATTCATTATCATGTGATCATATCCACCCAAGTAGTCTTTTCAGTGAAGAGGAGCACGTCCACTGTTACCCATTTGTGTACTGTGGTCAATTTCACAAAGCATTAGTGAAAGTCATTTTCTTAATTGTGTCAGTTTAAACCTCTGTAAGTACAGACTTTCTTTTTGTTCTTGTTTTTTTTGTTGTATAGTTTCTGTTGGTTCTTAAATTGAAACTTAACTGATTGAAGAACAATACTGTATCGATGCTTTGTTTATCAACGGCAATTTGCAAGTTTTGCAGATGAGTTTAGTACCAAATAATCTTGGAAAATAACGGATGTCCATTCGGAGTTCTAACTGTGTATAAAACCAGCAAGAAGACGTAAACTATCTCTTTAGAGTATATTTTGAAATTAGTCATTGATCAATACTCATGACTCGTTTCTCGAAACTCCCGGTAACTTTTCGGGTCCGAAGCCAAATATTGAAATCAAAATCTAAAGAATAAAAGCGCAGGTCCTAGCGAACAAACCAGACCATTTTGTTTTGCTAACTGATAGTTTTATCGTATTATCTGCAAAACTTTTGAAACCTCAATCTTCAATGAAAATAAAACAGCTTTCCGCGCCCGGTAATTGCCGGGTCTTTCGAGAAACGGCCCCCTGGTCTGTTATTCAACAAAACATGATAGGAACCCTTTAATCATCGATCCGACATCCCTTAAGCATCGATTTCACGGCTCTGGAGTGGGCAAGAATTTCATCTGAAACGGTGCAACAAAACAGGAACTTGCAGGTGAATCGGTTTCCATGATCCGCATCGAACTCACTTTAAATGACAAAGCAGTTTCACTTTTTTCTTCCAGAACTGATTTCCACACGGCTGGCACATTGTGGCTTCAGCAGCATCACTGAGACAGAAGGCTGGGATCATAATTTTAAAATAGCTGGTCATGAGTTTAGGTTCGGCTTTGTGGATATTGCTAGTCTGGGGTAAGTTTAGAGCACGTACATGTATTAGTTATTATGTATAGCCTGTGCATAAGCGATGCAGTTTTCACAAAAAGTAACCTTCCCAAATCACAACACGTGATTCCATTATCTCCAACTAATGCTTTCTGATTTTCGTACAAACGATTTTCTAAAGTTAATTAGCTTTTAATATTAGATTCAATTTTTCTTCATAGTCAAAAGCCCCGATTCAACGGCGCATGATAGTCGAAAAGTCACCTGAAAAATCAGCCAAAATTCACCCAACAAGCTGTTTATTCGTCCTGCAATAGTAGCTTCGAGTCAAGCAAGGAGTGAGTGGGTAACTTACTGACGTGCTTTTTGACCAACTCAGATATCGATCAACTATATATCACCGTTTAGTTTATTGTCACTGCTCTAAGGCCGTACCCCGCCTGTTGCCATTAAACAACTTGACTTAACCAACAACGCAGTTTCTTTGCCAACTTTTCTAAGCTAAACTAAGTACGTTGAGGTAATAAAAGACTGAAACTCAGGCATAACATATATTGCAGTCTGGCGTCGATTCGGATCATTATCTATTTTGATGCACTGATGTATACAGTACTGTATTGGCCATTAAATCATGACTTGAATACATAAATATTTCCTCGGGCGCGGGCGGAAATGTTTGAATGCATTATGGTGTGTGTTTAAGACTTGTTAGTGGTTCTTCTGATTTCTTAGGTCTAAAATGATCACATACGTGTTTCAACTTCGTATCATTGGTATAGGTTCAGTGGATTGATCTTACAATCAGATTAACAATTTCACATCCTGAGTGTCAATTACGTACTCTAACTTAATTTTGAGTCTGTCGACGAAGTCCTATGGTGTGACTGATATAAAGACGAAACCTGTTCAGTTGTACTTTTTCATTGGTACCATTTGTTTCTCAGTATTTGAGAAAATATAATTTAGGTTTTTTTTTAATTTTGATTTTTGGCACTCTTGGGTGTTAAGGGTTAAAGCAGTCGTGCATCATTGACAACATGAGATTCAGTGAAAATACGATTGATTTATTAGTCTTATTAAATAAAAAAAGTCCAGTTTCTGTTTCACAATGTTTAAAAGTGACTCATTCTTTACAATGATTTAAACGGAATTTCAATTCTTTCGAAAATGCTTTCACTTTTGGGCTGTAAGCTTGCAGAGCGGATGCTCAGGAAGTTGTCTCAGTATTAAAATATTTCAGTTTCAAAATTACAATACGATCACGATCGCCCTCTTCCGGAGTTATTATGCATAACATGTACTTTTTGCAAAAAGATATACATTGGCGAAACAGGGAGGAGACTGGGCGACCGTTTTCGTGAACATCTCCGAGACGTTGAAAAAAATGACAAAGACGCATCCAAACCAGTCGCGCGTCATTTCAATCTTACTAGCCATTCTAAACAACGCATGACAATCTGCGGCCTTTCCCTACACCAGGGTAATACAGAAAGCCGTAAAAACTTAGAACAAAAACTCATCTTTCAAATCGGAACTCTCAAACCCCACGGAATCAACGAGCGCTTTTCATTCAACTAATTTACATTTGTTTTTCACGTCACCAAATTTCCACCAATAGCGTTGCTTCACCTACGATATTAAACCACACACTACCCACAATCCCTTGATTCGCTCCGACGAAGGGCTAGCGCTCGAAACGTCATTTTTCTCGAATCTTTTTACGGTGGCTAATTTGCCTTATCGACTCAGTCGATAAAACCAAATTCTTAAAGCGAAAATAGGTTTATAGATTGCCACTGTATCTCATCGGACTAAATTTCCAAATTATTAGTTAAAACAATCCCTATTGTGAACTCATGTAAAATACTCTTTTCTGGCCTCTATAAATTTTATAAAAAATGCGATTACATACTTGAATGCAGGTCAAGTAAAGATCAAAATTCATAAGAAATCTCAAATGTTATTTTATTTTTTAAATCACGCCGACAAAAAATAATAAACAGTTTTTTATTTTTATTTATTTTACCAAATACTATACAGGAATATCTAATTGAGTGTAATTGCTAGTTTGAATAGAGTCTTGTCTAACCTGATATAATTTACAATAGATTTAACCGGGGGGGGGGGGGGGGGGGGTACTCGGCCAATTTTTGGGTGGGGGTGTGCCGCAGGGACTCTGAGATCCTTAACCTATACTAGACCATTTAAGCTGCATTTTGCAACCCTATACTAGACTAAACACCGAAAAACCCTACCCTATCCTAGACCTATTCCAGACTCGCTATTTTCCAGAAACTCGTTCACTATCACAGTTATTAGTAAACAGGGGTCAGTAAAAATGCTGTACTGCCCGCCGTACCGATTTTAAAATGCCATTTGCCAGTAAACCTTGTCTAGACTAAATTCTTCACGCAACTGATCAGAAAAATGATACCCTATTCTAGACCAAAAATCTCTGACAACTATACCCTATCCTAGACTAAACTGCCTGAAAACCATACCCTTCACAGCGGCACATACCTATATAGCTCATATATGGGAGTACCCCACCGGGAGATTTAAGCACAGAAAAGTATTGATCAGGAGCTTTCTTATGGATAGTCACACTTTAGGACTTCATTCAAACAGTGTCATTCCGTATAGACAATAATAAACATCACCACACTCGATCTAAGCTTTCATTTGAATGGTCACACTTCACTGAGGACTTTATCCAGCCTCAAAAATTAGAACCGTCTTGAACAGCGTAAACAAACAAAACCGCGGGTGAAGTACTGCTCAATGGTTACACTTAAGGATTTAATCCACAATCTCTAAAGTTTACATGCACAAAGTTTACATGCAACCCTAGCTTTCGCTTGTAAATTATCTGAGAAACTAGAACCAAAGAAAATACTACTGGAAAGCTTTTGAATGGATACATTGTAGGCCTGATTTGATGTGGAGCAAGAAGTTCCCCAAGGTTTAGCTCTGGGCCGGAGTGAAAGAGTAAAAGGGGTTATTTAATTTGTTTTTGTCCTTCCAACAGGAAAGCTGCTTCTCTTGACAGCAGGTAAGCGATCTGTTGTTTTGGCTGCTTTGCCTGTTTCGCCTGCACGGCGGCATATTCGATTCCGAATCAACAGGAAGTTTCTGATATCAGTTCTTCGGGAAATTCCCTTGATTTTGCAACATCCGGGAAGATAGATAACAGAAGGGAAAATTCCCTATAGCAAGAAGCACGTTCATTTCCCTTTTCTCCAACTGTTCCAGTCAAACTACAAGTTTTGCTTTTTACTCAAAATTTTCCAAATTTCAGTAGCATTCATAAAATAAAGTTGATTAATGGGAAAACAGTTTTGAGATGTTGTCCGTTATAATAGACTTACAAAAAAAAAATCAACTCTGGGCATCCTTCTTGCGGCATGGATTGGTGAATACGGCCAAACATGTAACTGTATAATTCAATTGGCACTGAGGCTGGTTAACAACACAAGAACTGCATGAGCGTACGCGTGCTTGTGTTGATAAATCAAGCCATTCAAAAGCCATAGTGTCAGTGTTATGCAAGGACATTCATGAACTGATCTGACGGCAGTTTCCCTTCCTTCGCGCCCAAGGCGAATTACTGAAAATTTGGCCACAATTCTGACCCTGGTTGTTCAAAAGGTGGATAAAACTATCCACTGGATAAATCATTAGCTACTGGTCACTAGTGAATAAGCATTTTAACAAAACCAATTGTGTTATCCATTGCCGTAGAGATCCAGTGGATAGCGCTATCCACTTCTTGAACAAGGGAACAGTTCGAAGTTAAAAACTCCTTTAAAATAAAAAACAAAAATAAATAACCTAAACCCCCATGATCCCAGTAATTGTTTTCATTCACTCGTTTTCTTTTTCAGGTTCTGTGATAACACGGCAGGAGCATTCTAACGATGTTTTGTCCTTGAACTGTGAAGCATTAAAAAAAGCCACACAACATGCACAGAACACCCTAGAATCTGTGGAATGGAAAGTGGAAAGCAAAGTGATCGCAGATTGTCTTTATGCAGGCCACTCTGTAGATTGTAGGGTGAGGAGGTCCTTAGAAGACAAAGGGATACAAGTGTTGAACATTTCTAGAGCTAATGGAGCACTGAGCATAACACGCTTATCACCTCGAAAAACCCTGAGACTTAGTATGAACTTCTTGTGTTTAGTTAAGACCAAGAATGGTGTTCATGACGATCGCGAAGTCACGGTCGATTTCTCTGTGGAATGTAAGTTGGGACAATTGTTTAAAAGAAGCGGTTATGCACCTATTTTGAGTAGACTTGCATAAAACGGCAGTGGCGAAAATGAGAGGGGGGCCGGAGTGAAATAAAGGGGACCCGGAGTAAAATAAAAGGGAGCCTGGAGTGAAATAAATGGGTCCCGGAGTAAAAATGAATAAAAGGGGGCCCGGAGTAAAATAAAAAGGGGCCCGGAGTGAAGTAAAAGGGGGCCCGGAGTGAAATAAAAGGGGGCCCGGAGTAAAATAAATGGGAGCCTGGAGTAAAATAAAGTAAGGACCGGAGTAAAATAAAGAGGAGCCCGGAGTGAAATAAAAGGGGGCCCGGAGTAAAATAAATGGGAGCCTGGAGTAAAATAAAGTAAGGACCGGAGTAAAATAAAGAGGGGCCCGGAGTAAAATAAAATGGGGCCCGAAGTAAAATAAAAGGGAGCCCGGAGTCGAGTGAAATAAAGGAGGGAGGGAGCTGGAGTGAAAGAAAGGGGGGCCCAGAGTGAAAAAGAAAGGTGGCCCGGAGTGAAAACGGAGGGAGACGAGTTCTCTCGCGGCTTCGCAACTCGTTGCCCCATCCTCTCACGAACGCGCGCCACGAGAGAACCTTTGGTACCCAGGATATGCTAATATATAGATGTTATTCAGCGAAGAGTTGTGTAATTTTCACGAGTCAGGTTTTATTTCTTCGAGCCTTAAGGCGAGAACAAAATAAACAACTGACGAGTAAAAATGACCAGCCGCATTACACAACTTTTCGCTGAATAAATTATTTCATGATTATACGACAGTCATCTTCTCCTAAACTTTGTTTTTGAAAGTGTTTAACAGCGCGCGCTCAGAAGAGTGTAATAACTTGTCATATTTGGACTTGTTTTGGTGCGTATTCACACTCTAAAATGACCTTATTATAATAGCTAATATTTAATATTTATATGCGAATTAAAAATACGCTGTTCAGGTTCAGCATAAAAGGTGAATTGAAAGAGAATTAATTGGACCATTTTAATTTCAGGCCCACGAACAACTCCGTCAACTCCGTCAAATCCGTCAACCCCGTCTCCTACCTTCACTCGACCAGCGGTGAGTATTAGTTCTAATGGCTATATTGAGAAGTTAATTGGAAAATTAAGCAAAAATACGAAAAAAAGCAAGTGACACACTCGAACACCATCCCCGCGGCCTTGCCAGTACCTTACGCATGCACACAGCCATGGACAGCTGTTTCGTCCTAGTTAGGACTCATCAGCATGGGATAGCCAGGCAGGGTCTCACATAAGATCATCAAAAAAAAATTAAGCTGTCGAATAATAAGGTGAAGATATTGTTCAAGCGGCTAACGTTTGGGGGTTTTATTTACGAACACAAAAGTTCCGAGCATGAGTACCTTGAATGCCAGACGCTTTTCTCGCGTTCTGTCTGCGTTCTGTCTGCGTTCTGTCTGTATAATCCCCATGATATGATGGACATCAAATTTCTACTTACCGGCAATTTTTTACTTATAACTGTCGTGCAGATAATTATAATAACCAAGTCTGACATTGCGTGGCGGGAAGAGGAGAACCCTGGGAACGAGGTTGGCAAAGATGCGCAACACTTAATGACGATTTATGACATTTACATGCAGCCTGTATGATGATGGCAGCATGTAAGTTTTATCTAGTTTCTCTAATAGTTTTCTTATATGCAACAAAAACTTCTCAGCTCCAAGGCAATGGCAGCGTTCCCAAGGTGCAGACCGAGTCCGGTGCAGTTGTTGGCAAGATTGAGACTCTTCCACTCGGCAATTCAGCGCACGAGTACCTTGGTATCCCGTATGCTGAACCTCCCGTCGGAGAATTGAGGTTTGCTGCTCCAAAACCCGCCAAACCTTGGTCGGGAATCAAAGAAGCGAAAGAATTTGGAGCTGCGTGTCCACAACCGCATTATCCTTTCCTTCCGAGTAAAGTTGGCGAAGGTTAGATCGATTATTCATCCTTACTGTCACAAGCTTATATTGCATAACCAGGTAGGAAAAATTAACGGACACTGCTGGAAAGAGCATCTCAAAATTTGTAAAACGACTAAGTTCGCTTGTACTGTTTCTCCATATCATTTTAGTGCTTTTAATGAAACTATGTGAAAGTTTATTCAATTTGATCTTTTAGTCTCCTTTTAGCGGCAGAAACTTTTAGAGAATCTCCCCAATACTGCTTTCACATTTCCGAAAATTCTAGCTGACCTTATGTCGTACCCATCACGTCATTTTTATCCATCCGAAAACAAGAGGCGTTTTTTTACGAAAGTTTGAGGTGACATTTTACACCTTCGACTCATTTTACGGATTGTGCAATTTAAAATGTCTGCTCACTTCAAAGGCACAATGACAGCTGTCATGATTGGGTTAACACTTCGAAGTGTTTATTTATGCAATGTTACGTTTGAGGAGCTTAATTTTTAGGCCTTCTAGAGGGGGATTAAAAGAGAGGGGGGCTTATTTACAACTCACCAGGAATTTCCAGTTCAGCGATGTCCTCCAACACACTGTCTTCTTCTGAGATGCCTTCAAAATGCGATTCTGACCCGACCTAAGTGGCTGTGTCTTCCACGGTTTTGTGTGGGGAGGGGAGTGGGGGGTTAATAGAGAGGGGGCGTATTAAAATCTTGAAGCTCAAGAAAAGGGGGCTGATTACAGAGGGGGCTTAATAGAAGGGGGGGGGGGGGGGGGGCTTAATAGAGAGGGGTTTAATAGAGGGGGGCTTAATAAAGTGGGGGTTAATAGAGGGGTCTTAATAGAGAGAGGGGGCTTAATAGAGAGGGGTTTAATAGAGGGGGGCTTAATAAAGTGGGGGTTAATAGAGGGGGGCTTATTAGAGAGGGGGGCTTAATAGAGAGGGGTTTAATAGAGGAGGGCTTAATAAAGTGTGGGTTAATAGAGGGGGGCTTAATAGAGAGGGGGTTAATAGAGGGGGCTTATTAGAGAGGGAAGGGGGGGGGGGCTTAATAAAGCGTTTACGGTAGTTTTATTCATTTACACCTAATTGCAATAAAGTTGTCTTATCAAAAAGCAATAAGCAAAAGGCAAAAAGCAAAAAAACAAACAAATAGGAATTAATTAGCATATAATCATCATATCTTGCAACATTCAGAACACGCACGTTTATTGCTGTATACATGTATTAATCATGTTATTGAGAGAAATCATTTGCATCAGTTTCTTGGTATCCTTTTGATGCAATTCGAGGCTGATTCATCTAGCGAATTTCAAATCACATCACATGGTTAGTTTTTATTCCTATTTGGTTTGTTGCTTTTTGCTTTTTGATATGACAACGTTATTGTCATATAGTGAATTTAGTGAAATTATATTCTTGAACGTCTTCACTCTTTCAATCAAAATTATTTTTTACAGAAAATGAAGATTGCCTTTACCTTAATGTGTTTGTGCCATCGACCATCAAACCCGATGACAAATTGGCAGTCATGGTGTGGATTCATGGTGGTGGATTTGTAAATGGTTCCTCGACTGAGTATCCAGGTCACGTGTTAGCAGCCTTTAATGACGTCATCGTTGTGACTTTCAACTACAGGCTTGGAATACTGGGATTCCTGAGCATTCCTGAGAATCATGTAAAGGGGAATTATGGAATGTTTGACCAGGTAAACGAGTTTCATCGCAAGGATATGTAGCAAAATTAAATAAATCTCATTGAAAATTAGCTAAAAATTAAAAAGAAATCTGGGCAATGTAACGGAGATTCTGCTCTTTTGGGTCAAAACTCTACTAAATAGAACGGTTTTCAAATGAATGTCGAAAGAAATTACACAATTGCTTTGGTTTGCATTAGAGTAGTTTTCAATTGAGTGTCGTAAAACCAAAACCAAAGTAATTACTCTGACCAATCACAGCAGTCGTAAACAATCCAATGAACCAATCAGAGCTCGAAGCAATCACATGTCGGCGGCGCCAAGCGCGGGAAAACGCGTGCGAGCAAGTCACGATTGGTTTTGGTTTTACTTCTGATTGGTCGAGAAAGTGGCGCGAGATTTTTTAGCCAATCACAAAGCGTAGCAATGCAAAACCAAAGCAATTGTGTAATTACTTTCGACACTCAATTGAAAACTGCTCTATTGTATTTTAACTTAGGTGTTTACGATTAGTGTGCCACTCGTGGCACGCTAGTTGCTTGACACTATAATGAAGTTATTGATTGATTGATTGATTAATTGATTGATTGATTGATTGATTGATGCATCCACAACGCGATGTACACACACTGCACGTTTACCGTTTCGTAAATATATAATGTTATTTATCTCTGCAGATTCTGGCATTAAAGTGGGTCCAAACCAACATTGCCAGCTTTGGTGGCGATCCAAACAAAGTGACCGTGTTTGGTGAGAGTGCAGGTGGAATGAGTGTTGCCCTGCATTTAATCTCGCCTAAGTCAGGAGACTTGTTTCAGAAAGCCATTATGCAAAGCGGTGCGGCTTCCTCACCCTACCTTGCACTAGGAAAGGAAGCAAGTGCAGAATCGGTGAAGACATTTGCGACTGCTGCAAACTGTCCGACTAACAAGACACTCATTGATTGTTTAAGAGGCAAGAGTGCCGAGGAAATCATTTCTTTGCAGGCAAATTTGTCAACGAGCTCCCCCAGAGACATTAAGGAACTCACCAGTCCAATTGTTGATGGTGATTTTATACCTGATTCACCTCAAAAGCTGTATAAAGAGGGAAAATTCATTCCCAATGTTGCCGTAATCACTGGCTTTACAACTCATGAAGCATCTCTAGGCGTTCTCTTCATGCCAGGAAATGCAAGCAGAGATGGTGTTTCGAAAGAACTGTTTGAAGCTAACGTCACAAGTATCCTTAAAGATGGAGGCGTTGAAATTAAAATGGTAGAGGAGCTGGTTCGGCATCAGTACACAGATCATTCTCATCCACATAACAACATTACTGCAAGAGAACGGATGATTGATTTTCAAAATGACTTTATGGTTGTTGCACCAATGATATTTGAGGCGAAAGCTTTAGCGAAGGTATAAGCAATGTTGTGTTCAACCATTTTTTGATCAGTGGGGACGAAAAGTGCTTGAGTTTACTTTAAACGCCTATGCCTTTAAAAGTATTTGAAGTCAATTGCGCGTCAATTTTGGCATTCAAAATTTTATGCAGTTATCAGGAGCCATCCTGTGGGTACCCTGGTGAACCCCAAGGCCACAATCAAACCAAAATCAAATCAAATGGTCAGAAAAGACTTAAAAAGCCCGGACTGCAAAGGGTTAATCTTGACTAGAATAACTAGGATGAAAATAGTTGTTTACTATTACAAAAACGTTCCCTAGCTGAGAAGGGAATAGTTATTAGTATGGAGATGATAGGGGTTAAAATAAATACAAACATTTCTGCCCGGAAGCAAAATCTGAGATGGGGAGAGGAAACATGACTAGTGGAGTAGACAACAGTGTGAGTGACAGAGGCAGGGGCGGGGGGGGGGGGGGGGGGGGGGGGGGGGGGGTTGGGTTGAGGTTACTGTAATGGAGTGGAGCAAAGACAACAGTTTAGGTTCAAATTAATGCGGGTCATTCCTTTTGTACTCCAGTGACGTGTATATAATAGAGAGATTAGGGACCTTAAAGGGGAAGTATCACGGGAATTTTGATGTTTTTTTGGTCAAAGTCATTTTACAATACCTTTACTTATTTACAATGTAATACTAAAACACCAAGAGAGTGAAATCAACCAATTCTTGAAAGAGGGACAGATTATGGTCTGTTCAAGCCCATTTGGAAACGAAAATGTGGTAACTTGAAAAAGATTAGGCTAATTTTTTTCAAGTTGTATTTCATTAAGACCCAGTCCGTCTATGACCAGACACTAATCGACAGTTTTGATATATTTTGTGATAATTTATCACGCCATTGGAGTTTTTTTTTTCGGTTTCAGATCATACAATAACATTTTATGCTTTTTGAAATGACACCAAATCCCCGTGATACTTCCCCTTTAAGATCGAGGTTTTTCGGCATTTCCCGCGAACTGCGAACGTCAAGAAGTCACGTGACCAGTGCCTTGTCGTCAGGTTTGCGGTTTGAGGTTCACGTTTGTACGGCTAGACCACGCTCTAGAGGTAAGTGATTTACCGCAAAGTTTTTTGCACCCTAAAACATCACAATCCCACGTTTGAGAGGAAATACTACTTCTTAGAACTCTTTCGCTTATTCATTATCGAATTTTTTTTCATAAAAACGTAATTTTGAAGACGATTTCTCAGCTAAAATAGAAGTGAACGAATGAATGAAAACAAACATGGCAGCCGGCTATTTGTTGTTGGAACTGTTTTGTCAGTCGGATTACTTTGTGGTTAAACTACGATAAATAAAGTAAAACAAAAGCCAGTTTCTGATGATATGTGAATACATGAATTTATATGCATGAATGTATACTTTGTTTCGAGATGGCTCCGGTAATAGGCATAGGTAAAAAGTAACCCTCAATCTTAAGCCCAGATTATGTTCATACGGTGAACTCCGAACTGTAAACTGCTGGCCGACGTTTGTGGTTTGCGGTTTAAGGGGAAACCCTCAATCTTAAGGTCTCTATTAAGCACCAAGTTTACGGCAAACGGCAAACATCAACTGGTCTTTTGCCATTTACAGCGAATGAGAGAGCTTGAACAAGATTGCTGTCTACCGTTTGCCGTCGTCACGACGGCAAACGGTAGTATAGTATACGAGTACTATACAATACTATTTATAGTACTATACTATATATAGTACTCAGCATGCTATAGTAGTATATACTATAGTATAGTATATGATAGCTGGACTCGTCAGTGTAGAAAACGGCGGCTGCTGTAACCATCACTGCCGTTCGCGGGTAAAAACTACGCGATTGCTTAATCTCTCTAATGACTAAAATCAACGGTTCTGGAAATCATATGCTTGACAGAATATAAATTTCTCTCAATTGGTGTTAGAACCGTCCCAGTTGGAATGTGATTCAGTGTGCTTGATTCTCTGTTGAATTCATTTCTGCCTTTTTTCCCCTAGGCTGGTAAGCAGACCTATTTGTACGTATTCGAGCACCGTCCTGATTTCTCTCCTTTTCCTGAGTGGGTTGGTGCGTTTCATGGCGTAGACATTGGCTTTTTGTTTGGAGCACCGTTCCAGAAAGTTTCATCGTTGTTAGAATTTTTCACTCCCAGATATTCCGACATTGAAAAGGGTTTCAGCTGGTATATCATGAAACTGTGGACAGACTTTGCTAAGTTCGGGTAAGCAGGCATTTTGGCGCGTTTTTTGGGACGTATTCTGGTCATTCCAAAACAGGATACCTCTAAATCTAGAACCTATTCCTCTCTGTGGAACTACTTTGTCAAAGTCACTACTTTGACTTTGTGTACTTGGAAATTTTTTGTTGCGTGAGAATGTAAACAACATAGTTTTGTTAGGGTATTCTGATTTCAGAATGACCAGAATATGTCTCAAAAAATGCACACTTAATCTTTTAATACACAGGCGGTACAGATTACGAGTAGCACAAGGCTCGACTACCAGCCGCTGTTCGGGAAACGAGCCCGCGCTCCGCAAGAAAGTGGCGCCGGAAATCGAACCCAAAGCAGCACGCGCATGCGTAAACATCAGCAAGAATAAGAACTTACAGAGGCTCCTGTTTTATTCTCTGACTCAATTGTTACGTTTTTATAGAATGTTCTGGTCATTTTGAAATAAGTATTTTTAGTTTACATTGTAAAACGTCTTATCACTACATAATCTTGTTGCCCTGTCATACACCTTATCATGAAAAAATGCGCTAACAGTAATCTTGCGATAAGCGGCTTTGCGCATGCCTATTTCAATGCGTCACTGGCCAGTCCTCTCACTAGCTGGACAAAGCCTGAGCTGGGTGACTGCTTGTAAAGTGTACTGCAGTACCCGGCATAACTAGCAATAACTTGCATAACTACACTGTATCCAACCTTAGGTAACGGGGCATTTATTTGGGTTCCCTGCCGCCATCAACGGTTAACACTCGTCATCTCTCAAAATGACGGTGGACCCCTGATGTGGTTTACAAAATGTAGCATTATTTACCGTTATATTGCTGACGTACACGAGAACAGAACCCTATTTATTAGGCAAAGAACTGAGAGAATAGAGCTCTCTTGGACCCGAGTTAAGCAAAGAATCGCGTTTTGGGGTTTGGCAATTATCTACTGTGTTTAGGGTTAAGCACTGATTTAAACAAGGTTAGCTTTCATTTATTGCTGCGGAACGAGCGCAGCGAGTGAGCAGCAACATAATCAGGATTTAAGAGAAAGATATGAGAAAAATATATTAAGCTAGGAAAAATCTCGAATTGATCGCTTTTTACCAGAATTCACTGTGCCACGAACACATTTTGGGCCAGAATGCACTGCGTTACGAACATTTTGGGCCAGAATGCACTGCGCCACGAGCAATAGCCTCGCTTGCTGCTTCAAGCTGTTGGCTGCGAGTTTGTAATATTTTGGTCCAACATGTCCCAGACGAAATCGGAACTGAAGTGTCGAAGACTACCGCGAGTTGAGCGAGGACTGTGAGGCATGGTGATAGGACCGTTGGATAGCAAAGATTTTCGAAGATTTTTCGGAATAAAAGACAAATTTATTTTGAAATCACTCCGACAGCGGTCGATGAGACTGAGCTGAGCGCGTGGGGACGCGAAACCTGAGCTGAGCGCGTCTGGAGACGCGAACACGATACGGCTAGCTAGTAACGCAACATATCCATTATCAATAATTAAGTTAAATCTAAATTTTCACACCTTCCTCGTGGTGAACGCGTCCTTTGCTCAACAGTATTCTACAGGCATTGTAAGAACTTGATGCGTGAATTACAAAACAGAATTAGTCTTATCAGCTGGAGTTTTCGTCGATTCATCCCGGTTACATTTGCTTTGCTTCCCCTCAAAAAACGAAAGAGAAAATTCTGTAATACCAGCGAGGCGATAAAACAGCATTATTACAACAAATTTACCGCAGCAATTACTATCTTTTGGATACACTAGTTGTTATGTGTAATTCTATAAATATGTTAAAAATTACAGCCCTCGGCAGCTTGTCCAAGTTGGCGTAGTGGATATGGATCAGTATTAGTTATGGAGCGAACGACTTGGGTTCAAAGCATACGCTGATCTTTTTCATTCTTTTACTCTTAAGAGTGAAATAAGTTTTACTCCATCATGTAATTTTAGGTGAAATAGAAAACTTCGTTTGAGAAACGGAAACGAGTGTTGACCCACATCAACATATCTCGCGGAACATGAAGTATTTTTCAGTTATAATCCAAGAAATAAATGTAAGGAATTATTTGCCATATAGACAGTCATGCTTGCGATACCTTTGTTTTGTTTTCAGGTCTCCAACTCCTTCTGACTCCAGCTCTCCAATCAAGTGGCTACCATTCACTACAGAAGACCAATTCTACCTTGCCCTCGACGTGAAGCCGAGGCTGAAACAGCGGTATAGAGCAAAGGAAGTAGCGTTTTGGAATAGTATCATAATTCCTAAGGTTACTAAGCAAGAGGCTAAGAGACGGAAGACGACAGAAAGGAAACAGTGAGGTTCTGACTTGGCCACACTTTTATCCAAAGTTGTCAGTAAATCACCAAAGCCTGTTTTAAAACAGCTACCAAACATCTTGACAAGTGTTTTTGTTATCGTTGGTAATTTATCTTTCTTGTATTGTCGAAATGTAACAACCCAATCTTTGATAAGTATTTATTGTGCCCTTGTATATCCTTATCTTACCTACGGTTGCTTATTGTGGGGTACAACTACGAAGCTAGTCCGTTATCGCAATTAGTGAAGCTACAAAATAAGGTTGTCAGAATCATCAACAACGTACCACTTCGTGATCATAGTATTCCTCATTGTGTAAACCTTGGACTTATGCCGTATTCTATTGTAGCGTCATAGCGTATTCTCCCCGGCCATTTTCCATGTTTCACACGGTCGTCTACGCTTGTTCCAATTCCTGAAGATTTACAATTTGACTATTAAAGCCAAAGTGGAAATTTTTGGTTAGCAGAATTGTAGAGATCACGAGTGAAAAGAACCGCGGCGAAGAGTAAAAGAATAATAAACGAATGAATAGCTTACTCGCTTGCATTCACTGTTGATACCAGCGCGTGTTTTCGGTCAATTTCCGCGGCCACGTCTGTTGTGTTTTCATTTCTTTGAAAACTCTCACTGGCCCTTTTCGCTCGTTTGTTTCCACAACAATTTTGCTGCGTTTTCATTACGTTCTTTCCGCTCATTTGGGTTTGCAGTTGCGCGCAACTTTGCCGTTTTTTTCTATGGTTTTTCCCTTCGAATAACTTGACTAATCGGCGGTTAATCGAATTCACATACACTGCTGTGGGACGATGCTCTTCGGGGGGTTCTATGTTTCATTTCATTGGTTGGCGGCACGACCACGATGACAGCTGCTTAAATGAGGTGTGAAAACAGTGAAAATCTTCCGAGGCCAAAAACTCGAGGTTTGTTTTTGCGAGAATGGCCTCTGTTCAAATGAATTAATAGGGTATGTAGATTTGTCAGATTTTCACGAAACTTGGCCAGTATGTTTGCTGGATATTTATGCACCAAAGTGTGTGGGGCTTTTACGAAATTCCAAATACTCTTCTCGTAGCTCTCCAAAATGTTACGCGCATAGAACAATTTTCTATTGTCCAGCTTCAAAGTGGATTTACTCGGGAACGAATGAAAATATCGAAAAAGCCCCACACACTTTGTTAGGCCATTAACTCTCGAGTGACACGGACCAGTTTGTTTTGATTTTCGCGCTAACACGGAGACTGGTAATTCAGTGAAGCAAACACCGTCGGTAGCGCACGCTAGCGCACGCTTAACTAAAGCAAAAACAGGAAAAATAATTGCTATTTTCGGAATCTACAATTTATTAGCTTTACAGTGATATATAGTTTTCTGGGGTTTCGTTAAAAATAGCACGAGTACGAAAGATTTTCGGGAAGGCACCTTCGAAGGTTTACAGTAACCTTAAACGATTTGATAAAAAAAGAAAGGGTGATCATGAACGGCACCGCGGAAACGACTATATTTGTAAAATATTCAATATTTCGAAAGGCACAGCCTTTCTTCTAGCTGATTAGATCCTTTACAGTTACTTATTTACTAATAATTTATATGAACGGATAGGGGTTTGAGCCACAGCCAGTGGGAATTCTTGAATCCCCGGCCGGGACTCCCCAAGTGTTTGCATCATGTCAGATAAATTAAACACAGAAAGACATTTTTGTCCGATGCAAAAGCTTATTAGATCCGTTGGAGCTATACTTTAGCTTTATATCTTTTACAAAGAGCGCCTGATAGACAAGGCAGCCCTGACCTGAGGTAGTCCAAGTGCAGTTGCTTCAGAGTATGAGCGAATGTTTGTTGACGTCATTGTTTACATTTTGTGTCAGTAGCATACGAATGTACCGTAAGGAAAGCACCGTTCTGAATACGAATTCACTTCAAAAGTTGAAAGAGCTTTTTAAACTTAGGGTCTGTCGCACTACGGTCAAAGGCAAAAATAAATAGCCCGTGAAAAAATTTCCAAAAATTTGACACCGCAAACGGAAGTTCCAAAAATTTGAAAACATTTTAGGATCGCGCTGTCCGTCCATGCATGAGCTATAGGAAAAGTGTATTTCGACTAAATAAAGTTTAATTTATCTGAAATAAACTTTTCAACTCCCACTCAGTAATTTTTATGAGTAAACACCGAGCGCTTAGCACCCGCGCCTCGGATTCGATAAAAAACGCTTGGTCAGTACCAAGACTTTACGAATTTTGGCACTATTTCTGAATTGACTGCAGTGTTTTAAAGGTTTGTCTATAAAATATTTGCAGTGAAAGGACACAAAAACACACAAGACTACTTTATGCGAGCAGTGTAGGTTTTTTGGGATAACTGATAAAACTTTACTTATAGTCGAAATGCACTTTTCCTGTAGCCCATGGTCCATAGTCCTTTTTCATAATGGCGGGCGAGTTATTTATTCTTTTATATCTGTGTTAATTAGCCCTAGTGGCCTCGTTAGCGTGTGCAAAATTCAAAATAAGTTTTACTCTTAAGGCCAATAGGGCTAATTAACATAAAATAACAGAATAAATAAATTGGCCGCCACTATGAAAAAGGTCTATGCTGTCGAAAACATACGTGTAATGTCCGTAATGACATAAAAACAAAAAGCGTGTCCCTCCGGAAGCGTGTTTTTTTTTATTCCCTCGATTTGTAGCTCAATTACAGAGAATGAGGCGTTGCTAATGAGGCAAAAATGAAAACAAAGATTCGCCTTTATCTCAGGACCGAATGCCTTTGTATTAAAGAAGACTGATAGATTCATATAGTTAGATAATAAGCTACCAATGATAAAAATGCAAAAACATTTATCAACTTTGCGAGGTCACTGACTTCGTTTCGGAGATCAGGTGTGTTAAAAAAAAATTGCGTGATTTTTATCAATCGGCTGTTGTTACATTTAAAATGATTAAAGTGGAGACCACAGAGAAGACACTTTTAACCGATGACGTCTTTTTAAAATAATATAAGAAGCATGTTATTCTACCTGTAATACATGTACAGTAGTTATTGAGTTTTCTGTCAATTAAAGAGGTTTTCACATTTGTATACCTTTTATCTTTCTTTTGTGAGTTACATTGTTATATTAAATTTCTTATTTTTATTCAGGGCATTATTTTATTCCCCGTCATTAAAAACTAGTATATATTTATTAATAATTGTTTTTACTAAAGTGTCCACAAAAACCCCCTTACTAGATAGACGGAACAGTTTCCCTTGGCATTTTCCAAATGTGGTTAAGACTCCCCCCTCTCTCTCTCCTTAAGTTTTATGTTTGTGGTGTAAACGGGAACTTATTGATTAGTAATCAAGTTGGCTTGATCGGAAAGACCATTGGAATACGGTGATATAATGTGATGAAAATGGGAATACATTCCGTTATTTCGGTAACTTGAAAAGTAAGATAATAAGTTACAAAAAGAACTGGTTTCCTGCCTTCAAAAATTGTTTCCTGCCAAGGGTGTAATTAATTTCCCCAGTACTTCCTTTATCCCGTGTTACATGAGTATTTTAAAAGCGGAAAATATAGTGATCAGACTCTATCACTTTCGTAGAAATTGTTATCTTATGACTTTCGTTTATTTTAAGCTTAACCGAGAATATATGATGCTACAGTGGCAAAACAAAAGATCTATTTATGTCACCATTACACCGTTTACTAAATATCAGTTAAGGTGTATTAAGTGGCACTTAATTGTTGTCATGTGATCGTGTCCTCCCAACCTATAATATAAACGAATTAATCAATTTCTTTGCCGGTAGTCTTTTCAGTGAAGAGGAGCAGGTCCACTGCTACCCATTTGTCTACTGTGGTCAATTTCACAAAGCATTTAAGTGAAAGTCATTTTCTTAATTGCGTCAGTTTAAACCTCTGTAAGTACAGACTTTCTTTTTGTTTTCGTTTTTTGTATAGTTTTTTGTTCTTAAATTGAAAGTTAACTGATTTAAGAACAATACTGTATCGATGCTTCGTTTATCAACGGTAGTTTGCAAGTTTTGCAGGTGAGTTTAGTGTTCACTTGAAATTGGTAATTAATTGCAATTACACCAAATAACGGATGTCCATTTGGAGTTCTAGCTGTGTATAAAACCAGCAAGAAAACGTATCTCTTAAGATGTTGAAAGGACGCTACTCGTGGTCTGGTCTGCTATTCAACAAAAGATGACAGAAACCCTTTAAAATCATCGATCCGACATCCCGTTATCATCGATTCCACGGCTCTGGAGTGAGCCATCTGAAACGGTGCAACAAAACAGGAACTTGAAGGTGAATCGGGTTCCATGATCCACATCGAACTCACTTTTGGTGACAAAGCAGTTTCACTTTTTTCTTCCAGAACTGATTTCCACACGGCTGGCACATTGTGGCTTCAGCAGCATCACTGAGACGGAAGGCTGGGATCATAATTTTAAAATAGCTGGTCATGAGTTTAGGTTCGGCTTTGTGGATATTGCTAGTCTGGGGTAAGTTTAGAGCACGTACATATATTAGTTATTATGTATAGCCTGTGCATAAGTGATGCAGTTTTCACAAAAAGTAACCTTCAAACATTCTCCGCTCGCCCAACCAGAAATGGTACATGTTCGAGTTAACCCACTAGACACCCTTCCCAGATTACAACACGTGATTCTATCATCCCCAACTAATGCTTTCTGATTTTCGTACAAACGATTTTCTAAAGTTACGCTGGACAGCTTTTAATATTAGATTCAATTTTTCTTCATGGTCTTAAACCCCGATCAAACGGCGCATGATGGTCGATAATAGTCAATGATAGTTCAAACCCGTGCTCCGGTTTGAACAGGACTACCATCAGTTATCGAACAGCTGTTGCCACCTAAAGTAGCGGGCTCAGCTGTAGGTTTATCAAAAATGGCCACAAAAAGTCACTTGAAAAATCAGCCAAAAATCAGCCAACAAATTGTTTATTCGTCGTGCAATAGTAGCTTCGAGACAAGCAAGGAGTGAGTGGGTAAGTTTGCTGACGTGATTTTTGATCAACTATATCGATCAACTACCATGTGCTATTATACACCGTTTAGTTGACCTGTTATTGTCTCTACTCTAAGGCCTTACCCCGGTTGCCGGGTAAATAAACAGATAAAATATTAAAATAAGTGTGCCATAATTAATTTAAAAAAAGCTGGCTAAACTAACAACGCGGTTTATTTGCCATCGTTTGTAAGTTAAACTAGTACATGACGTTCCGATATTAAAAGACTATAACTCAGGCATAACAAATATTGCAGTCTAACTTTGATTGCGATCATTTTCTATTTTGATGCACTGATCAGTAAAACTGTATTGCAAAGATACGGGAAAACCCCTCGGTCAGTTAAATCATGACTTGAATAAATAAACATTTCATGGGGCGGAAATGTTTGAATACATTACCAAGGTGTGTGTTTAAGACATTTCAGTGGTTCTTCTGATTTCATACCTCTAAAATGATCACAAATGCGTTTCAATTTCGTATTATTGATGTAGGTTAAGTGGATTGATCTTACAATCAAATTAACCCTTTCACTGACACCCATGTCAATTACGTACTCTAACTAAATTTTGAGTCTGTCGACAAAATTCTATGGTGTGACTGATATAAAGACGAAACCTGTTCAGTAGTACTTTTGCATGGTACCATTTTGTTTTTCAGTATTTTAGAAAATGAAATTTTTATTTTTTTTTTAATTTTGAGTTTTGGCACTTTTAAAGCAGTCATGCACAGGAGCTTAATTGACAACATGAGAAGCTTAAGTCGTTATGAACTAAGACAGGTTAATAATTAAACCGAACCGCGCCGTGAAAAAAAAAAATAAACAGGGCTTCAGTTCGCGTATCTAGAGATTCAGTGATAAAAATACGATTGATTTATTTAATCACAAAAGTCCAGTTTCTGTTATACAATGTTTAAAAGTGACTCATTGCTGTAAGCTTGCAGAGCGGATGCTCAGGAAGTTGTCTCGGTATTAAAAGATTTCAGTTTCAAAAGTACAATACGATCAAGATAGCCCCCTTCCGCTTAATCACAAATTATGTAGGCGCGTTAGAAGGAATTTCCGGCGGAAATGAGCCCCTGAAAAAAAAAACAATAGGGGCGGCCATTTGGAAAAATCTCAAATTTTACTGCACATAAACCACAGGACAACCAACCAAATTAGGATGCGATTACCAGTGTATCTCATGTGACTAAATTTCCAGATTATTAGTTAAAATCTTGATTCCCATGCATTGTGAACTCACTCTTTTCTGGCCTCTATAAATTTCATAAAATGCGATAACATACTTGAATACAGGTCAAGCCAAAATAAAAAATTATAAGAAATCTCAAATTTCATATATTTTTTAATCACGCTGACGAAAATAATAAACAGTATCACAGAAAAATAGTGATCAAGAGCTTTCTTATGGATAGTCACACTTTAGGATTTGATTCAAACAGTGTTCGTTCGTATAGACGATAATAAACATCACCACTGGAGATTAATTAAGTATACTACTCGATAGCTTTCATTTGAATGGTCACACTTCACTTAGGACTCTATCCGCCAGCCTAAAAAAATTAGAACCGTCTTGCACAGCGTGTTAAATAAACAAAACCGCGGGTGAAGTACTGCTCGATGGTCACTTAAGGATTTCATCCACAAACTCTAAAGTTTACAACCCTTGCTTTCGCTTGTAAATTATTTGGGAAACAGAACCAAAGAAAAATGTGCTGGAAAGCTTTTGAATGGATATTGATCCACAGACTCAAAATGTAGAGCAACAAGCTTCCCAAGGTTTAGCTCTGGGCCGGAGTGAAAGAGTAGAAGGGTTTATTTAATTTGTTTTTTCCCTTCCAACAGGAAAGCTGCTTCTCTTGACAGCAGGTAAGCGATCTGTTGTTTTGGTTGTTTTGTTTCGCTTGCACGACGCATTCAAGTCGACTCAACAGAAAGTTTCCGATATCACTTCTTCGGACTGAAATTCCCTTGATTTTGCGACATCCAGGAAGATAGATAATAGAAGGGAAAATTCCCTGTAGTGAGAAGCACTTTCATTTCCCTTTTCTCCAACTGTTATCCGGTCAAATTACAAGCTTTGCCTTTTACTCAAAATTTTCCAAATTTCAGTAGCATTCCTGAAATAAAGTTAATAAATGGGGGTTGTCCGTTATAATAGACTTAATATATAAAAATCAACTCTAAGCATCTTTCTTGCTTCGATAGGCAAATACGGTCAGACGTGTAACAATACACGATAAATTTAATTAATGTGAAAATTCAGTTGTTATTCTTGCGAGAGACTGGTTACTGATACACATAAACTGCATAAACGTGTGTTGATAAATCAAGCCATTCGAAAGCCATATAGTATCAGTGTCATACAAGGACATTCATGCACTAATCACGGCTGGCCATGCAACATATACATGATTAATAATACATGGTGCGCGGCGGGAGATATGAAATTTCTCGTCGAGACTAATTAAGTAATTTTCCGAAGATGTTCCGAAGATTTCCGACGATTTTGGAGAATCTCCGAATTCTGTCCGAAGATTCTACGGGTTAAGATTTCCGAGGAAGCCCGACAATGTTTCGATTGATACATTAACATTAAAAGTTTTCCTTATATTTACTCATTTTATTTTTCAGGTTCTGTAATACCACAGCAGGAGCATTCTAATGATGTTTTGTCCTTGAACTGTGAAGCATTCAAAAAAGCCAAACGAGAGAACAAACTAGAATCTGTGGAATGGAAAGTGGAAGGCACATTGATCGCAGAATGTCATAAAGGCCTTTTAATTCTAAAATGTAGATTGTGGGAGTCCTTGTTGGAAGCCAAAGGAATGAAAGTGTTGAACATTTCTAGATCCAATGGAGCCCTAAGTATAACACGCTTATCACCGACGAACACAGCGAGACCGAGTGTGGACTTTTTGTGTATCGTTAGAACGAATACGGATGAAGTTTGCACTAACGAAGTTACGGTCGATTTCTCTGTGAAATGTGAGTTGGGACAGTTGTTTAAAAGAAGTGGTTATGCAATTTTAATTTATGTAGACCAAAAAACTGATTTGCATCAGTCGACAGTGGCGGAAATAAGCTTAAGGAGGTGGCTCAAAATGAAAAAAGAGGGGGCAACGTAGTGAAAAATTGTAAGGGCCCTACTGAAAACTGCTGCGGCGAGTGCGCTCCTTGCCTAAATATTGTTACTAATTATTATTATTATTATTATTCAGTTATTATTATTATTTATTATTTATTATTATTATTATTATTAACCCTCGGACGTACACGCAAACTTATACCCCCACTGTGGTACAAGGAGGTGGCGGAGGGGGTTTGGGTGGCAACCCCTATTTAGATAGCCTGTGATGTGCTCTACTAGGGGTCCGTGACAACATCCAAAATGTTTTATTGACATGCTCAAGCGTCATATTTGCACTTGTTTTGGTGCGTATTCGTACCGTAAAAAAAAATATTATAATAGCTAATATTTAATATTTAGATATAATATACGCTGTTTAGGTTCAGCAAAAAGAGCGAATTGAAAGAGAATTAATTAGACCATTTAAATTTCAGGCCCACAAACAACTCCGTCAGCTCCGTCAGCTCCGTCAACTCCGTCTCCTACTTTCACTCGACCAGCGGTGAGTATTAGTTCTAACTTTTCTTTAACCCCTTTTAATTGATAGAAGCAACAAAACATTCCGGCAAATATCCATTTTGTAGAGAAAATGGGGAAACAAACAGTACGGAATCAAAACAATAAACAGGAGCTTCTACTATTTCAAAGGTTCATTTTCATTTATTTATTTATTTACTATTTACATGTATTTATTTTAATAACGGAGGTTTTAGATAAACAATTAAGAATAAAAATTAGCGATAATAGTGTAGAATGACGTTTCGATGACTCACTCATCATTTTCAAATTCGTAACTAAAGTCTTGTGAGTTCATTATATAATAAATTTCTTAAGAAATGCCATGGAAAGCTGGAATGCTTAATCTATGAAATGCTTTTCATCAAAGACAAGAAACCTAAACTGAACACACAATCTGACTCAATCAAAGCAAAACTATTCACCTAATTAACACTCTCTATACTCCACATTGTATTCCTTTTTTAATCATATGCAATAAGACTTTCAAATTTATTATATAATGAACTCACAAGACTTTAGTTACGAATTTGAAAATGATGAGTGAGTCATCGAAACGTCAAGACATTCTACACTATTATCGCTAATTTTTATTCTTAATTATTTATTTATTTACTATTTATTTTTAGATTTATTTATTTATTTAACACACATTACAGAGATAATACATGAAGCGCAGACGGAGATATGACATTTCGCTTTGACACTAATCACGAAGTTTTAAGCTTCCGAAGATGTTCCGAAGATCGTCAAAAATTCTCCGAATACTGTCCGAAGGTTGAACGAACGTTTCCGATGATATTCCGCATTTTTTTGATGATTGACGAAGATTATGTTTCGATTTATACATTACAAACATATTCATCACAAAAGTAAATATTTATTGTATGACAGGAGCCTATTGATATCGAGCAGACCTACAATACAACTATGCAAAAACAAAACGATTTATTAAACAGCAGTGTGAACGATTAGAAACCATGGATACTGCGTAACTGCCCCCCCCCGGGGGGGGGGAGGGGGGTACTCCCACAAAATACCTATACGGGTATGTGCCGCCCAACGGGGTCGTGATTTTGGGACTCCTGATCGATCTAGAACGGGGTATTCATTTCAGAGACATTTCCTAGACCGGGGTATAATATTTCGAACGCACGAAAGCTTCAAATTATCAGCAGCCATTTTTTTCTAGAACGGGGTATTAAAAATTGACCTATTTCTAGAATGGGGTATCATTTTGAGTGCAAATTCTTTCTAAAACGGGGTCCAAATTTGGAGACCCGGGCGGCACAGACCTATCCAAAATATACCCGAGTACCCCCCCCCCCCCCCCCCCCCCCCCCCGGTAACTGCCAACAAATTTAGTAATTTCTTGAAATTAATGTAAATGAAGTTTTTTATATAGTCAATCTGTACTTGTTTTGTTAAATATATATATTTTTTCTTTTTGAATTGACGTGAGAAGCGTTACCGGTAGTTATAGTTCTGTCTGTATTACCAAGTCTGACATTCAACGTCACCAGGCTCTCAAGCAAGGACGAGGAGTTCCGAGCAGACGTTTGATTCTGTGATACCCTAGGTGCCAGACGCTTTTCTCGCGTTCTGTCTGTGATGAAAAAGGCTTAATATAATCTCCGTAAATGATTGGCATCATGAAACATTTCTACTTACAATAATTGTTTACTTATAAATGTCGTGCAGATAATTAAGTCTGACATTGCGTAACGAGGCTCTCAGTCGATCTCAGGCAAGGATGCGCGACACTTAATGACATTTACTGATGCAGCCTGTATGGCGGCTAAAATGATCATGGCAGCATGTAAGCTTTATCTGGTTTCTCTAATAGTTTTCTTATATGCCACAAAAACATTTCAGCTCCAAGGCAGTGGCAGCGTTCCCAAGGTGCAGACCGAATCCGGTGCAGTTGTTGGCAAGATTGAGACTCTTCCACTCGGCAAATCAGTGCGCGAGTACCTTGGTATCCCGTATGCTGAACCTCCGGTCGGAGACTTGAGGTTTGCTGCTCCAAAACCCGCCAAACCTTGGTCGGGAATCAAAGAAGCAAAAGAATTTGGAGCTTCGTGTCCACAACCGCATTTTCCTTTCCTTCCGAGTAAAGTTGGCGAAGGTTAGATCGATTATTACATCCTTACTGTCACAGGCTTATATTGCATAACCAGGTAGTAAAGAGCATCTTAAAATTTGTAAAACGACTAAGTTCGATTGTACTGTTTCTCCATATCATTTTAGTGCCTTTTAATGAAACTATGTGAAAGTTTATTCAATATGATCTTTTTGTTTCCTTTTAGCGGCTGGAGCTTTTAGGGAATCTCCCGAATGCTGCTTTCTCCTTTCTGAAAATTCTTGCTGACCTTATTTCGTACGACATTTTTATTCATCCGAAAACAAGAGGCGTTACATTTCCTGTTGTTACCAAAGTTTGAGGCGACATTTTTACTTAAAAAAACTATAGTTTTTAGTCTGATTGTTCCACATGAATTTTTAAGATGGATTCTTGCAAATTAATTGTTACTAAGCTGACTAAGGCTGATGATGTGATCGATGATATCAAAGTTTGCGTGACGAGTTCTATTTATCAGTCAAACTCGAGATAGCTAGGCGCGTTGATTTGCATATTACATGTACCTCCGGATATCCACTCGCTCCTAGATTTGGAGGAGAAATGGCAACTTCTCATAGTTCACTGCTTATATATGGTGTCATTACTGCCAGCAGTCTCAAATACGATACTATAAAAGGCATATTTACCTTTACACCTTCGACTCATTTTACGGATTGTGCAATTTAAAGTGTCTGCTCACTTCAAAGGGACAATGACAGCTGTCACGATTGGGTTGACACCTCGAGGTGTTTATTTATAGAAGCAATATTGCGTTTGAGGGGCTTATTTATTTTTAGGCCTTCTAGAGGGGGGGGGGGGGGGGGGGGGGCTTATTTAAAACTCTCCAGGAATTTCTAGTTCAGCGATGTCCTCCAGCGTACTGTCGTCTTCTGGGACGCCTTCAAAATGATCAACATTTTCTTCTAAAGTGATTCTGACCCGACCTAAGTGGCTGTGTCTTCCATGGTTTCGTGGGGGGAGTGGGGTGTGGGGTTAATAGAGAGGGGGCTTATTAAAAAAATGAAGCTCAAGAAAAGGGGCTTGTTAGAGAGGGGGGTTAATAGGAGGGAGCTTAATAGAGCATTTATGTTAGTTTTATTTATTTACACCTTATTGCAATAACGTTGTCATATCAAAAAGCAATAAACAAAAAGCAAAAAAAACTAGGAATTTTAAAATTAGCATATAACCATCATACCTTGCAACATTCACAACACGCGCGTTTATAGCTGTATACATGTATTAATCATGTTGTTGAGAGAAATCATTTGCATCAGTTTCTTGGTATCCTTTTGATGCAATTCGAGGCTGATTCATCTAGCGAATTTCAAATCACATCACATGCATGGGTAATTAATTCCTATTTGGTTTGTTGCTTTTTGCTTTTTGATATGACAACGTTATTGTCATATAGTGAATTTAGTGAAATTATATTCTTGAACGTCTTCACTCTTTCAATCAAAATTATTTTTTACAGAAAATGAAGATTGCCTTTACCTTAATGTGTTCGTGCCATCGACCATCAAACCCGATGACAAATTGGCAGTCATGGTGTGGATTCATGGTGGTGGATTTGTAATTGGTTCCTCGACTGAGTACTCAGGTCACGTGTTAGCAGCCTTTAATGACGTCATCGTTGTGACATTCAACTACAGGCTTGGAATACTGGGATTCCTGAGCATTCCTGGGACTGATGTAAAGGGGAATTATGGGATGTTTGACCAGGTAAATGAGTTTCATCGCAAGGAAATGTAGCATAATTATTATAATATAAATCTCATCGAAAATTAGCTAAAAATTATAAAGAAATCTGGGTAATGTAACGGAGATTCTGCTCTTTTGGATCAAAACCCTACTAAATAGAGCAGTTTTCAATTGAGTATCGGAAGTAATTACACAATTGCTTTGGTTTTGCATTGCTACGCTTTGTGATTGGCTAAAAAAATCTCACGCCACTTTCTCGACCATTCAGAAGTAAAACCAAAACCAATCGTGACTTGCTCGCACGCGTTTTCCCGCGCTTGGTGCCGCCGACATGTAATTGCTTCGAGTTCTGATTGGTTCATTGGATTGTTTACGACTGCTGTGATTGGTCAGAGTAATTACTTCGGTTTTGGTTTTACGACACTCAATTGAAAACTGCTCTATTTGACTAAGCACCTTTGTTCTTACACAAAATGCTCTTAGAACGCCGAAAAAATATCAAGTGATTTCTAAACTGCAAAACAGTCGGTTTTTTCCTCTTAAAGCCATGCGAGGTTCGAAGCAAGAGGCGCAAAGCGCCGATCTGCGCGCGAGCCTCACGCGCCTGCAGGGCGCGTGAGGCGAGGAAAAAACGACTGTCCGGTTTCCATACAACGAATTCGTTCCGACTAGGGGGTCTGATTACTTCCGTAGCGTCCCTCCCCAGTCTCACTCCACGTATCCACACTCGCTCCAGATCTTTTCGGTCGCGCATTTTTTTCGGAGGACTCGCGCAAAAATACGGACTGTTTTGCAGTCTAAGTGATTTCTTGAAGAGACAACAAAAACCACAATCAGATTCAAGCGATTTTTCAAGACACAAGGCAACAACATGAAAAAAAAAAAGGTCACAATCCATTTTCAATTCCCAACTGCTGCCGTCCGCAGTCAAAGACATCTATGTCTAATTGCACTCATATAGTAATTTTTAACAAAGCGGGAGCATTTTTTAGGTTTTCATTAATACAGAATTTTTTGGCTTTTCAAAATAAATCTAAACAGGTGGTATTACTCCTTTAAAATAAGAGTTACAACATTCTTCAAGAACAGCGCGTACTCTGATTGGTTGACAAATGCCATCCATTTGTCTCTGGGTAGCAAGCACACGCCACTTAGCTTGTTTGCCGGCAATTTTGATATATTGTCTCCGTGATATGTTATAAAAATAAATGTTAAACATTGCAGCTGTGCGTAAATCGAGTTATGGATGCACTTGGGAGGAAAAATATAGAGGTTAGGTGCTTAGCAACCTCCCGCGTGTATCCATAACGCGATGTACACTGACATTGCACATTTACGATTTCGTAAATATATAATGTTATTTATCTCTGCAGATTCTGGCATTAAAGTGGGTCCAAACTAACATTGCCAGATTTGGTGGCGATCCAAACAAAGTGACCGTGTTTGGTGAGAGTGCAGGTGGAATGAGTGTTGCCCTGCATTTAATCTCGCCTAAGTCAGGAGACTTGTTTCAGAAAGCCATTATGCAAAGCGGTGCGGCTTCCTCACCCTACCTTGCACTAGGAAAGGAAGCAAGTGTAGAATCGGTGAAGATATTTGCGACTGCTGCAAACTGTCCGTCTAACAAAACACTCATTGATTGTTTGAGTGGCAAGAGTGCCGAGGAAATCATTTCTTTGCAGGCAAATTTGTCAACGATCTCCCCCAGAGACATTAAGGAACTCACCAGTCCAATTGTTGATGGTGATTTTATACCTGATTCACCTCAAAAGCTGTATAAAGAGGGAAAATTCATTCCCAATGTTGCCGTAATCACTGGCTTTACAACTCATGAAGCATCTCTAGGCGTTGTCCTCATGCCAGGAAATGCAAGCAGAGATGGTGTTTCGAAAGAACTGTTTGAAGCTAACGTCACAAGTACCCTTAAAGATGGAGGCGTTGAAATTAAAATGGTGGAGGAGCTGGTTCGGCATCAGTACACAGATCATTCTCATCCACACAACAACATTACTGCAAGAGAACGGATGATTGATTTTCAAAATGACTTTATGGTTGTTGCACCAATGATATATGAGGCGAAAGCTTTAGCGAAGGTATAAGCAATGTTGTGTTTAACCATTTTTAGATCAGTGGGGATGAAAAGTGCTTGAGTTTACTTTAAACGCCTATGCCTTTAAAAGTATTTGAAGTCAATTGCGCGTCAATTTTGGCATTCAAAATTTTATGCAGTTATCAGGAGCCATCCTGTGGGTACTCTGGTAAACCCCTAGGCCACGGTCAAACCAAAATCAAATCAAACGGTCAGAAAAGACCAAAAAAGCCCGGACTGCGGACTGGGATGAAAATAAATGTTTACTATTACAAATGCGTTCCCTGAGAAGGAAAGGAGTATTAGTATGGAGATGGTAGGAGTTAAAATAAAATACCACGGAGTCATTGCGTAGACTACTCACCCGTTATTAACAAACATTTTTGTCCGGAAGCAAATAACTCCAATATGGGGAGATTAAACAAGACTAGTCGAATACACAACAACGTGAGTGTAGAGGGGGTGGGGATGGGGGTTGGGGGTGGAGGCAGGAGGGTCGAATTACTGTAATGGAGTGGAGCAAAGACAACAGTTTTGGTTCGAATTAATCAGGGTCATTCTTCTATACTCCAGTGACGTATATATAATAGATTAAGCACCGAGTTTACGGCAAACGGCAAACATCAACTTGTCGTTTGCCATTTACAGCGAAAGAGAGAGCTTGAACTTGCAAACGCTTGCCGTTGTATAGTAAAGGGTAGCAGGACTCGTTGCGTAGAAAACGGCGGCTGCTGTAACCATCACTGCCGTTCGCGAGTAAACAGTACGCGATTGCTTAATCTCTCTAATGACTAAAAACAACGGTTCTGGAAACCATATGCTTGACAGAATATGAATTTACCTCAATTGGTCTTAGAACCGTCCCAGTTGGAATGTGATTCAGTTTACTTGATTCTCTGCTGAATTCATTTTTGCTTTTTTCCCTAGGCTGGTAAGCAGACCTATTTGTACGTATTCGAGCACCGTCCTGATTTCTCTCCTTTTCCTGAGTGGGCTGGTGCGTTTCATGGCGTAGACATTGGCTTTGTGTTTGGAGCACCGTTCCGGAAAGTTTCATCGTTGTTAGAATTTTTCACTTCCAAATATTCCGACATTGAAAAGGGTTTCAGCTGGTATATCATGAAACTGTGGACAGACTTTGCTAAGTTCGGGTAAGAAGACATTTTGGCGCGTTTTTTGGGTCATATTCCGGTCATTCCAAAACAGGATACCGGTACCTCTAAATCTAGCACCTACTCTCTGTGGAACTACATTGTCAAAGTCACTACTTTGACTTTGTGTACTTGGATTTTTTGTTGGGTGAGAATGTAAACAACATAGTTTTGTTAGCGTATTCTTATTTCAAAATGACCAGAATATGTCTCAAAAAATGCACACTTAATCTTACACAGGCGGTACAGATTACGAGTAGCACAAGGCTCGACTACCAGCTGCTGTTCGGGAAACGAGCACGCACTCCCGAGAAAGCGGCGTCGGAAATCGAGCCTAGAGTAGCACGCGCATGCGTCAACATCAGCAAGAAGAAGAACTTACAGAGGTTCTTGTTTTATTCTCTGACTCAACTGTTACGTTTTTATGAAATGTTCTGGTCATTTTGAAATAAGTAGTTTTTGTTTACAATCCTGTTGCCCTTCACACACCTTGCCACGAAAAATTTGTTTTTGTCAAAATTGCAAGGAAATATCCTAAAAATACGCTAAAAGTACTCTTGCGATAAGCGACTTTGCGCATGCCTATTTCATTGCGTTCGCTGGCTGAACAAAGCCTGAGCTGGGTGACTGCTTGTAAAGTGTACTGCAGTAACTTGCATAACCTGCAATAACCTGCATAACTAACGAGGATGTCAGTTACATTTAGTACACTGTGTCCAACCTCAGGTAACGGGGCATTTATTTGGGTTCCCTGCCGCTATCAACGGTTAACACTCGTCATCTCTCAAACTGACGTTGGACACCTGATGTGGTTTACACAATGTAGCATTATTTTTCGTTATATTACTGTCGTACACGAGAACAGAATTTATTATTAGGCAGAGAACTGAGAGAATAGAGCTCCAGTTAAGCAAAGAATAGCGTTTTGGGGTTTGGCACTGATCTACAGTGTTTAGGGTTAAGCACTGATTTAAACTCGGCAGATTGTCTACGTTTGTGTAGTGGATATGGATCAGTATTAGTTATGGAGCGAACGACTCGGGTTCAAAGCATACGCTGATCTTTTTCATTCTTTTAATCTTAAGTGTGAAATACGTTTTACTTCATGTAATTTTAAGTGAAAGAGAAAAGTCAGTTTGAGATACGGAAACAAGTGTTGACCCACATCAACACATGCAATATTGTCCTATATAAGCAGACACATACCTCACGTAACATGATGTATTTTTTAGTTATAATCCAAGAAATCAATGTACGGAATTATTTGCCATATAGACAGTCATGCTTGCGATACCTTTGTTTTGTTTTCAGGTCTCCAACTCCTTCTGACTCCAGCTCTCCAATCAAGTGGCTACCATTCACTACAGAAGACCAACTCTACCTTGCCCTCGACGTGAAGCCGAGGCTGAAACAGAGGTATAGAGCAAAGGAAGTAGCGTTTTGGAATAGTATCATAATTCCTAAGGTTACTAAGCAAGCTAAGAGACGGAAGGGGCGACAATAAGGAAACCGAGTGGTACTGGCTTGGTCAAATTACCAAAGCCTGTTTTAAAACAGCTAACAAACATTTTGCCAAGTGTGTTTGTTATCGCTTGTAATTTATATTTCTTGTGCGGTCAAAATGTAACAACCCTATCTTTGATAAGTATTTATTCAGTGCCCTTGTATTGTCCTTTTCTTACCTATGGTTGCGCATTGCGGTGTAATAATTACGAAGCTCCATCACCACAATTAGGTCAGTTAGTGAAGCTACAAAATAAGATTGTCAGAATCATCAACAACATACCACTTCGTGATCATATTACTCCCCATTATGTAAACCTTGGCCTTATTAAGCTTTCTGACATGGTAAAATTAAATACCTGCCAACTATTTTATAATCATATTGTAGATAACAAGCCGTCTAATTTCTCTACATCCTTTGTATCTGAGCAACATAATTACGCCATTCGAATTACATCCTTACAACACCTAAATCTTGGTTCCTTCAGAATAAACATGAGAAAATGTTGTCCAACAATCATCGGATGCTATTACTGGAATGATATTCCTATATCCATACACAAAAAGCAAACTAGACAACAATTTAAAGAGCACTTTACCAATATTATTTTGCTCAGTATTATTCACGTCGCTGTCTCGCCAATCTTGTAACAGTTATATTCAGTACTTTTATGTTTCCATTCCTTTCTTTGTAGTGCGCTTTCTCTTTTTTCTTTAAAAAAATGTAAATTAGTTTATGGTTATAGTTGAAATCTCTCGTAAGCGACCGCGACCGCGACCGCGACCGCGACCACTTTTCAAAGCTGGTGATTTGAATTCACTATTGTTTTTAATCTGTTGTAGGCGACCACTCGCCAATATTTTGATGCCGCTACAGACACAAAATAAACTCTTTCAATCCAATTAAAATTTGTCCCTTGCATCAAAACTTGTTTATGATAAAATGATTTGTGCTGATCTGCTGATAGGTGCTTTGTACATTGTAATTATTACAGATTCATGTGATTCAAAGTTAACAGAGTTAAGACCTCTCTGTTGTTTGACCTCCCGTAAGCGACCACCTTGGCTTTGCTTTCTGGGTTGTCGCAATGTTTAGATATATTTGTACCTTGAAGGTAAAAATATCGATTGGAAGTATACATAGACTATATTAGTCACCTACGGAGCCATTATTTGTGTCGTCACGCAACCCCTTTACCAGTGGAGAGGAGCGTTGCATGACGACACAAATAACGGCGGCGTAGGAGACTGGGTATATGTGTTTATAACCCACCGATATATTAATTTTCTCGCGATCAGCGAAGTAAGATTTAATTCATTGTAATCTGTTTATCATGATTATTTTTGTTTGTTTGTTTATTTGTTAACTTTCTATGTAGTCTTACGCTTTTGCAGTGTAACGATTTATAGTCATGCAAATAAATATAGCTTGCTGTTGTTGTTGTTGTTGTTACAGTCGACGCTAATTAAAACAAATAAGTTTACGTTCAGGACTTGATTCTATTTTTTCATCGAAGAAAAAAAAAGTCGTTGCGTACAAACCAAAGATCATTGTGCTACTCGCCTGAGGGTTCGCAGCAATTAAAAATATGGTGGTAAATAGGGTGCGGGAAATACCAAAAACTCCAAAACTATGCGTTTAACGTCGGTTAAGTGCGCTTCGGAAATTAATCAGTGGGTTATAAAATAAACAACCCCCTTTCTGGTTTTCTGGTATATCAGAGGATAATACACTTGGCTGCAAAATGTTTTCTCAAAATTTTACAGTTGCCCTGAAACTGACTTCTCTTCTCGGCCAACTGTTCACGTCTCAGCCACGGCCATTATCCAATATACCAGCCGCCGAAAGGGGTTTGTTTACTACGTGGTCTCTCAAGGTGGGATAGTAGACTTTCTCGAAGTCGTTCGCTTCTCGCTTCCGGTTCCGGTCCACGCGCTTATGATTGAGCTCTTGACTTGTGGGCAAGTCTAGGGTAGACTAGCTCTAGGTCTAGGTCTAGGCTGAGTACAGCAAATGAGCTAAGTTCCGGCTATTTCTCGCTGTGTGGACCACCTGTGGCTCGCCGGTGTACCATACCGCGGATATACTTCACCAAATTTAATTTATATAGATGGGTGATGATGTTGATGCAGTTAAATTTATATAATTATTAGTTAAAATTTTAAGGCACGCACTGATTTTCGACGTCTTTGGCTGGAATGGGGATGAATTCCAAATTATGATGTTGTGTCTTGGAAAAATCGCATTCTTTCGAGAATAAAGTTGAAATATTCTTAGTGTCAAAGCCGTAGTCTTTGTATCAGTGAGACTTATTATAAACTTCCCTTAAAAGTTAAAATGAGAAAACCAATGAAGACTTGCAATTTGTGCCTTTAACTTCAGAACAGTTTACACAGTTTATTTGTTATTTACCAACAAGATTTACTTGAGAAACAAGTAATGTATTTGAGAAATGCCCTGATTATGTGAGTTATAGTCTTGTTCAAACTCGTCAGGAAGATGACATCAGTAATACAGTAACGATGGTAACAACAACAGTCCAGCATTTTGCTGCCTTCCCTAAGGGAGACCCACTGACTGTTAACAGAAACAGAAACAAAATTAGAGATTAGATGATTAGATGGCAACAACTCGCAATAAAAATGTTGAAACGCCCCCTAGTGGGAATATATCACTCTGAACATTTAAATGAAAGCTTTTCAGCAGTACTTTCCTGTGGTGCTGTTTATGCTGAACACGGACCATTCAATTGAAAGCTATTGAGCAGTACTTTCTTCGGTGCTGTTTATTATGCTGTACAAATTAGATGTAGCTTTTGAGCCTGGACGAAATCCTAAAGTGTGACCAGTACTGTACAGCTACTGAGCAGTACTTTCCTGTGGTACTGTTAATTATGCTGTACAAGGTGGTTCTAACTTTTGCGTCTGTAGCTGAAATCCTAAAGTGTGACCATTCAAATGAAAGCTACTGAGCAGTACTTTCCTGTGGTGCTGTTTATTATGCTGTACAAGGTGGTTCTAACGTTTGCGTCTGTAGCTGAAATCCTAAAGTGTAACCATTCAAATGAAAGCTACTGAGCAGTAATTTCCTGTGGTGCTGTTTATTATGCTGAACATAATGGTTCGAGCATTTTAGTCTGGATCGAATTCTCAAATGTGACATTTAAAACTGATGCTAAAAAAGAAAGAAAGACCACTCTCTTACCATCACAGAAGTATTCACCATCACCATAATATCCTTTGGGACATGCGCAGCTGAAGCTTCCTTCGTTGTTGTTACATGTTGCTTCCTCTGCGCATGGCCATTCACCTTTGTCGCACTCGTCAATATCTGCAACGAAAACCGGAAAATAATGAACATATCTACAATGGAACCCAGGGAAATATCGTAAATATCTACAACGGAACCCAAGAAGTTGAAAATAAAACGCAATTAATTGGAAATGTCTGCAACGAAACCCAGGGAAATAACAAAATGTCTACACAACGAAACCAAGCCTTGCCTTACCTTTGCACTCTTCCGCTTCCCTGTAAAATTCGAATCCGTGGTGGCACCGGCATAAATAGTCTCCAATAGTATTCTCGCATCTTATAAAATTATACTTGCCACATGGCTTTGTTAGGTTCTTGCATTCATCGATATCTGAAACGATAATATGACAATAGAAGTTAGGAGATGACCCCAGATATAGTATTTGACGTATTTGTATTTTTGTAGCAAGGAAGGCTAAAACTTTCGGCCTTCCTAGCCGTTTCCTATGTATTTTATCTACTTTTGTATTTTTCTTCAAAGATGTCCGTTATAAAATTCTCTTTGTCAATATAATGCCAGTAGACAAAACATTTTCTCTTTCCCATTTGGTAAAATGTATGTCCTACTCGTAACAATAAAATAATAAATAAAGATAAATAGGTAGCTCTTACTCTGTTTCCGGATCGAATTGGAATTTGGAAATGTTGCTTATTTTTTGTGGGTGTGAGGAGGAAAACCGGAGTACCCAGAGAAAAAATCCCGGATCAACAATTTCAACACGTAAATAGCGTCGCCGGGGACTCGAACCCGGGCCACATTGGTGGGGGCGACTGCTTTTGCCACTGCGCCATCCCTGCTCCCTCAAACGGATAAAATTCTTAAACAAAGCTATATGTAGTGGACAACCTCATCACGAGTATTTTCACTTTAATTACCTTCACACTGATTCTTCTCTGCGTCAATCAAATGGTAGCCATGGTCACAAGAACAGTCATAGGATCCAAAAGTGTTCGTACATTTCTGGCCATAGTCGCAAATCCTATATTGTGTGCATTCATCCACATCTTACAATTGAAATGAGGGAGGCAAAAGCAATTACAATCAATTAGGATTCTTAGCTACCAGGAGTCGATCCTAAAGACTTCCGAATATCGATTGGATGATGTACCATTTAGAGGCTCTAAAATTGACTTTTTAAACTCTGCGTTTTCTTTTCTGCTTTTAATTTCGTCCTTAATCTAGCCTTTACCGCGGTCAAACGAGAGAAATTTTCAAAAGTTAAGCAAAGTACTTTAAAGTTAACCCTATTCGGCCTGGGCTTTTTTTGAGTTCCTGAGCCTGGGGGGGCACATTGTGCCCCCCCCCCCCCCCCCAGGCTATGACAATGACAATGAAACCTAGAGGGTACATAATACGTCTAAAACTGTCTCCTTTGCGGCCCGCACAATGGAACGATGACGTCATATGACGTAGTTATTAGGTAATTTGTTATACGGCCGCCATCTTAGTTCCGCCATCTTGGATTTCTGAACTTTCTTAAAACCTCTTAAAAACCGTCCAAATTGACGCAAAATTAATCAAAACCAATAAATAAACGCTAAATGACGTAAAAATACAAAAGTTATACCAATAAACATTGTTTTTCTTCATTCAAAGGCATAAATATGCAATTTTCCAAAAACATGGCTGTCAAAATCTTGTTGCCATGAAAACGTCAAGTCACGTGATCAAAAAATTGTCATATGAAATTGTTGCCAGATAAATTTTAGGAAAAGTCACAAAGTTTGATGGCGTTTGAATACATATTAAAGAAGTTATGAATGTTGAAATTTAGCGCGGGTACTTTGTGCCCCCCCCCCCCCCCCCCCAGGCCGAATAGGGTTAAGGTTGTCATTTTCACTGTTTAAAGTTTAATATATTGCCAATACACTGTCGATTTACCAAACGTTTTGAAAGTTTACTAAAAACGTTATAAGCGTTTAAAAACTGTGAACTGCAGAATTGTCATTTGCCATTTGCCAACATAATTTTGATCAGGCGCAAAGAGTTTTGGTCAGTTTTCAAGGGAAAAAAGCTCATCATTTTGAGACAAATTAAAAGATAGTAACATTATCTATTTTTTTTATACATTCTTGCACATATTACCATTTAAAATTAAATAAAATTCCACTAAATAAAACGAAAAACGCCTCGGACGTTTGACCGCGGTGGAAATCTAGCCATATTATCCTGTTACTTTCTCTGGCTAGTGTCCAGCCCCCTGGAAATTGAAGGGTGAGAATGAAACTTAACGCGGTTTCTAAGCCACCATGGCTAGCTTCAAATTCAGTTTAATTTCTAATAAAGATTCCCTACAAATGTTTGGTAAGCTGATACTTTGTTATAAAAGTGGCAAGTAGTAGAATCCAGAAGTTTTGAGTTTGACTGCTAACTAAAGAGCATTTGAAAAATTTGTAGGAATAGCCCATGTTTTTCGCGACTAGCGCTAACAGATATCTTTTGTTAACTGTAATCTTCTGAATCTTACCTGAACACTGTTTGTATGGATTTTCACCAATAAACCCGACCTTGCATTTGCACTCGAACGAACCCTTGGTGTTTACGCAGTCAGCGTTTGGAGGGCATCTGGTCTTATTACTGCACTCATTCACGTCTTCAAATAGAACAGATATGTTAAAAATTCAATACGCAGCTGATTGCAAAAACATTGTCTGAAGAATTGTGCATTGGTACATTGCAAAACCACAAAACATTGTGGGTCCAGCTCATCTTGCCTAAATCCGTATTGCATGGCGTGTCGGTCATAACATGGCAGACCTTAAGCTGCTTAAAAGGCAAAAATACTAAGAGTAAAAAAAATCATTGACCCTAAGATCATCGAGGTATGGAAACAGCAGAGTATTTTCAAAGTATATTCTGCATGTGAACCCACAATGCCTTGCGGTCTTGGAATGTACCAATTTTTTTTACAAATACAAGTATAAATAATAAGAAACAAACACATATCGCTACAGTACAGTTACAAGACATTTGACTCTTTTTAAAACGAAAAAATACTGGGGAAAAAAGAAATAAAACTATAACAAAAATTAAAAAATTACACACAAAGGAATGCACCTATTTTCATTTATTTAATGAAATATTTGTAACAAAAGTTCCTTTTGCAAGCCTAAGGTGTAACGACAAACAAACAAAAACCAAATAAGAATATTACTCGATCGGCTACATAAACAATAATTGACTGAATTAATGATGTCAAATAGATAGCGTTTCCAACTACGCTTCGCGTTTACAGGTTAAAATGGAAGTATCGCTACCACATATAATTCTTTTGCCAAACGGGTCGAAATTTACACCATATTTCAGAACCACTGACCAGTCGAACCTCAATGAGCGACCACCTCTTCTCTTCTAAGCGACTTCTTTTCCAAAATACCAATTTCTTTCAGTCAAATCACTGTAGTGTAAACTTCTTGCAAGCGACTACCTCTCGTAAGCGACCGCGACCGCGACTGCAACCGCGACCGCGACCGCGACCGCGACCGCGACCGCGACCGCGACCGCGACCGCGACCGCGACCGCGACCGCGACCGCGACCGCGACCGCGACCGCGACCGCGACCGCGACCGCGACCGCGACCGCGACCGCGACCGCCACCGCCACCGCGACCGCGACCGCCACCGCGACCGCGACCGCGACCGCGACCGCCACCGCGACCGCCACCGCGACCGCCACCGCCACCGCCACCGCCACCGCCACCGCCACCGCCACCGCCACCGCCACCGCCACCGCCACCGCCACCGCCACCGCCACCGCCACCGCCACCGCGACCGCCACCGCGACTTCTTTCAACGTTGGTGATTTTTGGATGTTTGTATTGTTTTTAACTGGCCATGGTAAGCGCACACCGGCACCCAAATCAGGTCGATGTCACTAAAGATGCAAAACAAAATAATGTGTAATACAAGTCCAATAGAGCGAAAATTCCTTCACTTGCATCAAAAGTTCGATATGAAACAATATTTTGTGCTGATAGGTGCTTTGGATATTGAAGTTACTACAGGTTCAAATCGATTGAAAGCGATTGAGACCCCCTGTGGTCCGACCTCTCGTGAGCGACCATCTCCCATGAGAGATGGCTTTGCATTTTAGGTGGTCGTTTACGCGAGGTTCAACTGTATCTGGTACCAAATGACAACTATATCGTGTTTAGAGCAGTTTTCAATTGAGTGTCGTAAAACCAAAACCAAAGTAATTACTCTGACCAATCACCGCACTCGTAAACAATCCAATGAACCAATTAGAGCTCAAAGCAATTTCATTCGTCGGCGCCATGCGCGGGAAAACGCGTGCGAGCAAGTCACGATTGGTTTTGGTTTTAGTTCTGATTGGTCGAGAAAGTGGCGCGAGATATTTTAGTCAATCACAAAGCGTAGCAATGCAAAACCAAAGCGACTGTGTAATTACTTTCGACACTCAATTGAAAACTGCTCTAACGGAGTACCCGGGGATTACCTACCTAAACAGTTGAAGCCATTTCCTTTGAAGCCATCGTTACAATGACACGAAAATCCACCAACAGTGTTGGTACAGATGCCATCTTTGGAGCAAGCATCTTTATTAAGACATTCATCGATATCTTGAAATTAAATAGAATAGTGCGCGATATAACTACTTTAAGAAGGTGTTGTCAATATAATATAATAAGTGAAGGAAATATATCATTGCTATAATATGAGAATTATACATTTGAAAATCAAGACCTAACTTAACTTTTGAACCTGAACTTAGAACGTATTAAGTTTTTAATTATAGATTTGTCAAAATTGACCTCCTAATTTACTAAAAAGTGCCTAACTCCAGACTGCATATGATTCTTTTCTGGGATCGGTTCTTGCGAAGAAAACAATTGAGCGATTCCTAGCAGGCTTGCGCCTATGATCACACTTATCTTTGTGACAAACGTAAGAGTTCGCTTTTGGTAACGCTATTCAGACCTATTCGTTATTGGTCTTCGACACTGGGCGGGCGGATTCCGGAACGTCATGTGAAGGGATGACGTCATACGAGGGAATTATGTCATCATTCCAAATGGCAACAAGCGCAAACAATTAAGTCCAGATTAAACAAAATCAAAAGAAAAATGCTAAAATGATCTGAAATTGTAAAATTTACTATTAATAAGGAAGTGTTTACCAATGCAGTTGCTGTTGTTCCCGGTATAACCAGATTTGCAGAAACACTCATATGTTTTACTGCCGGATTTGTCGGTCCCATTCTTACAAATCGCTCTTGGAACATCACAATGTGGCAGTCTCCTCATGCATTCAGTTTCAGCTGCAAAAAACATCGGAAAAAGATTACACCATAAAAGTTAGCACCTTCACTAAGAACCACACGTATAAATGTAACATCCAAATCTTACGGTCACACAGTTTCTTTGCATCTCCCCGGTAACCTTCTCTGCATCGGCAAGAAAATCCTCCATCTTTATTAACACAAATCGCATTTTTGACACAGTCGTAAGTACCAATTTGACACTCGTTAATATCCACGCATTGCTTGCCGTCGCCACTGAAACCTTTTCCGCAAACACACTTGTACGAACCATTGGTGTTAAGGCACTCAACACCCTTTATTTTCACATTGCATTCATGCTTCTTTAGTGCGCATTCATCAATGTCCTTGCAGGTACGTCCATTGCCTTCAAACCCTTTTTTACAGTGACAGTCGTAACTTTTCAGAGTGTTGACACAGGTAGCCCAGGTTTTGTGGCACTTATGAATGCCAAGTTCGCACTCGTTTGCGATCACACAGCTTTTGATGCCGTCACCAAAATAGCCTTCGTTGCACTGGCATTCGTATCCGCCCAGAGTATCCACACATTGACCATGTGCATGACAAGAACGGCCTTTCTACAAAGCAAAATATGCGAAGTGTCAAAAGGACTATTTCCGGTTGTTTTTAATTGTTGTCTATCTTTCTTACGAGCTGATAATATGAGGATTGCAGAAATATTTTCACAATTTTACTGAAAAAGATAACGACAAAACAAGGTTGATTCTATTTCTGTCTCTTTATCAGAAGGAATTATCTTTATTGTTTTGCTATGAGCATGTTGCTTAGCGTCCAGGTATTTATTTGCCTTTTCTCAGACTGAAGTACGCGTTGCGTAGACTGCGTATTGCTCTTTTTTAATGATACGTAGAAATATTTCTACTCATGCACGGGTTTTTCACTGCCGGAAAGCATTATCTTAAATATCTGCCATATTCCTGGCCATCTCTTTCAACCGTATAGGCATTTAATACTTACACACCCAATAGGTTTTTTCAGTATCCTCTTCAAAACAATCAAGACTGGACCCACAAATTTAACCACCCATAACCTTCATACACTTCACCACTCGAAACCCCCACACATTTTACCACCCATAACCTAATGAAATATTTCATTACCGATGGTTCTTTGCACTCCTTTTTGTCCTCACAGTTTCGACCGTCACCAAGGAAACCTTTCTTGCAATCACACTTGTAAGAACCAATCGTATTAGTGCAATGTGCATAAGGACTGCATTTGTGCTTCTTTGAAGTGCATTCATTCACATCCTTGCATTGCTTAACGTTACCATGATAACCAGGCTTGCATTCGCATTGGTAGCCTCCAGGAAAATTCTTGCAAATTACATTCTTGTGTTTTTTGCAGTGTTTCTGTAGACATTAAAAGCAAACAATAATAAAAGATTAAAACATTCAAACATAAAGCTGTATAAATCACGAAAACGATCTCACAACCGCATCGCTTTAATTTTAATTGCGCGTGGCGTAGCGTAGCGTGACTTGGCGTTGTGTTGCATTTCATTGCATTGCATTGTATTCGTATTGCACTGTATTTTGCATTGCATTGCATTGCATTGCATTGCATTGCATTGTATTGCATTGCATTTTGCATTGCACTGCACTGCATTGTATTGCATTGCATTGCATTGCATTGTATTGCATTGCATTGCATTGCATTGCATTGTATTGCATTGCACTGTACTGTACTGTACTCTACTGTACTATATTGTATTGTATTGTATTGTATTGCATTGCATTGCATTGTATTGCATTGCACTGTACTGTACTGTACTCTACTGTACTATATTGTATTGTATTGTATCGTATTGTATTGTACTGTAGTGTACTGTACTGTATAGTACTACATTGTATTGTACTGTATTGTATTGTAGCTCTATAATACAGACACTTCTAAAATGATTCGACTGCATATGGGATACAACCTAGCTAGGTTTTAAGTAGTTTAGGATGTTTTGAGTTTAATTCGTCTTGATTACTATCACAAATTACCAGGTTAGCAGAAACTTTACATTCGTTGATATCCTTGCAGAAGCGGCCATCGCCTTTAAATCCTTTCTTACAGTGACAAGTATAGCTTCCAACGGTGTTAACACAGATGGCATTTTTGTGACACTTGTTTTCGTTTCTCTTCTGGCATTCATCAATATCTTTACAATCTTCTTTGTGGGCATTTTTCCCCGTGAAGCCACGAGGGCAGTAGCATGCGTAACTGTTTTTGGTATTTTTACATCTCGCGTGCAAACCGCAAGCGGCCATACCCGTAGCACATTCATCTTCATCTACGAAAACAATTCAATTATTAATTCGAATAAATAGTTATCCACTATGAGGATCTTCCAGAGGTTTTAGGTAACAAGAGATGATGAGAAATAATTAAGATGGAACTTAAAATTAAATTAAAAATATCGTGGAGAAGAAGGGAACATAAAACAATTTTACGACTCGTAAACAAAACGAAAACTAACGATATGAAGTGCATGCAGCTTTACTGAGACGTTGTTTCTGCAAAACTAGCATCGCTGCGGTTCTACTAGAGGTTTTAATAAACCCGTATTGCTCCGACCCCGGGGGAGTTCCCATACAAAACCGATTGGAGTGATCGTCGTACCTCCTTTTAGGTGTTCAAGTTCGTGATTTAGTACCACGAAGGGTGTTTGAATCGAACATGACCGCTGTCAGAGTTTTTTCTGATACTTTTAGGGTTTTAAGACAAAAAGAATATGCTCGGACAAGAACAACTTTTCAGAACTAGAATTGATACCTCTTAGGGATATACAGGCGGCGGGGCAGGGGGGCAGTGGGGGTGTAGCCCCCTACCCCAAACGAAAATTTTTGGGGGTTGTGCCCCCCTCCCTCCACGTTTCTCTGCCGAAAACATCGCTAGCGCAGCATAATCTGCCCTCCGACGACTCAACAACCTAAGAAGCACCATGAAGTAGTATCTTCTGAACAACTGCCTGCTTATGCATTGTCACAAATCAATTACGGACACACTGGACACTGTTAAAGTGCCCCTGTGATCAAATTTTTGATTTTCATTTTTTTACATTTTCGTGTACTATTAGACTTTCTTACTCATCTTGCCAAATTTCAATCCATTACGAACATCAGAAGTCATTTATTTTAACATTTATTTCCGAGAATTTACGGCCGCCATTAATCAACCTTGTTCCAAGGCTTGGTTGCGAATGGGAGAAAGTGACGTCAAAGACTTAAACATACCTCACGGGTTGAAATTATAATAACAATCAGCATAGAAAATTGCACGAAGAACAAGTCCAAAGTTTTTGTTGCTTTTCGCGTGATTTTCAATACTTATTGTTATTATAATTTCAACCCGTGAGGTATGTTTGAGCCTTTGACGTCACTTTCTCCCGTTCGCAACCAAGCCTTGGAACAAGCTAGGTCGATTAATGGCGGCCGTAAATTCTCGGCAATAAATGTTAAAATAAAATGACTTCTGATGTTCGTAATGAATTGAAATTTGGCAAGATGAGTAAGAAAGTCTAATTGTACACGAAAATGTAAAAAAATGAAAATCAAAAATTTGATCACAGGGGCACTTTAAGACTGTAAAGAGGTTTGCTTGTGCCCACGAACTATGCAAAGGACATTTTGGGAAATTTTAGTAGGGGTGTGCGCTTGGTTTAGTCTACGGTGAGCCCCACCATGTTTCAAAACGCTCCGCCGCTTCTGGGGTAAAATTAATGTGAACTAGAATTATATACCCTATTATAGGAAATTAACAATGCACGTTGACAACGCGAAGGAAATTTAAGTTACACTAAATTAACGTGAATTTTTCAAAAGTTTGGTTTACATGCATTAAATTAACGCGAATTTTTCAAAAGTTTGGTTTACATGCATTAAATTAACGCGAATTTTTCAAAAGTTTGGTTTACATGCATTAAATTAACGCGAATTTTTCGATAAGCATCTTGCTTTATTTACTGCGATCTTCATAATTCTGCAAACTCGCACTTTACATTTCTGAACGCCAAACTGCGTTTTGGCTTCCGTCAATAAAACCTTTCAAATGAAGACAAGTGCACGGATGTTTCTAAGTTTTTTATAAAGCCGAAAATTTGGTTTTAAATCCTAACTAGACCCTATCAATTCAAAAGATCTGTCAAAGCCTCAGTGAAATCACCAAGAGCTGCTCAGATAGTGTCAGATAGTGACTCTGAAGAGCCAATAGAGGAGTCGTGAACAAATAATGTTTTGTAATGAAATAAAGGTGCTTTAAAATAACAATGTTGTAAAATAGCGTGCATTAAATTTACATCGACATTAATTAAGATACATTAAATTAACGCGAATTTTGTAAAATCGCGTTAATAAAGTACATTGTTAATTTCCTATACTAAGGTATGCACGTGAACTTTCCATGAAGCTTCTTTACCATCTTTATAAGGTAACATACCCTCGCATTTCTGTAACGATCCATTCCATATTTGTAGAGAAGAACAGTTTAGTCGGTTGACTACGTAAGGAATTCGGCTATTCCAACACTTTTTATTGGCCTTTTCAGACTTCTTACAACTGTCAGGTTCTGTAAGAAGACAATCATTCGAAAAAAATATTGTCAATATTACATAGACTGCAAAACAGTCGTATTTTTTTTGCGTTGGTCATACGAATGCGCGTGGTCTTTAAACGAAACGTCTGGAGCGAGTGTGAATATGGAGAGCATCCACGCTTCAGACGCTTTCGGCACTTCGCGCCTTTGCGAGCGAGCCAGCGAAAAAAACCGACTCAGTGTTTGCAGTCTAATATTACACTGCGACGCGCCTTACCGTGAACACCCAATGAACTTTTTTGCAAGTTTGCACGATATCACCAGCGAATAAAATCTTCGTATTTTGTAACTAAGGGCCTGGTCGCACTACAGTCAAAAACAAAATTTAGCCCGTGCAAAAATCGAGGAAAACAAAAGAAACCGCTCCGATGGGACACGCTTTTTGTGGAATGTTTTGTTTTTTTGTCATTTTGCACGGGCTAATTTTTAATTTTGACTGTAGTGCGACCAGGCCCTAACTTTACACTTCTGTGATAAAAACGTAGCGACAACATAACATTCCATCGTGCTCAACTTGGCGAGGAGGCATGCTCGTCAATTGAATTCGCGTTCTTTGATTGGCTAACTTGTTATAAAGTTTGTTGGGTGTTCACCGGTAATGCACGTGACACTGTAATGCGACTGTAATCGGCAATGAGAATCAAAGAATAATGTTCAGTCGAGTTGAGCAGTTTTCATCTCCAATGCATTAGGCCATAATTTGCTTGCGTTTGTTCTTCGCGGGAATCTGACCGAGATTTTAGCCTTCAAAAGATCTATGGCAATTGCCAATCTCGTGCATATTTTTAATCTTACAAAATGTTGGGTACGTTTTCGGTGATGAGTTCATCGGCAAAGATATAAGGAACTATGGAAAAAGTCATAAAAAGATGAATGGTTTCACATTGTCTTTTGTGCTTTTTAATTAAAGTAACATGAAAAATTGGTGACCTCACCCCGTAATGCATATAGCCTTTTGCAGGCGTTCAGATAGTGGAGAGCAAGGGATAGGAGGCACGAAGAAGAAAGGTATCGCGAATGCTGACGGAGGGAGATAGGCGCGAAAGAGAGCGAGTCTCCCCTTGTTTTTTCCCGCTCGTTTGCGCGCTGGGTGTTAGCTGCTAAGTCTAGCCCCACAATCTTTACGTCTGAAAAAGGTTACCAGTAGTTATACAGGGGTATTGTTACGCAGATTTTTCGGTCTTTTGGTCAAAATACACCAAATAGTTGACAAAGTACCTTTGCTTAAACATGAAATTGCTCTTGGAACACCAAAGAAAAATATCAAGTGATTTCTTCAAGGAAGAACAAACCATCATCAGTTTTTTGTGATTTTACACGACACTTAGAAGGAACTTGTAAAAATTGGCCAATTTTTTTTAAGTTGCAACCATTTCCATCCTGGCCATCCGCAGCCAAAATAACGAATACTAGTTTCTGTGCACTGGTAGAGTATTTTGTAATTGTTAACAAAACTGGACCACTATTTGTAGGTTTCTATTGAAACAAATATTTTTGGGTGGTTTTCAAAGTGATACTAAAAATAGCTGAGGTGACAGTGCCCCTTTAAAGCGCAAAACCTCTCGCATAACTTGTGATTGGGTCAACCGGTAATTAACCGGTTTGCGCTTCATTACAGAATATTTCCGTTAAATGGAGCTGGTGCGACTTATGTTTCCGAATGAAAAAGAAATTCGCGAGAATAATTGTTGTTGGGAAAATGAGACCAATTTCGTCGGTCCAGTTTTATCATGTACAATGCCACATTGGTAGGCTCAGAATGTTTAGATTGTGCTGTATATGATTATTATAAAAATGACTTGAGCCCCTTTCACACCAACGGTTAAACATGTTTAAATGTCGTTTAGTTTAAATACGTTTTTAGCCTCTATCTTGAACGTTTTTAAATGTATGTGACTCAAACTACCTGGAATGGTAATAAAAGTCAATAAAGCTTCTTTTAATAAAGATTTCACTCCAAAAACTACGAAAGGTTAGGAGGTATTTTTCTAAACCTGTTTTGAATTAAACAACATTCAAACATGTTTAAGCGTTGGTGTAAATCGGGTTTTGGACTTGTTACCATCGGTGGGCTCGCTACTTTCGGGTAGTCGCTACTTTAGCGATTTACTAGCATGAAGCCACAAGATATTGATATTACTTTCGGAACTTTACGGTAACTAAGCCTTACCTCCTTCTTTATACCATAGTTCGTGAACTCTATATATTTTCCTGTCTATCCTATATATTGGAGTGTCCGCCTTATAATCAATCGTCGCACTCAAAAGGTCGCATTTCGCATTTGTGTCTTTATAAGTCACGACAGAGATCTTTCCTGGGGCATGCTTCACTCGATCGACTGTCCTGTAGCTGACGAAATCCCCTTTAACGTAGGGGTTTCTTAACAACCCGAATAGGGCCCTGGTTTTGCCAACAGGTTTAAAAACAATCATCGAGTCCACTTGGACGATTTTTCCCAGGCACATCCGCTTAGATACCCTCTGAAAGAGGTCGCCGATTATCTCTGCAAAAAGTCAGGAAAAAAACTCAGCTTTAAAATGTGATTTATAAACTTTGGACGTTATTTGATGGTGACACAATCAATAAATGGCCCTAAAACTGGCTAGTCTGACTGTAGGATCTAATCCAAACGTCGTGAGATCGATTCTCTTAGGTAAATTAAGGCTAGGGCCTCCAGCTATTTCACTCAAAAAAGTGAGGGGGTGGTGTATCTTCTGAGTCTTTGGCCTCAAATTGGCCTTCCCCTCGGTTTACCCGGTGGTATTTGACATCTTCGTGCCTTCGACCTCAAAGAATCAAATGGCTCCATTTCTGGCTGCCATAGCTAGAGGAAAATTAAAACTTAAAAATAACTTTTGGATGAGTCCAGATTACAAGAATTTTCTTTATATTTTACTATTACTATACCCTGGAACATTTGCACAGCTCATTTGTCCCCGCCATGGGGCAATAGACAATTTTCGTATTCTCGGTATTGAACTGTAACTAGCTTGCAATGGAGGCTCATGCGGGGGAATATCATTAAAAATATTTGCATGTGAAAAGAATGCCCCGCATGAGCCTCGTCTGCAAGCTAGTTCCAGTTCAATACAGTTCAATACCGAAAATTGTCTATTGCCAAGTTTTTTCACATCACAAAATGCTAATGCTCGGGGTTGTCGCCGGGGGGGGGGAGAGAAATGGGCATTGCTGGAATTAACTGATGCAAAACTCTATGCATTCACCCATTTCCAGTACTGATCCTTTTTTGTAACTTCATTTCACTTTACACGACTGCTACGCGGCTTACACACATTTAATGGCCTGTCCTAGGATTTGTACACAGCATTGCTATTTTATCTTGTTATAATTATAACAAGCGACCAGATACCCTCTTTGGGGTAGCTAATTTCTCCGCAAGCACTTTAGAAATTCAGAGGCCTGGATACTCAGACCCCACCCTATCTTTGTCCTTCCCTTGAGTTCCATTACGAGTGTTCCTAAAGCCCAGATCTTTCTCGATCTCCATTTGAGGTGCCTGCCTGGAAGAATCTATTCCTTTGGGCTCACTAAACTCATTTTTATCAGAGCAGAAACAGTTCGGAATCGAATTCCAATATACTTACTACACCAAGCGCTAAAAATAACTTGTAACTGATCTCCTTTGACTTTCCTTGCCATTTTGCCAACATTGTAGACGTCGATCAAATTCTTGACAAAATATTCAACTGTGTCCGGATTCACCTTTTCTACACGCGCTGCTATGAAGTATCCCTCTTGGCCCGACCTTGGTGCAATAACACAGCTGTCGACCGCGATCTCTCTTCTCAGCGGAGTGTGGATAGGTATAACCTAAAAAAACAACAACAATAAAATTGACGACTACAAAACATAACATTTCGACCAAGTCTCTCTTAAAGTTTTGTCCAGTTAGTCCTCTGCATGCAGCTAAAAATTCTGACATTAAAATATAAAGACTTGAGCTCGAGGATAACACCGGGAGCTGTGAGATCCTGATTGTGAATTGAAGAGGAGTGAGGATGAAAGAGAAACACAGGGAACTTTTAATAAAAAAGACGGGAAAACACATCTGTTTCCGCGTCAAAATTCAGTTCCAAATGTAAATTTATTATTTAGCGGAAATGACGGGGTTTTTTCCTTTATTTATAAATAATTAGTAAAGTATATTTCATTATTTATAAATGATGAAAAACTTCCCAAATTTATAAATAATCAATTCCTATTAACGACTGTTCTTGCTTCATCAATTCCTATGTAATGTACCTGTGTGTATTTAGTTTCACCAATCTCCACATTCTTCTCACCCCTAAGTTTGCTGCTTACTTTGACCTCAACGGCCCCAACTTTCACTACCTTCCACTTCACATAACTCATCAGCCTTGAATCGTCTAACACAAATACTTCCTGGTCTTTACCTGGGAAAACACGCATTCATAAATGGCGACCGATTCGTGATTCTTTTATATCTATGTTAATTTGCCTCACTGGCCTCATTTTAGAGTGTAAATTCTTTTGAATTTTGTACATGCTAACGAGGCCTGTGAGGCTAATTAAAATAAATACAAAAGAATAATAAATCCGCCGCCATTTATGAATAAGGTGTATAGAAGCTTGTCAAAATTACTCAATAAACCCCTAGGGTTTTGTTTAACCAAAAAGCGGCTTGTTAAAATTACTTAATAAACCCCTGGGATTTTGTTTAACCAAATAGCGGCTTGTTAAAATTACTCAATAAACCCCTGGGATTTTGTTTCAAACTTGTTTATAAACCGCGCTCAAACGAAGCGTTTGATCTTGACAAGGGTTTAATTTGTTGTGAGGATGCTGTTAGAGCGCATTTCAACTGAGTGTCGTAAAACCGAATCCTCTTACTTTACCCAACAATACCACTATAGACACAGACCATCCGATAAACAAATTAGATCTCAAAGCAAAAACATGTAGCTGGCGCCAATCGCGGAAAAACGCAACCAATTTCAAGTTTTACCTCTGATTGATCGAGAAAGTGGCGTGAGGATTTCCAGCCACTCACAAAGAGTGACACATTGAAAACTGTTCGTATTGAATCCAATACTGATTCGATTTAAGTGTGACATTCAATTAAAATAAATACAAAGATTACGTAAGATATAAAGGGTCTCAAAATGAAAGTAAGGACAGAAAAATCTAATACTATTTAAACAGAAGTCCATGAGAGTTCATCGACATACAAACATCCAAACTCATCCAAAATCTGCAAACTCGAGATTTTCGTCATGTTTTCTAATTAGTGTTACTCAGTCAGTGCCAAAGGCGATCATTGGATATTGTCTGCAACCGTTGTGATTGACCAAAGTGATTCACTCGAGCTCGATCAATTGAAAACCGCAAAAAAAAAAAAACATTAGTCTTAGCTTTATTATAACTTCATGGCACTTACGAAGATAAGGAATTCCATGGATTTCCGCTTTCAAGCATGACCTGAACTTAACTTTAGAAGGAGTTTCTTGAGCCACAGGAAAAATTCTCACATAACGACCAACTTTTCTTTCTTTGGCGCAGCTGAAAGATTTATCAAGACTTGATTTACCTCCATAGAACTCTGGCTGCAAAATAAACACCACAATACAGTTACATGATTTTAATCATTCCCACAAACAAAAGACCTTCAAGATGTTCACAGACACCCCTTCCACAGGCAGACCAATCCGACTTGACGAGAACTGTTAGGAGAACATGGCTTTCGCGGCATAGTCATAAAGATGTAATAAGGGCATGATGGAGAAAAGCGTTCCTTCTTTTTTCCCTCAACTTTTCATATACTAATTTTAATTTATTGAAATATAACCTCTTTTATATACCTAAAACACAAATTGTACCTTTAATTAGCAAGCAAGATCTTCAAAGTTGAGCGTTATATGTTGTTTAGAAGCGAAGATATAGGTTAGTGCATTTTAATATTTATACAGACGATTCTATGGTGGTACGGTACATCTCAACATTCATTGACTAATATCTCCGCTTCTATAATAGTAATTATAATAAAATAATAATTATAATAATTACAGTCAAAAGTATAACAAAATTCCCGAATCTAATTGGTTATCAGCAGGCCCAATTAGAGCATTAATAGGACAGTTTACATGGCATGCTTGTAATTGGACGATGTAATTGGACAGTACGCGTCATTTGCGCGCGCTATCCTTTTTCCGTGCGTGCATCTCGGTCAAAAATACACTCATTGTTATGTTTTTAATCACCAAAACGTATAACCATTTAACGTTTTATCCTCAAATTTTGTTATAGTTATGATTAATTGGTAACAGGACTTCGTGTCGTCCAATTCTGTCTGTAATCATACTCGTGATTAAACAAATCGGACTCCCGCTTCGCGGACGTTCGATTTTGTTAATCACTCTTATGATTACAGACCGAATTGGACTCCACTCAGTCCTATTACCATTATTAATAATAATAACGGACATTTATATAGCGCACTTTCTATGTGAATATACTCAAATGCGCTTTACAACACTGTTCGGGGGACTTTGCCAGACTGCCAATCCAGTTTACACTGATTAATGCCGAATGTGACACAAGTACTCCCATAACTTAAACAAAGCTGACCACAGACACCGGAGATTATGTCAGAACTGGCCAGCCAGACCGGTCCGTTTGTAACTAGAAGACCTAGAATGCATCTTTTTGAAGACTTGTTCCTACAAGTCCATCAAAAGGGTGCATACTATTTCCAAATTAACCAGTCTGGCCAACGAGTTCTGGCAAAAAAATGGAATAATATTTACGAATTGAGCGGTCTGGCCGGGAAGTTCTGACAAATAGTAAGCGCCCTATGTCTCCTACTCTTTTTGACGAGTGCTATGGGATCTTTTACGTCCCTACAGGAAGGACAACTGATAAATGTAGGAGACAAGGCCAACGGCTTAGTTTTACCGCCCAATGACGATCTGAACTGAGATTAAGCAATGTATATCGCTTAGATTAACAAGGCTTGCTTATTTAAAGGTTCCCTTCCCGCAGTACCTTTAGTTTATATGCCCAAGTTAAAGTTAAAAATATTTATATATAAACTACGAGGTGGTCGATCTATTACCTTGATAAAATTCCATGAATCCCAGTAGTCCTTTTCGGGTGAGACCTGTACTCTGTACCTTGTTACCCAAACATTGATCGTGTGTCCATATTTTTTAATCTTGCAGCCCTTCACTTCAAACCCGCAAATAAGATAAAGTTTTCCTAAATCGAATTCCAGATATGGGTGCTGATCATCTCCTTTGGGAACCCAACCTTCAGAATTATCGTCGCTTAGCTTCCCGAAGTGATTCTCGTACTCATCGTGCACAGACGAGGAGCTTATGCTTGCGTCCGGAAGGTCTCGTACAAGGGGATCGCCACAGCCTGGAAATGATTAAAGCCGAGAACAATAAACAATGTATTCAGTCTTAATCAAGTACAGTGTAACCTCGCACTAACGGCTACCTCCCAGTTACAGCCAACTCTCTACAACGGCCATGTTTTCTTGTTCCAACGTCTTCCCGACGAACTTGATCAAAAAAAACTTGCTTCCGGACCGGGTCGTCGTGAGTTTTAACCTGCACGGAGTCCTTTCTAGTGAACGCAAGTGAACCAAAGTCGTATTATAACAAATCGGAGTCGAAAGGCAGTCTATATTTGATAATGAATTCATTAAGTATACTTTTTTTTCCTTTCCGCGTCTTCTTGCTTTATACCATTTTTAAAACTCGTAATTCGATGTAATTATTTTAAGAATTACATCGAATGAATCAATTACGAGTTAAAAGTGTACAGAAGATTGTTTTCGGCCAACACGTATTTTTAAACTTACACTTAGCGTTAGCTTCGTTCACTGCGGTGTGCAAAGAAAACAGGAACAGAAAAATAGCAATGACATTGCGAAGCCTCATGTTCGATCGTCCAGTGTTCCCGAGCGGGAAGCAGCGTGTTGTTGTGCTGTCTATTGTCCCGTCATAATTAATTTGTTTGTAGAGACTGAACAGTACCAAAGCGCGCGCACCAATTAGAATTCTACGTTCTAAGTTTTAGTTGCCTATAATAAAGCCGATGTTACATGAGACGACGAGAGACAACGAAGATCTTTTCCGTAAAAACTGATGCGTGTAACATGAGCGCAAGACGATTCTTACGTTGCGAACACGTTGCGAGTTTTTGGCACAACAAATTAAAAATCGTCCGCGCGCTAATTGACAATGTCCAACCTCGTCTCTAGGTCATTCTGCGCTTTCAAAATGGCGGGACGGGGACAACGCTGAATAACGCACTGCGCATGTTCGTAATGTCACTGCTTTCCTTGTGGAGGAAAATTTGTGAAGGATTTTCATCTTTTTACCAATGGAAACAGCATTTCTTCCAACTGAATTTAGATACAATATTGGGTATTGTAAATACACACAGAGTGACTTTCCTTAACCACGCAACACAACACCAAAATAAAAACTTTTTGTTGTTGTTGTTGATACGGAGCTTAACCGACAGGTTTGTTTATGGTACGGGAAAACCCCACAATGCCGGCATTTTAAGTAACGTGCCACAGTCGGCGCTGGTTCCTGCTCGCGGTCGCCCTCGTTTCGCACCGTTGACCGTTCAGCCGCTTATTCAGCTGTGTACCGTGCGGGTGTAGACCCCACCCTCCCGATAAGGTAGACAAAATACTCTAAGAATCGCGGAGTATTTCGTCACGTGACAAAATACTATGAAAATCTCAGCATTACCTCACGTGACACACGATGAAATGGCAGTTTCGGAGGTTATTTCCTGCGACTGGCAGCCATGTTTGTTGAAAACCGTGTTGTAGGCGTTTGTATGCGTTACGTGGAGATGAACGTGTTCGTGAAGTCGCAAAGCATGTCGGACATAGCCTTGTCCAGGGGTTTCTGCGCATGCTCGCCATTAAAAGTTGAAAAGTCAGAGGAAAAGGCCTTAGGGATATCGACTTTCAGCACAAAAGTGCTGCGTGAAAATTTATGTCAGCCGCCACACCGCCTTTATCATCCGTTGTCGAGGAGACGCGTGCAACTTGACAAGGAAGAGAGAGTCTCCACGCGTTTTATTTGCGTGTTCGTATTTGCATGTTAAAAGATTACATAGAATCTGATAATAGGTCACTGTAAACTTATTCAGAACGGTTTATGGGAGTATTTCTTTGTATTTAAAAACGTTGGTAAAGTGGGAATTAATCGAATTAATTGCAAATTAGTTGGAGGGGTATAAAATAAAACTTCTGTCTGGTTCTTGCCTTGCATGGCTGTGAAATTGCTCTCAAAATTTCACAGTTGCCCTCAAAAGCTTCGCTTCTCGGCTAACTGTTCATTTTTCGGACAATTTCTCTGCCGTGGTCATTTTCCTTCAATATACCAGTCCCCGAAATGGTTTATTTCCTACACAGTGGGGATAGTTATGATGCATAGTTGTAGCTTTATACAACAGAAAATGAGCTTTACGTTCCGGCTATTCCTCGCTGTGTGGACCACCTGTTGCTCGTGTACCATATCGGGGCGATAAAAAGTATACGCGCGCATACTTCACCAAAAATATAATTTAACGATGAAAGGGCGATAACGTAGATGCTGTTGAATTTCTATTGTTTTGGGTTAAAAATTGAAAGCACGTAACTTTGGCCGGGTTGAGAATGAACTGCATCTTAAATAAGTTAACTCATTGCAACCTGTCCAAATTCTGTTGTTGTGTCTTGGAAAAATCTCTTAAAACGAAGTATGGTTCACCTTCTTTCGAGAATAAACTTGAAATCTTCTTAGCAGTATTCTTTGAATCAGCGAGAATACAAACTCTTTATGCCATAAATAGTCCCTTTAATTATCTATTAATTGGAAAATTTGTACTCCAGGAAACAGCTTTTACAGTCAATTTGTAATTTCCAACAAGTTTTACATGAGAAACAATTAATGGCCCTCATAGGTTGCGTGAGGTACAATTATGTTCAAACTCGTCGAGGAGATGACGTTAGTAATACAGTAACCATGGCAACAACAACAGTCCAGCCTTCTGCTGCCTTCCTTGAGTGAGACCCATTGACTGTAAACAGAAACAAATTGAGAGATTAGATGGTAACTTACTCGCAATAAAAATGTCAAAACGTTTGAACGCAGTTAATGTTTTATACCTTTATCCACACTCAAAATTTGCATATTTGTCCCCGTCTGCCATAACTCGTTCAACGCGAGTTATTCACGCGTTGAACGAGTTATGGCAGACGGGGACAAATATGCAAATTTTGAGTGTGGATCAAATTTAAAAGTGTAACATGTAAAACTGAAGCTAATAGACAAAGCAAATACTCTCTTACCATCACAGAAGTATTCTCCATCTCCATAATATCCTTTAGGGCATGCGCAGCTGAAGCTTCCTTCGTTGTTGTTACATGTTGCTTCCTCTGCGCATGGCCATTCACCTTCGTCGCACTCATCAATATCTGCAACGAAACCAGGGAAACACAGTAAAATATCTGCAACGAAACCCAGAAAAATAACGTAAAATATCTGTACCTTCCCTCCCTACCTTCCGCCCTCACTATTGTATTTAGGGTGCCCTCAGCTTTGCTGAGATAAAGCCTTATTTTTTTGGATATCTAAGCTTTCTTTGAGTGATGTAAATATAATACGGCCTCCCAGTGGCCAACATTCATCTCAAATCAGAGCTGCGTTACCACTTTCAATGCCAGTAAACAGAGCGCACCCGAAGCAATGCTCCTGACCACACTTTGTTTGTATCTAACTGGTTCTAGAATATGGGACGTGTTACATAACATATATTTTAAGAGGCCAGTGTTGACATTTAAAAGGGGAGTAGGTTTTATAGTAAAGGGTTGGGGACATTATATATTGCTTTTATCGTACTCTAATTGGCAATTTCATCATTAGTATCATTAAAAAAAATATTTACAGTATGTCCTTCAGAACAGATATTGATGGCTCTTGCCTTGTACAGTGAAACCTGTATTAAGTGACACCCTCGGGTCCTTCGCTAGTGTTTGCTTATAAAAGGGTCCGCTGAGTCAGGTTAGTTTTACAGTAAATATGGGAAGAAATTTAGGTACCCTTGCAGCTGGTGTCCCCTTAACAAAAGGTGTCTGCTTAATATGGGGATCTGCGTAATACAGGTTGCACCGTATTACCTTTGCACTCTTTAGCTTCCCTGATAAATTCGAATCCGTGGTAGCACCGGCATAAATAGTCTCCAACAGTATTCTCGCATCTTATAAAATTATACTTTCCACATGGCTTTGTAAGGTTCTTGCATTCATCGATATCTGAAACGATATTATGACAATAGAAGTTAGGAGTTGACCTCAGATATAGTATTTGACATATTTGTATTTTTGTGACATGAAGGGCTAAAAATTTAAGCCCCGTTTCTTTTAAGCCTTCCTTGCCGTTTCCTATAAATTATGCATTTTTTTCTACTTTTGTATTTTTGTTTTTTGTATTTTTTGTTTTAATATCCTTTTTGTCATTGTCAGCAGACAAGACATTTTTTTCTTTCCTATTTCGGAGTTAGGAGTTCCTGTAATATTTGTATTTTCAGCTATTTTTGTAACAAGAAAAACAAACATTTTATCGACGTTTCTTTTAACTCTTCCTTGCCATTTTCTACATGTATTCTTACAACTCAGACGTCTAGTTGATAACGATTATTGGAAAAGAAAATCAAAAAACTATGAAATATAAAATGGTTATAAAGAATGCAGTTTTGAAAAGTTGTTACTTTTGGATCCATTAGCGTGGTTGTGATTGGCCAGCGAAGAGTATGCGCAGTATTAAGTGGCAGTCCCGCTAAAAGCGGTCCACTCGATTTCGCGACCAAATATAGTTTCCCTTTATTTTTTGCCGGTGAAAAGGCTTTGGTACACATGTATGAAATACACAATTCTTTTTTTCAAATTCTTTATTTTCGCCCTGCTACGAGCAAAAAACGAATTCAGGCCGTCTCGGCCTTTTCGACGGTGATCGGGAGACTAAAATTGATGGTTTTTGAGAGGCGCTCTACGCAGAAACAAATGCAGTTGAAGACATTTTGTTTAAGTCATGTTTCTAAGCTAAACTAGAGTAGTTTACAGACAAAGTGTAAAAAATTTCAATAAAATGTTAAGCAAGCTGAGGAAACTTAAAGACAACCCTCTCTGAAGCCTATATTCAGACACTGAAAATGGGGCAAGAACGAGGGAAAATTTCTCAAACGTTGCGGCCTAAACTTGGTTTTAAAACCACGTCACAGTAAAGTTCTTACCTTATTTTATCGAGTTATAAGCTCAAACGTGTGGGTATCCTCCGGGATCGCAAGCGAGAAGAGATTATAATCAGCCATTGACAGTGTGTTTACATAATTATCGGTCGTGCCAAAGGTCATTTGCATTACTCTTCGGCTCTTCCAAAATGTTTCTATTGAGGCTTGAATTCGATTGTAGTTCTCCAAGATAAATGTCGACAGCTTCTTTAATACTTCTGCGTCAGAATTAGATCGAGAACAGATGTAAAAGTTACAATAAGTTGAATAATCTTCATGGCGGCGACACGTTCCGGGCTCGACAAAACAAACAACGAGGCCTTTAAGCATGTTTCGGAGAAATCTTCATTAAAATCAGTACTTGATCCAACTTCTCTGCTCCAGTAACGAGTATTGAAGGTTTTCCACGTCCCTAAAATAAAAAGAAAGTCACAGTTTATTCTTATCCACGATTTTCACCCGTGGTAGAAACTAAACTTGACCATGGCATGTAAACACTGTAGATATAATTTGAAAAAAAAATCAAAGACAACCAGAAATTTCACTGCGATACATGAACTACTCACCGGTGAGAGGTTGAAATATATGAATAACTTGAGTTTCAGATTCGTTTTTAAGGGCTTCTCGCCAAGCGACCGCAGAAAGTTTTCTTAGCTTCAAAATGTGCGTATCCGTTAAGCGTTACATCGCGCATTCAAGAGGCAACTACCTTTGTCACGCGACCTTGATAACATTGTGTGACAAGTTATGACACAAGCCAAGTGCTCGAAGACCTTGTAACGCATCTACACATTTTCAAGCGAAAAAACTTTTTGCTGTCGCTTGGCGAGAAGCCCTTAAAAACGAATCTGAAACTCAAGTTATTCATATATTTCAACCTCTCACCGGTGAGTATTTCACGTATCGCAGTGAAACTTCTGGTTGTCGTTAATTTTTTTCAAATTATACGATATTTGCATGCCACGGTCAAGTTAAGGTTCCGCCACGGGTGAATTTCAACAGTATAAAATCGTGGATCAGAATAAACTTTGACGTTCTTTTTATTGTAGGGACGTGGAAAACCTTTAATACTCGTTACTGGAGCAGAGAATTTGGATCAACTACTGATTTTAATGAAGATTTCTCCGAAACATGCTAAAAGGCCTCGTTGTTTGTTTTGTCGAGCCCGGAACGTGTCGCCGCCATGAAGATTATTCAACTTATTGTAACTTTTACATCTGTTCTCGATCTAATTCTGACGCAGAAGTATTAAAGAAGCTGTCGACATTTATCTTGGAGGACTACAATCGAATTCAAGCCTCAATAGAAACATTTTGGGAGAGCCGAAGAGTAATGCAAATGACCTTTGGCACGACCGATAATTATGTAAACACACTGTCAATGGCTGAATATAATCTCTTCTCGCTTGCGATCCCGGAGGATACCCACACGTTTGAGCTTACAACTCGATAAAATAAGGTAAGAACTTTATTGTGACCTGGTTTCAAAACCAAGTTTAGGCCGCAACGTTTGAGAAATTTTCCCTCGTTCTTGCCCCATTTTCAGTGTCTGAATATAGGCTTCAGAGTGGGTTGTCTTTAAGTTGCCTCAGCTTGCTTAACATTTTATTGAAATTTTTTACACTTTGTCTGTAAACTACTCTAGTTTAGCTTAGAAACATGACCTAAACAAAATGTCTTCAACTGCATTTGTTTCTGCGTAGAGTGCCTCTCAAAAACCATCAATTTTAGTCTCCCGACCACCGTCGAAAAGGCCGAGACGGACTGAATTCGTTTTTTGCTTGTAGCAGGGCGAAAATAAAGAATTTGAAAAAAAGAATTGTGCATTTCATACATGTGTACCAAAGCCTTTTCACCAGCAAAAAATAAAGGGAAACTATTTTTGGTCGCGAAATCGAGTAGACCGCTTTTAGCGGGACTGCCACTTAAGCCTTTAGATCCATCAGAAAGAGTCCGTTGTCAGGAGCGTCGTCATCTGTGACAACAGACTTCAACATATATCAATGTCGAACCACAAGTCCTTTAAATCAAACGTACGACGCGCCAGCAAATGCACTTCCAAGCTTATTCTAGTCCAAACACTCTCTATTTTCCTATTTCTCACGACCATTTATTGTTAGCACATACCGTCTTAAGTAGCCGTGTATCCTTGATACACATTTTGGTAGAGTTTGGAGCATAGAGTCGGTTGCTATGGTGACTAGATATGACGCCGTAAGTAGCATGAAGCCAAGCTATTTTTGAATGAATATGGATATCATTCTCTATCATTTAATAACTAATTTAGATAAAGCAATCAGGGACAATCTCTTCACTGGCATTTTCAATTACCTTCGCACTTATTTTTCTCAGCGTCAATCAGATAATAGCCCTGGTCGCAAGAACAGTCATAGGATCCAAACGCGTTCGTACATTTCTGGCCATAGTCACAGATCCTATATTGTGTGCATTCATCCACATCTGAAAATTGAAATGAGGCAGGCAAAAGTAAACACATTGATCAATCGATGCACAAATTACAATAAAGATTCTTAGCTACCAGGAGTCGATTCCAAAGACCGATCGGATGGTTTACCATTTAAAATTGGGTCAACCAACCCGGCTTCTGTCATTATTTCGTCCCATCTAGCCGTATATATATTATCCCTCGCCTGTCAGAACCGACTGACGCGGTAGGAAGTGATTGGAATCGCTTAACGTGATGTTGTTTATCCCCCTTTCCTAAAAACACCTCAATATACTTTCTCTGACATCTAGGGTACTCGTGTTCCGCTTCCAGTTCACCAGAAATTGAGTGGAATAATGAAACTGAACGCCCTTTCCAAGCCCATTGTTTTTCGCTTCAAATTCAGTTTTATTTCTAAGAAAGTTTTCATACAAATGTTAGGATAGTTAACGCTTTGAACTTGTAATAAAACAGTGGAAAACAGTAGAATCCAGATGTGGCGTAAACGTGTTGTGTGTGACAGCTGAGCGCATTTATTTGGAAAATTTGTACCAATGGTCCACGTTGTTCGGTAGGTACGTGGTGTATGGGGACATATAATGTACCGACATGGCATGAAGTATATACCCTGTATGCCGAACAGCCATGTCGGTACATTATGTCCCCATACACCACATACCTACCCGTTGTTCGTGTCGGCTGATTGACGAAAACGTGGGCTCAAATGAAAGGGTCTCTATTACAGGGTTTGTTTGACAGGATCGGCGAGCACCCGCTAACTAATATCTTTTGTTAATAATCTTACCTGAACACTGTTTGTATGGATTTTCTCCAATAAACCCGACCTTGCATTTGCACTCGAACGAGCCCTTGGTGTTTATGCAGTCAGCGTTTGGAGGGCATCTGGTCTTATTACTGCACTCATTCACGTCTTCAAATAGAACAGAATATATATGTACAGGTTATCATAAAAGGGTGTCACATGAAGCCACTGCACGTTTTCATTTGTAGATTAAAATGTTTGTAGCAGAAGCTCTATGCGTACTGAGACCATATTAGATCATTACAATGTAGATCTCAGACAGAACTATACTAAGGTGAAACGACAAACAAACAAACAAGAACTCGGCTGTATAAACTATTATTGACTCTGATAACGTTCTGGGTTTTCAGGCCAAAACGGAAAATGTAGCTACCACCATCAGAATTCGTTTTCCATAGCAATCCTAACAAACGGGTTAAAATTTTCACCACATTTCAGAACCATATATCTGGCACCGAACATAATTATATTGCGTTTAATGATGAGGGCGCACTCGGGGGTTTACCTGAACAGTTGAAGCCATTTCCTTTGTAGCCATGTTTACAACGACATGAAAATCCACCAACAGTGTTCGTACAGATGCCATCTTTGGAGCAAGCATCTTTATTAAGACATTCATCGATATCTTGAAATATAATAAAAAAGTGCGCGTTATTACTACTGAATGTGTTCTAAAGAACAACACAGGTAGGACTCAGTTACACAATACCGAATTTAATTAAACGCCGGACCTCAAGTAAACGCCGATATCTCGAATAAACTCAGGATGCGCTTATTTAAAACTCGACCTTGTCAACCCGCGTTTATTCGGCGCTCGGCCTTTAATCGAGAATATACGATATCAGTGATTTTTTTTGTTCTAACCGCTTTCTCTGTTGGTTTTCTGAACAACCCATAACGCGCTCACCGAGCAAGGAGGCGGCTCTCGCACGCCAAGGACGACTGGGAACGAGAAAGATGTTAGATAACGGGACGGGTATCACGCAGCTCTATTGTTTTCAGGGCAAGTATCCATTAGTTTGTTGTTTGTTCTATTGTTTTCTCATCCAATCAAAGAACACCTTGTAATAGCTGCGTACTGAGATAACAACCGCAGGGGCCGCTGCGATCGGCTCTTGAGAGTTGAGCGCGTTTTTACGTAAAAATCAGTGGTTAGAATTGCGCCTACATTAACTATTGTTTCTTATGACAGACAAGCCTGTGCGCATGCGCAGACCTCCTTTATTTCCTTTGCTTCATGCGAAAAAGCGACGATAAGAACAAGGTTTAATTAAAAAACAAGATAATGAATGTGCTTACCTATGCAGTTGCTGTTGATACCGGTATAACCGGATTTGCAAAAGCACTCGTATGTTTTATTGCCGGATATGTCGGTCCCATTCTTACAAACCGCTCTTGGAACATCACAATGTGGCAGTCTCCTCATGCATTCAGTTAAAGCTGCAAAAACAAAAACATTCAATAAACGAAAAAAGAAGATTACACCATACAGCTTTCCATTTTCTGGAATTTTAGATATTGATACTGTCTTGCTATTAACGAGAATTTGTCGTTACGAAACGTCTTAATTGTTTTCGTCATCAAAACGCATTAGTTTTTAGTACGGCTAATGTTACTGTTGTCTTGACGAACTGGTAAATAATGCGATAGCCGGTTCCAGGTGCTCAGATAGTGGCGAACGACGCGAAGAAATAAATGCGAGCAGAGAAAAAAGCGCCCTTCACGCAAATATATCTTAAACATCCTCCTCCGTCAGCACTTGCAATATTTTGTCTTTGCGTGCAACCTATTCTTCGCTGTGCACAATCTGGACACCTTGAACAGGCTACCCACTATCTGAACGCCTTGAACAGGCTACCCACGATCTGAACGCCTTGAACAGGCTACCCACTATCTGAACACCTTGAACAGGCTACTCACTATCTGAATGCCTTGAACGGTCTTATAATGCGTACTGAAACCTACGACCTTTTTAGCAGTCAGCAGAAAAATTACATGAGTAAACACAACTAAATATACGAATATGAATATATGAAAATTATATATGTCAACTGCGGATAAACATGAGTAAAATTTGTGATTCACGCAGTGTGCTATCAACTTACGCAGTTGAAAAAGCAGCCTGAAAAACATTAAGGCTTGAATAGATAGCACATTGCGAGGATCACAAATTTCACTCACAACTAAACATGTACACGGCAGTACTGTTTATCAACAGATTCAAAAATAAAAGGCCCACCTTCACCCAAAATGCTGTGCGCACCGTGATCAATTTCTGTGCTGAATTTCTGTGTAACTTGAAATTCACGCTTCAATGCGTGCAACCAATCAGATCATGCGTATGAACAATGGAGCATTTCAAAACCGTTACGTCTTTTGGATGAAGGTGGACCTTCATCCAAAATTGGAATAGCCACTTCTTTGGTTTCATTGATTAAGTAAGAAGCACGTATAAATGTAATATCCAAATCTTACGGGTACAGCTTTTCTGTGGATCTCCATGGTATTCTTCTCTGCATCTACAAGAAAATCCTCCATCTTTATTAGTGCAGATCGCATTCTTGGCACAACTTTGAGAGCCAATTTGACACTCGTCAATATCCACGCATTGCTTTCCGTCCCCACTGAAACCTTTACCGCAAACACACTTATACGAACCATTGGTGTTAAGGCACTCTACACCCTTTATTTTTATATCGCATTTATGTTTCTTCAGTGCGCATTCATCAATGTCCTTGCAGGTACGTCCATCGCCTTCAAAGCCTTTATTACAATGACAGTCGTAACTTTTCCGAGTGTTGACACAGGTAGCCCAGGTTCTGTGGCACTTGTGAATGCCAAGTTCGCACTCGTTTGCGATTACACAGCTTTTGATGCCGTCACCAACATAACCCTCTTTACACTCGCATTTGTATCCGCCCAGAGTGTCCACACATTGGCCGTGCGCATGACATGACCGGCTTTTCTACAAAGCAAAACACACGAAGTGGTAAATGGATTATTTCAGTTTGTTTTTGTAGCCTATCTTCCTTTCCAGCTGAAATTTGAAAGGCCACATAAACATTTTTACAAGTTTGCAAGAAAGATAACATCAATATAACAAACAAGCCTGGTTATATTTCTGACTTTTTATATATCAGTGTAGCAACTTGTTTTAAACTGTTTTACTTCCGCCGGCATCTCATCTGTTTAACCTTTCACTCCCAGAGTCAATTATGGAGACAATTAAAGTAGTGTAGTACTAACTTTTGAGTCTGTTGACGAAATCCTTTGGTGTGACCATTTAAATGAAACCTCTTCGCCAGTACGTTTGCATGGTACCATCTGTTTTTAAATATTTTACAAAATGAAATTTGGAATTTTATATATTTTTTTATATTTAGCATTCGTGGTAGTTAAAGGATAAGTGGTGCATCAAAAACTTTCTTCTCACAGGTTTTTAAAAGCACTGTTAAAAACATCTACCATATTCCAGACCAAGAGTTTTGTCTCTTTTAAAACCACTGATATTACCAAAATACGTCTTTAAGCATCCTTAATTTTTAACTGAAACAATATCAAGGCTGCATCCACGCATTTCGTCACCGTAATTTAAAGGGGGTATTTTATTACCGATGGTTCTTTGTACTCATTTTTGTCTTCGCAGTTTCGACCGTCACCAAGGAAACCTTTCTTACAATCACACTTGTAAGAACCAATCGTATTAGTGCAATGTGCATAAGGACTACATTTGTGCTTCTTTGAAGTGCATTCATCCACATCCTTGCATTGCTTAACTTTACCATGATAACCATGCTTGCATTCACATTGGTAGCCTCCAGGAAAATTCTTGCAAAGTGCGTTTTTGTGTTTTTCGCAGTGTTGCTGTGGACGTTAAAAGGAAAAAGAAGTAAAACGTTAAGCAAATGTGTCTGTATTATACGTTACAGCGACATGGAAGTACCACTTTCCCGTGGCATTTGAAGCCAAGTACAAGAATGACTCGGTAGTGAGTGGTTATTAGCTATTAATGTCAGCCTATCGTACAATAAAAGTCACATGACTGCTATAGCGCTGAGGTTTACTCGTCCTTCAAAACGGGAGACGCAAGTTTGGGCAAGTTTTAGAAATTCTAAGTTGCATTGGTGGCAAATGCACTTGCAAGGAGACTTACGTTGTTGGCAAATTACCAGAAAAGCCTTTTTGTTTTTTTATATTTTAATTAATACTTCACAAATACCTTGTGAGCAGGAACTTTACATTCATCGATATCAACACAGCTGTAGTCGCCTTCGCTTCTAAATCCTTTGTTACAATGACAAGTGAAACTTCCAATGGTGTTTTTACAGATGGCATTCTTGTGACACATGTTGTTCTCCTTGCATTCATCGATATCGCGACAGTCTTCAGTGTGGGGATTTCTGCTTCTGAACCCCGGAGGGCAGTTGCACTCGTAATACCCTAAGGTATTTTTGCATAACGCATGCAAACCACAAGCAGCCATACCTGTTTTGCATTCATCTTCATCTACGCGAAAAATACGCATTTATCAATTATTAGCGGAAAATTATTTCGTTATCAGATCGATATCGTTATCTTATTATATCGTTATCGTTATCTTATTATATTGTTATCTTATTATATCGATATCGTTATCTTATTATATTGTTATCGTTATCTTATTATATCGTTATCGTTATCGTTATCGTTATCATATCGTTATCGTTATCTTATCATATCGTTATCGTTATCATATCGTTATCGTTATCATATCGTTATCGTTATCTTATCATATCGTTACCGTTATCTTATCATATCGTTATCGTTATCATATCGTTATCGTTATCTTATTATATTGTTATCTTATTATATCGTTATCTTATTATATCGTTATCGTTATCGTTATCATATCGTTATCGTTATCTTATTATATCGTTATCGTTATCATATCGTTATCGTTATCGTTGTCATATCGTTATCGTTCTCATATCGTTATCGTTATCATATCGTTATCGTTATCGTATCGTTATCGTTGTCATATCGTTATCTTATTATATCGTTATCGTTATCATATCGTTATCTTATTATATCGTTATCGTTGTCATATCGTTATCGTTATCTTATTATATCGTCATCGTCATCGCTATCATTCCGTTATCGTTATCCTGTCGTCCGAAATTTGAACATAAGACAAAATGAACACAAACAGGCGACAAAAGATAATGGTGATGACAACAATTACATTTCTGAGCACCATTTACACACTTATCAGGTTACTTACAGCATGGACTACTTTAGAACAAACACCACTGAACCGATGCCAACAGCTTTCTCCGGCCTACAAACGATTTGTCCACATAAGAGAAAAACAATACTCTGAACTCACCGACAAATTTGACTAACAATAGACCGACAAAAATGACACTTGTCTCATGATGTACAGATCGAACGCGCGGCAATCAACGGACCAATGACATCAACAGCTAAACATCAATACCATTAACTGATCGTTTACAATTTACATGACTCTGAAGATGACTTTCGCTTAGGTTGTCGAAACGCGTCTGTCGTCTAACAAGGACGTCAATCTCCTACGACAGTTTAGCTATCATTAATCATTATCTGTTTCTAGGGTTACATACCTTTGCATGCCTTCCCAGTCCATACTTCTGAGACGGAACAGTTCAGCCGGTTAACTATGAAAGGAATCCGACTATTCCAACACGGGTACTTTCGCCCACTCCTCTTGCAACGATCGGGTTCTGTGAGAAGACAAAGGCAGTGAACTGAGATCTTTATATTTCAGCAACTCAGTATTTACTCTGTGAGTTTAATTGTCTGATCATAGGCGAAGCATGACGGGCAGGATAGACAGGATAAATAGGATACACAGGATTTATATGATAGACAGGATAGGGGCGGGGGCAGGATATATAGGATAGATAGGATAGGGACGGAGGAAGGATAGATAGGATCCGGCAGGATAGATAGGATAGGGGCGGGCGCAGGGTAGATAGGATAGGGGAGGGGGCAGTATGGATAGGATAGCGGAGGGGACAGGATAGATAGGATAGATAGGATAGGGGCGGGGCGGGGGCAGGATAAATAGGATAGGGGAGGGGGCAGGATAGATAGGATAGAGGAGGGGGCAGGATAGATAGGATAGGGGCGGGGGCAGGATAGATAGGATAGATAGGATAGGGGAGGGGCAGGATAGATAGGATAGGGGAGGGGGCAGGATAGATAGGATAGGGGCGGGGGCAGGATAGATAGGATAGGGGCGGGGGCAGGATAGATAGGATAGGGGAGGGGGCAGGATAGATAGCATAGGGGAGGGGGCAGGATGGATAGGATAGGGGAGGGGCAGGATAGATAGGATAGGGGAGGGGGCAGGATAGATAGGATAGGGGCGGAGGCAGGACAGATAGGATAGGGGAGGGGCAGGATAGATAGGATAGGGGGGGGCAGGATATATAGGATAGATAGGATAGGGGAGATGTAGGATAAATAGGATAGGGGAGGGGCAGGATAGATAGGATAGGGGCGGGGGCGGGATAGATAGGATAGGGGAGGGGCAGGATAGATAGGATAGGGGAGGGGCAGGATAGATAAGATAGAGGCGAAGGAGGATAGATAGCTAAGGATAGGGGAGGGAGCAGGATGGATAGGATAGAAGCGGGGGCGGGATAGATAGGATAGATAGGATAGGGGAGGGGCAGGATAGATAGGATAGGGGAGGGGCAGGATAGATAAGATAGGGGCGGGGGCAGGATGGATAGGATAGGGGCGGGGGCAGGATAGATAGGATAGGGGCGGGGGCAGGATGGATAGGATAGGGGCGGGGGCAGGATAGATAGGATAGGGGAGGGGCAAGATAGATAGGATAGGGGAGGGGGCAGGATAGATAGTATAGGGGCGGGGCAGGATGGATAGGATAGGGGAGGGGCAGCACGATTGTTATCGTGTTCGCATCTTGGATACAGGAGATACAGGAGATATCACTTCTTTCTCAAAATATGAGCTCTACTACAGTTGAACAGCTATTAGATTACAACGCAAAGGACAAGAAACTGATTTGGAACGGAACTGTCGCTGATCTGGAGAAATTTCTAGCAGATAATCTGAACACAACGAACGAGGATGGCAAGGAATTGGCTATTAACTGCTCGGCAAACGGAAACTGCGCCGTTTTCAAGACAGTATATGTTACAATCAATTTTTATCAAACAACTGGAACCCTTCAAATTCAGGGAAAGGGAGGCAGTGATCTAAAAAATAGATTACTCGAAATTATCAGCCTTCATGCACTGAACAGCGAATACAATGACGAAGTCGCCGAAATCCATCCGCTTGAAGATCAAAACACTGACAATATTGATGATTCAACAGGAGAACTAAGGAAATTGGAAAGCTTTATTGACTCTGCAGTCTAAAAACGTAAAGAACAAATGGAATCTATGCCTAAATGTATTTATAGAGATGAAATGGACAAACTCTGGAAAGCCATTGTGTTAATTAATTCAAAACTTGAATCTTTTGAGTTAATTAATTCTTAGGTTGAATTTCCCGCGACTGAGTGTCCTGCAGAGGTCCCTGATGTACTGAGTACTATTGAAGATCTATCACGTGAAAATGAACTACTGAAGGAAAAGCTCTATGAAGCTGAATTAGAAACACAAAGAACCAAAGAAGAGAACAAAAGCCTAATTACTGCTTTAAGACTACTTAATACAGACTATTCAGAACTTACGAACAAGACCACCGATAACAATGAGCCCTCAAACCCATATGAATGGACATTAATTACAACCAAACAACACGCCAGACCGGAAAGCTACTGCGAACCATTAAATATTCAGAATCAATTTGAAGTCCTGCAAGATCTTGAACAGACACAAAATACGACCAAAACTTCGACCATAGAAAAACCACCACCAGACAGTTAACCCCTAGCTCACTAAGATGCAGGATTGCAGAAAACTAGTTTAATGAGATGGAAATCATATTTCTATCTCATTGAATAACAATACATCCCATTGTGTCATGCTTCGTTCTAAAAAAAGCTGAATTAATTTTCTGCAATCCTGCACCTCACTCCCCTAGCTGACCAAATTGCAGACTATAGATCGCAACAGAAACAAAGGTACAAACAAAAACAGAATTCTAACCAAACAGTTATTCGGGAAAATCCGCTACCACAACGACAGAGCCCGACGCAAAATGGGAAAGTGTACTTGATTGGTGACTCCATGATTAAACACATCGACCCCTTGAAGCTGTCGAACGCCTACAATGGTGCAATGGTGTGGTTGAGAGAGATTGCCTTCGTGGAGCGCGTATTGAAGATGTTCATAAAAAAGCAAGAGATCTATTGGGCGATGACAGTAAAAATGAAGGAATACGACTAATAATACATGCTGGCTCAAATAATCTCGTCAATGAACAAGAAAATGTAGCGATAAATAAGATGGGAACTCTAGTTGATGACTTGAAATTAAGAGTGAAGACCCTGGCGATATCCAGTGTCATAATCAGAGATGATGTTTTGCCGAAAAAAATCGAGGCATTTAATACCTTGGTGAAAGAAATGTGTGACGAGAAGGGTGTGGTATTCCTGGACAACACAAATCTGGGAACGTCCCACTTAAATCGGTCTCGATTACATCTAAACAGAAAAGGGGATACGATATTGGGTAGAAACATGTGCAGATACTTGAGAAACCCAGACCATCCTACATCACCGTCGGGTTTTCTAAACAGAAACCACAGACCAAGGCACAAGAGATACGTCAGGGATGCAGCATGGGACAATTATCTGAGGCTAGTAAGATCAGTGACTCACCAGTAAATCATGAATCCATTAATTATTTGGAGAATGTTATACCTAAAGTCAGGGGTTTCAAAATTGCCGCTCTTAATATAGCTAGCTTACCCAAACATCACGATGAGTTGAAAATTTTAATGCAGGATACAATGATCGATATTTTAGCGCTAAACGAAACGAGACTCGACAATACCATACCTGATTCCGAAATGAATATTGAGGGATATAATCTATTAAGATTGGATAGAAATAGACATGGCGGTGGTATAGCTTTTTATGTTAGAAATACTTTAAATTATATCATAAGATCTGATCTAAATTCTGAAGGACTGGAAGTTTTAACAATTGAAATTAGAAAACCTAAAACAAAGCCTTTCTTTGTAACGACCTGGTATAGACCACCGGATTCTAAAATGGAAGTATTTAAAAAGTTTGAAACTTACTTATCAAACCTCGATAAAGATGAGAAAGAGAGCATAATACTGGGTGACTTTAAGGTGGCTCGATGGTGTTTTTTTCTGTGCCGACCACTCTTTTTCAATCACGTATTTGGATATCTTATTCAGTATTTACCTAAATACTCATGGCACACACTTACTAGGGAAAAATTGAAGTTTCCATTTCAGTTGTATTTTTTGCGATCGAAGCGTCCTTGGCAACGATACGTTGCTAGGCGTAGTTTTACTTGTGAGGCCGCCGTCGGCCTGTATGAGAAATTTTGGTAACTCGCTCTTGGGGACTGAAAGAGTACCACAATGCACACATTTTAGCCAAGTTTGGTTAACTTCTGTGAGAGGATTTTTGAATGGCGCGAGTTTACTTATTTTAGGGTTAAATTTGGTAAAATATCAAAGTTTGTTGTATTTCACCCCAAACTGAGAGATCGAGGACCTAATGCCGATTTCAACTTTACTCATTCATAAGAACAACTATTGTACCTTATTTGTTTGGCTCTTTTGGCGGATTGACGGTTTTGGATTTTTCCCTGTGCCGAGTTATAATAATCGAAATTTACGATGTTTTTGCAACAAACGAGCAGAGAATCTTATGACCTCGCTTATTTTAAAAATCTGAGATAGAATTTCCCAAGAATAAGCGAACTATAAATTTGGACCTTCTTTTACTTAGTCTCCAAATTTCGTGTTGGTTGAAATGCTGTGAGACTTGTACGCTGAACGTCGAGTTGGTAACATGCGCGCTAGTATTTTCAGAGATTTCTTGTTCTCCGAGATGTTTACAATTCATGATCTATTCTGCATATTTCATTGTTCTGAAATGACACCTGCACGCGAATTCCAGTCTAGCACGGGCGGAACCAAAACGCTTGATTAACTTCCGAAGACCTGCCGATTATGGTAATTCATCAGTCCTGGCAATGTGTTCATGAAATAACAGGTGAGCTGTTGAACATCAACGTTAAACACGTAATTGACCTAAAAATAGCAAGAGCATGCCGCAAACAGAAAACAGAAATTTTTACTCACTGTCAAGGCAGCAATTATTTCCCTTATTAAAAGACGTGAAAAACGCTACAATAAGCGTGTCTAACAGAAGAGTTTATTACCATAATCGGCAGGTCTTCGGAAGTTAATCAAGCGTTTTGGTTCCGCCCGTGCTAGACTGGAATTCGCGTGCAGGTGTCATTTCAGAACAATGAAATATGCAGAATAGATCATGAATTGTAAACATCTCGGAGAACAAGAAATCTCTGAAAATACTAGCGCGCATGTTACCAACTCGACGTTCAGCGTACAAGTCTCACAGCATTTCAACCAACACGAAATTTGGAGACTAAGTAAAAGAAGGTCCAAATTTATAGTTCGCTTATTCTTGGGAAATTCTATCTCAGATTTTTAAAATAAGCGAGGTCATAAGATTCTCTGCTCGTTTGTTGCAAAAACATCGTAAATTTCGATTATTATAACTCGGCACAGGGAAAAATCCAAAACCGTCAATCCGCCAAAAGAGCCAAACAAATAAGGTACAATAGTTGTTCTTATGAATGAGTAAAGTTGAAATCGGCATTAGGTCCTCGATCTCTCAGTTTGGGGTGAAATACAACAAACTTTGATATTTTACCAAATTTAACCCTAAAATAAGTAAACTCGCGCCATTCAAAAATCCTCTCACAGAAGTTAACCAAACTTGGCTAAAATGTGTGCATTGTGGTACTCTTTCAGTCCCCAAGAGCGAGTTACCAAAATTTCTCATACAGGCCGACGGCGGCCTCACAAGTAAAACTACGCCTAGCAACGTATCGTTGCCAAGGACGCTTCGATCGCAAAAAATACAACTGAAATGGAAACTTCAATTTTTCCCTAGTAAGTGTGTGCCATGAGTATTTAGGTAAATACTGAATAAGATATCCAAATACGTGATTGAAAAAGAGTGGTCGGCACAGAAAAAAACACCATCGAGCCACCTTAATTGCAATTTATTGTCACAAACCCCCGACCAGAATACAATTTGTTTGAATTTTATTGTTGAGACATACCAGTATGCACAGATTATTGACAAAGCAACACGAATAACTCCTAACTCACGCACGTTAATAGACCATATAATCACAAATGATCCAAGTAAAATAGTTTGCCACGGAGTTGTGCATATTGGTATTTCCGATCATAGCTTAATATATGCCATTCGCAAACACAATTCGTCCAAAAATGCACCTAAGATAATAGAGTCAAGACAATATAAGAATTTTGATTCTAATGCCTTTATTGAAGACTTGAAAGAAACTCCTTTTCATTTAAAAAAAAAAAAATCAAATCACTTTATTTAAGTGTCAACTGTATTTAGCGCGCAAGCACTAATTGGGGACACTAAATATAGAAACAAATATTGCAAATAGAACATAACACGTTAAAAATCCCAACTGGCAGGAGGCAAACCAGTTGGCTATTTTACAAGCGTGGCCGAGGAGTTGGACTCGGGACTACCGTGAAACAACTCCAGATAGTGGTCAGAGCGGGACTTGAACTCGGGACCACCGGGTTTCAAGTCCAGCGCCCTAACCACTCGACCACGCTGCCTCCTCCTTTGCAACCCTACAGGACGACCCAAATGAAATGTGGGATATTTGGAAGTCACTATTTCTAGAGGTCGTAAACAAACATGCTCCAATGAGACAAAGAAAAGTGCGAAGCAAATATTCCCCATGGATAACTGCCGAATTAAAACAAAAAATGAGACAACGTGATTATTTGAAGAAACTAGCAGTAAATCAAAATTCAGACCATCACTGGAGGGACTATAAGCGAGCAAGAAATGAGGTCAATACATGCATTAAAGCTGCAAAAGCAAACTATTTTAATAATGGCATCAAGAATAATAGTGGTAATACAAAGGAAACATGGAAAATTATAAATAACTCCTTAGGCCGGAAATCAAACACAACAGTTATAAATGAACTATCTTTTGCGGGAAAGACATTTACTGAGAAACAAGAAATGGCTGATCAAATGAACTTGTATTTTTGTTCTCTTGGACCAAAATTGGCATCTGAAATTCCAGAAACAAATTCTATTCCAGAAGATTACATTGAAGGAACAAATGCCATTTTCGAATTTATTCCTGTAACTGAAGAAATTGTACGCAAAGTTTTGTTGGGGTTAAATATTTCAAAAAGTAGCGGGCTGGACAAAATATCTAGCAAACTTTTGAAATTAGCTGGCCCCTACATCTCGGAATCTATCTGCGAAATTCTAAACCATATGTTCGAAACTGGCATTTTTCCTGATGATTGGAAAAAGGCTAAAGTACTTCCTATCTATAAGTCGGACAAAAGAAATTTGCCCGAGAATTATAGACCTATTTCTATTCTTCCTGCAATTTCTAAAGTTGCAGAGAGATTAATTCACACACAACTCACAACTTTTTTAAAGCAATATAAACTTTTAACAGACTCTCAATCTGGCTTCCGCTCTGCGTATTCAACATGCACAGCTTTACTTTTCGCTACAGATGTTTGGCTAAAAAATATGGACAATGGCTCTTTAAATGGAAATGTATTTGTTGACTTAAAAAAAGCCTTTGATACCGTAGACCATGATATTTTATTGCGAAAATTAAGTTGTTACGGTGTTAAGGGTGGAGCTTTGCGTTTATTTACATCATACCTAAATAACAGGAGCCAGAAGACTTATGTGAACGGCGTTTTATCTAACGAAGAACAAGTTACCTGTGGTATACCCCAAGGGTCAATACTAGGTCCCTTGTTGTTCATAATCTATATTAATGATTTTCCAAGATGTTTGAATCACTCGATACCTGGGATGTTTGCTGATGATACATATATAACAGCGGCAAGCAGAGACATCCAGGATGTCGAGGAAATTTTAAATGAAGACTTAGCTGCTGTAAATAACTGGTTGAGAACAAATAAACTAAGCTGTAATTCTAAAAAAACCAGTTATATGACAATAGGATCCAGACAAAACCTTGCAGAAGCAAATAGTATGGACTTACTCATGAACAACGAAGCAATAGAGCAAAAAGAATGCACTAAACTTCTAGGGGTATACATTGATGAATCCATGCATTGGGATGATCATATCAAACATGTAACTTCAAAAGCATCTAATGGCTTGCGTATGTTATATAAAACAAGAAACTTGACTAATGATATAGCCATCTTAAAATCTGTCTATAACTCACTGATACAGCCGTACTTTGACTACTGCGGTATTGTTTGGGGAAATTGTTCTAAAACACGCACAGATCGATTGCAAAAACTTCAGAACAGAGCAGCTCGAATAATAACTAGAGCAGATTACTCGGCCAGGTCTCATGACCTCCTTGAGAAACTAAACTGGTCAAATCTAAATGAAAGACAACTGTTACAATTGCAGATTATGATGTTCAAAGTCTTTCATAAGATAGCACCAGACTATTTACAAAATTTATTTAAACTGACCTCGGAGGTACATAACTACAATCTTAGAGGCAGTAAATTTGACCTGCAACTACCTAAGCCTAAAACTAATTTCATGAAACGATCTTTTTCCTATCGTGGTGCCATTGCCTGGAATGAGCTTCCCAATGAAATACGAGAACTCAGTAGTCTAACCGCTTACAAAAGAGCTCTCGAACAAAAATAGAATCTGGTTCTATGACATCTATGATTGTAATTTTTATGTGTTTATAGAGGATATTATGATGTAAGATAGTGTTTTTTATTATTATTAATCTTATTAGTATTATTTAAACCTCTCACCTCTCACCTCACCTCAAATGACAAAAAGGCGGAAACCCCATCTCTACAAAATCAGCTGTAATCAAAGAAATCAACACGCTATGTGATTCACATAACTTAACTGATATTTGGCGAAACCTGAACTCTGACAAACAAAGCATCACCTGGAGAACTAAATCGTTGAAAATCCAATGCCGCTTAGATTACTTTTTAGTTTCACAAGAGTTAATTCAATTCGTAAACAAAAGTGGTATCATCCACATGCCGAATTCTGACCACTCTGCTGTGTCTTTTACTCTGCAGTCTAATCACCAAAGTCAAAAAAAGGGTCTTGGCTTCTGGAAATTCAACACAGCCTTACTTAAAGACGAAGCGTACGTATTAGCACTGAAGTTGAATATTCCAGTCTTCAAAAATAAATACAAAGATACGCAAGACTTAGGCCTAAAATGGGACCTCATTAAAATGGAAATAAGAGGGTTTACCATTCAGTACTCTAAACGAAAAGCGAAAAAACAACGAGATGAAGAAAAAATGTTGTACCAAAAACTAAACAACCTCCAAGCTAAAGCTGAAGAAACTCCGCACGACAAAAACATCATACTCGAACTTCAACGCGCTAGATCACTTCTTAAAAAAATCATGCTAACGAGAACAAAAGGCGCAATCCTAAGAAGCAAAGTGAGATAGTACGAAGAAGGGGAACGTAATACGAAATATTTCTATAGCTTAGAAAAACGCCATCACGACATTAAAACAGTCTCAAAACTCAAAGTAGGTGAAAATTCCTATATAGACGATCAATTTGAAATCTTAGAAGAAGAAAAAAACTTTTACGAGTTACTGTACCGCTCCAACAACATAGATGACCAAAAAATTAAGAATTCGTCATTTTTTAAATCAGAAAATGTAACAGAACTTAGCGAAGAAGAAATGAAATCCTGCGAAGGATTGGTAAACGAAGATGAATGTATTAACGCGCTCAAAGATTTCAGCAATAATAAATCTCCGGGTACCGATGGTCTACCAGCAGAATTCTACCGACTTTTTTGGTCAGACATCTCCTTTGACCTACTTGCCAGCTACAATTACGCCTTTCACTACAAGACACTTTCTATAAGCCAAAGACGAGGAATAATTAACAATTAGACCCGTAGCCCGAAAGGGCTACGGGTCAATAGCCCATGAGGCGAAGCCGAATGGGCTATTGACCCGTGGCCCTTGAGGGCGAAGGGTCTAATTGTTTTAGTATCACCCAACTAGTCGGACAGAAAAAGGCAATAACAAAAAAAAAAGCAATTGCAAGTTGAAGAAATATTTATTTGGGAATAAAACGAAAAATAAAACCGGCGAATTTCGCTACTCGATGACTATTACTATTAGACCCCTAGTAGCGTAGCCAATCAAAATGCAGGATTTGCATTAGTCCACTAGTTGGGTGATACTAATCTCGCTTATACCAAAAAAATCTAAAGATAAAACAATCCTAGAAAACCTTAGGCCAATCTCACTCCTAAACGTTGATTACAAAATCCTCACTAAAGTTATAGCCAAAAGAATAGAAAACGTTCTGCCAACCTTAATAAACCCAGATCAAACAGGTTATGTAAAGGGCCGCTATATTGGTGAAAACGTACGACTGATTTACGATCTAATACACTACACAGACAAGCTAAATAAAAAAGGCATTGCTATTTTCTTGGACTTTAAAAAAGCTTTCGATTCCATTGAATGGAACTATGTTCAAGAAACACTCCAGCTGTTTAACTTCGGCCTTGACATCCAAAACTGGAAAAAAAATAATCTATAACAATGTTACAAGTTGTGTCGTGAACAACGGCCACGCCTCTGTCTTTTTCTCCTTACAGCGGGGAGTCAGACAAGGTTGTCCTTTGTCTGGCGTCCTTTTTGTCCTCGGCATAGAACTTCTCTCTAGAGCTATAAGAAGCGAGCCGGCTATAAAAGGTATCCAAGTGAACAACCACGAACTAAAAGTAACTCAATATGCCGACGACACAACAGTATTTGTACGTGACCTTGACTCCGTTACAAGTCTATTAAAGCTATTAAACGATTTTAAAGAATGTTCCGGCCTAGAAATTAATACTACCAAAACCGAAGCAATGTGGTTAGAAGAATGGAAACACAACACAGATGAACCTTTTGGTTTTAAATGGCCAAAAGAACCTATTAACGCACTCGGTGTCTTTTTTTCTTACAATCAAATAAACGCTGACAGACTCAATTTTGGCGAAAAAATACTTTACCTGGAGAAATTGTTGAACACTTGGAAACGAAGAAATTTAACTCTTTATGGAAAAATTAACATTGTCAAGACTCTTGGGATTTCTAAATTAGTTTATTCTGCTTCTGTACTGCCTGTTCCAGATCACTATATCCAAGAAATCAACAAATTAATCTTCAACTTTATTTGGTCCGGAAAGCCCCCTAAAATCAAAGGAAATACCTTAATCGGAGAAAAAAAAGATGGCGGCTTGAAAATGTGTGATTTCAAAATCATGGAAAAGGCACTGAAGCTAGCTTGGATAAGCAGAATTCAGGATGATTCACAAGCTTCCTGGAAAATAATCCCTAATCATCTTTTGCACAAACACGGAAATCTTGTCTTTTTAACAAAATGCAGCTTCCCAGCAAATATACTTGACAATGACAACAAACTCCCCACTTTTTATAAAATAATGCTAAAATATTGGTATGAGTTCAAAATCGCAACGGAAACCGATTGCGGAACGCATCCTAGAAACGAATCATTGTGGAACAACAGAAAAATCCTGATAGAAAACAAACCTGTTTTTTACAACAATTGGTACTACGCTGGCATTACCAAAATAAGCGACATATTAAACCAAAACAGTGAGTTTTTGAATTTGCACGAGTTCGCTCTAAAATTCAATCTTAATGTCCCTTTTACGACATACTATGGTCTGGTTAAAGCAATTCCAAATGAGTGGAAAGCCAATTTTAAAAGCCCAACTCCGAATTTTGAACACAATACACCAGTCAACACCCAGACAACTAGATATATTTACTCCTCTCTTTTAAAAGCTGTTTTCGTTCCTCCCACCGCTGAAACCAAAATTCTTCGCCACGGGTTCACAAAAAAGACCATCCAGAAAGTTTATCTCATGCCATTCGCCGTCACAAACGAAGTAAAAATAATCATGTTTCAACACAAAGTAATTCAAAACATACTCCCAACCCCCGTCTCACTTCATCGAGACGGCCTCCTAGAAAACCCTATATGCAACTTATGCAATGCCGAGAAACAAACTCTAGATCACCTGCTAATAAACTGCGCTCTCACAATCGATTTTTGGACCCTGTTTCAAAACTGGTGGTACCAAAAAACATGTGAAATAATAACGTTAACTACAAGCCATATACTTTACGGCTGGCATGATAGAACAAAGCATTGGCAAACACTAAACTATTGTCTATTAATTGCCAAATATTGTATCTTTTGCACAAGCCTTCGCGGAAACGTCTTAGATTTCGAATGTTTTATACTGAGTGTTCAAGAAAAACTTAAAATTCTTAAAGAAATAGCGACTACAAAAAAAGCACTTCCGAAGTATTATCGCACCTAGGCACCACTTCTCTAGTTTTTTACTTTACTTTTGTACATTTTTTTTTTCTCGTATGTGTAAACTACGTAACTGCTACTGACACTGTAATAGTTAAATATCTTTGTAATAGCAAAATATCTGTGTATATTTCTGTTATTTGTTATTGGTTTCTTTAATAAAACTGTTCAAAAAAAAACAAAACAAAAAACAAAACAAAAAAAAAAAAAGTATTATTTAAACCAGTATAGTGTAACAGTTTTGCCAATTATATATATATTATATATTTTTGTTATCATTTAGATTAGATTATATTTAAGTGCACGGCATGTCTGAAAACCAGTTTTACTGAGCCGTTTTACCGTGTTTAAATAAAGTTAATTGATTGATTGATTGATTGATAGAATAGGGGAGGGGGCAGGATGGATAGGAAAGGGGCGGGGGCAGGATAGATAGGATAGGGGCGGAGGCAGGATGGATAGGATAGGGGCGGGGACAGGATAGATAGGATAGGGGAGAGGCAGGATAGATAGGATAGGGGATGTGCAGGATAGATAGGATAGGGGAGGGGCAGGATAGATAGGATAGGGGAGGGGGCGGGTTAGATAGGATAAGGGAGGGGCAGGATAGATAGGATAGGGGAGGGGCCGGATAGATAGGATAGATAGGATAGGGGAGGTGCAGGATAGGTAGGATAGGGGAGGGGCAGGATAGATAGGATAGGGGCGGGGGCGGGGGCGGGGGCGGGGGCGGGGGCGGGGGGCGTGGGCGGGGGCGGGATAGATAGGATAGGGGAGGGACAGGATAGATAGGATAGGGGAGGGGCAGGATAGATAAGATAGAGGCGAAGGAGGATAGATAGCTAAGGATAGGGGAGGGAGCAGGATGGATAGGATAGGGGCGGGGGCAAGATAGATAGGATAGGGGAGGGGGAAGGATAGATAGGATAGGGGCGGGGGCGGGATATATAGAATAGGGGAGGGGCAGGATAGATAGGATAGGGGCGGGGGCGGGATATATAGGATAGGGGAGGGGCAGGATAGATAGGATAGGGGAGGGGCAGGATAGATAAGATAGAGGCGAAGGAGGATAGATAGCTAAGGATAGGGGAGGGAGCAGGATGGATAGGATAGGGGAGGGGGCAGGATAGATAGGATAGGGGCGGGGCAGGATAGATAGGATAGGGGAGGGGCAGGATAGATAGGATAGGGGAGGTGCAGGATAGATAGGATAGGGGAGGGGCAGGATAGATAGGATAGGGGAGGTGCAGGATAGATAGGATAGGGGAGGGGCAGGATAGATAGGATAGGGGAGGGGGCGGGTTAGATAGGATAGGGGAGGGGCAGGATAGATAGGATAGGGGAGGGGCCGGATAGATAGGATAGGGAAGGTGCAGGATAGGTAGGATAGGGGAGGAGAGGATAGATAGGATAGGGGCGGGGGCGGGGGCGGGGGCGGGGGGCGGGGGCGGGGGCGGGGGCGGGATAGATAGGATAGGGGAGGGACAGGATAGATAGATAGATAGATAGATAGATAGATAGATAGATAGATAGATAATCTTTATTTAAACACGGTAAAAATTCGTCAGCTAAAAATCATTATAATACTAACACAAAGCAATAAACTAATATTAAAAAATATCTATATATGAAGAATTTAATAAATAATAAAAAGCTGCTTTCCACGAATGCCGTGCCTTATAGTTCCTCTTTGAGAAGTCGTTTAAATTGCCCAAGGGACTCAGCTTTCCTTACATTATGAGAAAGGCTGTTCCAGAGCATGGCGCCACTATAACTGAAACTATTTTTGTAATAGTTTGTGCGCGGCAATGGAACATTAAGTTTATCCTCAGAGTCCCTTAGGTTGTAACTAATATCCCTTAGTCCCTTAGGTTGTAACTAAGATAGGATAGGGGAGGGGCAGGATAGATAAGATAGAGGCGAAGGAGGATAGATAGCTAAGGATAGGGGAGGGAGCAGGATGGATAGGATAGGGGCGGGGGTAGGATAGATAGGATAGATAGGATAGGGGAGGGGGAAGGATAGATAGGATAGGGGCGGGGGCGGGATATATAGGATAGGGGAGAGGCAGGATAGATAGGATAGGGGAGGGGCAGGATAGATAAGATAGAGGCGAAGGAGGATAGATAGCTAAGGATAGGGGAGGGAGCAGGATGGATAGGATAGGGGAGGGGGTAGGATAGATAGGATAGGGGAGGGGCAGGATAGATAGGATAGGGGAGGGGGCGGGATAGATAGGATAGGGGAGGGGCAGGATAGATAGGATAGGGGAGGGGCAGGATAGATAGGATAGGGGAGGGGCAGGATAGATAGGATAGGGGCGGGGGCGGGATAGATAGGATAGGGGAGGGACATGATAGATAGGATAGGGGAGGGGCAGGATAGATAAGATAGAGGCGAAGGTGGATAGATAGCTAAGAATAGGGGAGGGAGCAGGATGGATAGGATAGGGGCGGGGGCAGGATAGATAGGATAGATAGGATAGGGGAGGGGGAAGGATAGATAGGATAGGGGCGGGGGCGGGGGCGGGATATATAGGATAGGGGAGGGGCAGGATAGATAGGATAGGGGAGGGGCAGAATAGATAAGTTAGAGGCGAAGGAGGATAGATAGCTAAGGATAGGGGAGGGAGCAGGATGGATAGGATAGGGGCGGGGGCAGGATAGATAGGGGAGGGGCAGGATAGATAGGATAGGGGCGGGGGTAGGATAGATAGGATAGGGGCGGGGGCAAGATAGATAGAATAGATAGGATAGGGGCGGTGGCAGGATAGATAGGATAGATTGGATCTGGGCGGGGGAAGGATAGATAGGATAGGGGCGGGGGCGGGATAGATAGGATAGAGGACAAGCCTGCGAGAAAGCTGGGCTGCGTTAAATGGGATAAGTGAGGGAATGAGAGGGGCCTCCCTAATCCCCTTTAACCCAGCACAGCTTACTCGCAGGCTAGTCCTGTAGGGGTTTTGCTTTTTTTTCGATTTATGTTAGTTTTAGATTCGCACTGTTTAGCAAATTTCTGTTATATAATTTCTTTTTATTGTTGTATTTTTATTCTTCATTAATTTTTTAATTTCCTTTTTCAATTTTTATTATTTTATTTTAATACGTTTTTCATCTGCTAAGTATTTCCTTTAATTATTAAGCCTTTCATTATACCTCTGTGTCTTCAAAACCTCAAAAAAAACCTGTAAAAACCTTTGTGTCCTGTGTGTCTTATCTTGTACTACTATCCGTTATTTTCCGAAAGCAATGCTGAGGGTTCATGCCACGATCATTCAGCAGCTTTCTTTTTTTTTTTTTTTTTTTGGGGGGGGGGGGGGGGGGGGGGGGTTGAAATTGAAAGTTTGAAAATGGATGTTCTTGTTCTAACTCAAAATATGCTATTGTTGTGAATGAATATAGTTTCTCTTTCAAGGATTTTTATAAGATCGGGTGGCATTCCTTATAGCCGGCTTTACAAGTCAGATTGGTAAATTAAAAAAATGTTCTGACAATATGTCAGTTGTCAAACAGCGATTATATTGTGTACAATTACTGACTGTTTAGTGGTCAATAATTACTAAATGCTTGGCGACCACCTTCGTCGAGTTCTTCATTGATCGATAAATTTTAATTTAGTTTGAGCTGTAATTAGTAACAATTGGAAGTTCGCTAAACGCGATTGGCAATGAACTAGTATGGTCATAAGGCGACGGCGTTCTTGACATTTTCAAATGTAAGGCGAAAAAAAACTTTTTTCTCTACGAAAAACAAGAGCGCGAATGTGACCGAGGGGTTAGTTACTCCGTCTTCTTTTTCAAGCAAGAAAGCAGTGCCGCGCTTGGTCGGTCACACCTGTAACGAGCTAGGAATTTGCTAGGCAAACAAAAATTGGTCAAGCAAGCAAGGTTCTAGCGCGAATGTTACCGAGGGGTACTCAACTCAAGTTTAGTTTTCCGAGTGTTAAGACCCCAATCCTATTTTGGAGTATCGGTCCATTCTTATCCTGAGGTTTCTAATTTTTTACACGTATAAAAGCTTTCATTTGAACTGTGATGTTTACTGTTTTATAGCTCAACGTTTGTACTCTGATTCTTCGCTATATTCAACATTCCTGAAATTTCTAACACTGAGGCTTCAAAAGACACTAACTTTAACATTTAAAGCATCCATATTTTGGCGTATCCACCTAATCCTGGCCTATTCATCCACAGTCATTGAAGATAATCAGCTTTGTGAGTTGACCATTCTAGTCGCGACCATTGTTGCCGACAAACGAACGTCGATTCTTAACAATAGAGAAAAGCATGTGGCTACATAAAAAATTCAAAATGGCGGTGCTCGGGAAGTTTAAAAGTAAAAATAGGCTATATTCATATCCAATTATTTTGTACACTAAAATTTTCTTTTCATTTGTTATTTTAAAAATTGAAATTGAGAGTTTATTTCAAACAATTGAAAACCAATTTGCTATAGCAGTGAAGATTCCCTTTAAAAATTAAAATATATATTCAAGTATAAAAAGTACTATACAATGATGAGGAAAAGGAAAATGAGAAAAGGAAAAGGAAAAGGTAATGAGGAAAAGGCTATAATACCTTCTTTAAACCATAGTTCACTGGTCCTTCTCTGATTCCCATTGATAGAGTAAATATTTTTAGACTTTTCATATTTAACTGTCGCAGTCTTCATGTCGCATTTGAGTATTTGGTCTTTATAATACATGACCTGGATATTTCCGTGTTTATCGCCGCCACCTCTGTCGACTCTCATGTTGCTGACAAAATCCTTTACATATCTGTTCTTGTAGGATAGTCGTTCCACTTTGCCCAGTAAAGGGACAAAAAAAACAAGCATCGAGTCCACTTGGACGATTTTCCCAAGGCACAGTTTGCCGGAAAGCCTGTCAAAGTGGTCAATTATCTCTGGAAAACAGTATGGAATAATTTATTAAAATAATTTATTAAATAATTTATTCCCTTAGTGAGTCTTCACCCTTGCTCGCCACAGAGTTCTAGTAGCTCAGTGGTAGAGCATCCGACTAGATCACGGAGGGTCGTGGGTTCGAATCCCATCTGGATCTCGGAATTTTTTTCGTTTATGTTTCAAATAATTTATTAATTTAATAAATTAAGTATGGAATAATTTATTAAAATTACCCTTTATTAACTCGTGAATACGAGAAACGTTAAACGAGTTTTACCATTTTGGAAAAAAAAATCCGCTCCATCGCTCGCTCGATCGGCTGTAAATATTGAGCACGCGATGTGTAATGGTCAACTACTTTACCCATGGGGATGGCGTTGGAGGTAGGTGTGGATGGTGAGTCGGGCACAAGGGATCGGGGGGTCGGAGCAAAACGCCTAGGAGATGGGAGGGTCCGAAAGTGTGCAGAATCTTTATAAAGAGCGTTTCATATTCACGAGTTCGCTCATGAAGCCTTTGATTAGAGTTGATTACAGTTACTAATACTGGCCTAGTTGTTTACATAGTGGCCAAAACTAGAATATATTTTAATCACAATTAAAAATAAAACTTAACTAATACCCCGTTCACACCAACGCTTAAACATGTTTAAATGTTGTTTAGTTTAAAACAGGTTTAGAAAAATACCTCCTAGCCTCCCGTAATATTTGGAGCGAAATCTTTACTAAAAGAAACTTGAGTGATTTTTATTACCATTCCAGGTAGTTTGAGTCATATATATTTAAAAGCTTTCAAGATAAAGGCTAAAAACCTAGTTAAACTAAACCACATTTAAACATGTTTAACCGTTGGTGTGAATGGGGCTTAACTGAAGTATAAGGCTAGGGTTTAAAACCTAACTACCGTAAATCCTGTATAAACGTCCGCTATTTCAAGCACGTTTGAGGAGGGGGGGGGGGGGGGGGGGGGGAGGGTTAATAAATAGGGGGTTTTAAAAGAGAGGGGGACGTAAAAAAATGGGGTGATAATAATTTAGCAAAACGCGATGTCATCTGAACTTCCTCCACATGAATATTTATAGTGTTGGTCTAAAGTTTAAACAAGTGACTTCTGTCCAGTGCCCTGAGTATTCGGCCAAGCCACCTTCTTCAGTCCCGACTTGCGATAATTCTATTTCTTGGTTTCGTTTAGTTTATTATTTTTGTAATCCTCATACTTGCGCTGCTTACATATGATTTATACACTAACAAAGAACAGTCCATTACAACTTGCGAGTTTTTTGGGAAATACTGCCAATTTTGATTTAGGAAATGACGTATTTAGTGTGGAGAGAAACATACAGCAACTAAAGGGGGCCCCACCCCACCCCAACAAAACAAAACAAAACATTTAACAGTTAAGAACAAACAATATCTCTCCCCAGTCTCCTCCCAAACGTTTTGCTTCTTTTGGATTTCATTCTCTTCCGAGAAGCCCAATTCATTCCCAGTCTTCTTTTAAGCTTTTCATCCCGATTCAATTGCATGCTTTGGTACCCTGGGGCACGATAACAATTTTCAAAAGTGTAATACTTACTGCACCAAGCGCTAAAGACGACTTGCAACTCTTTCCTTTTGTAGGAGTGTTTCACTAGTTTCTCGACTTCAGTTAAATATTGGATATAATAAGTATCTGTGTTTGGATCCATTTTATGTACACGCCCGGATATAAAGCCTTTATCTTTGCCATTATTGGACACGATAACACAGGTGTCAACTCTGATTTCTGTTTTCCACGGCTCGTGACGGGGAATAACCTAAAATGAACAATCAAAAAGAAACAGATGACCGCTTGTCTGCATGTAGTTACCCCCACAGGCAATACATAACATAGGACTTTACAAAAATCCAGCAACTCAGTGCATGAAATCTACAATACACACACAAAGAGTAATTCCCGTTATCCAGGATCCTGTAGGCTCCTGTGTTATCTTAATTCGAGCGCAAGAGAAAGACGCTCCCCACCCCCACCTCTTTCTCCGCTACGACGTTGAACCAATGTAAAAAGAATGCTTCGCAACTCTCAATATTGTTTTGCATGGGGTAAGTGGAGGGGGGGGGCGATCTCGTGGGTGATCTTCGGAAATCTATAAAAAAAATCCCCTAAAATGTACCAGAATCTCATTTTGTGGGTGTGGCTAAAATTTATTTTTACTCCTGAGAGAGGGTTACCAATAGGCCATTTCCGAGTTGCCTTTAGCCTCTCTATCAAAGCGAGGCTAGGTGCGAAACCTTTAATATGAAAATGAGTTTTCATTTAAATGCAAGTAAGTTTTATTTGCATGTGAATCAAAACTCATTTTCATATGAAAGGTTTCGCACCTAGCCTCGCTTTGATAGAGAGGCTAAAGGCAACTCGGAAATGGCCTATTCTGCCATGTCGTTGTCGCTTTAAATGTTCTACGTAATATCAGCTTTGCTTACATTGTTTGTACCAATTCTAAAACAACACATATTCTGTAAGATTTTCAGCTCACTACACTAAAAGGTAGCGCGCTAATTTTAGCGGTGGCGATTTTAGAAGTTTAGTACCCTAAGCGGTACCAATCTTCAAATTTTGTCCACTAAAAGGTACGATGATCACCCCAGTCATTTGTAAATGGAGTACCCCCCGGCCTATCAGGTATATTAAAGCTTCGGTCAGTTAAGGTACAGATCCAAAAACTATGGGGGGTGGTCTATCTCATAAAGTATGGAACATATTGATACGAAACTTGGCCAAAGGTTTAAACTTGATACGAAGGTTCATTTAGATAAGAAGTTGTCACGAAAAGTGTCACGCAACTGATTAAGGTATCGCATTTTCATATTTTTCTTTTAGGCTAAGTGCAGGAGAACTTAAGGCACTCTGACTTACAAAATAACGTTTGAATATTTTTAAGTGCGCAAAGTCATACACGAGACTAACTGGAGGGCGTGTCCAGGTCTAGTAATGATTGAAATGTCACGATTTTGCTGTCACGTAATAACCAGAAAACAGTCATGACGCGTAGGTGGACCACGTTTCCAGTAACATTTGAAAAGTACCTTATAAGGGTAAAAATAATGCCACTTAAAACTCTCAGAATACACGATTTTTCCTTGTCTGCAAGAGCACTGAAGGAACAAACCGGAAGTCACAGCTCAATTGTCACGTGATAGGTTGCCATGGAAACATTAATGTCAAAAAAAGACTGTCTCAACAAGTCGAATGTCGTTGCCAATTCTCATACTTATGACACGTTTCCTTTTGAAAATAGACCACCCCCGGCCCCGTTACCTTTATGATGAAATAATGGCTGACCCAGTCCTTAATCAAGAAAAATGGAGGTCACGTGACCAGGGCTTTTGACACCCCCCGGCGAACGCTAGGGCCGGATAGTTCAAATCTAGGGTTAGTGCTAAGATAAAAAATAGAAAACATACCGCGATGATAAACATATTGAACTTATTCGTATGCTACTACATACATTTTCAAAAGTGACCGTTACAGTGTTGAAAACTATACTTATATAGTATTGAAAAGGGACTGGGACCGAGATTAAGTACAAAACTTAACAGTTGATCTATAAAAAGAAACAGCTAATTAATAAAGCATCAGCTTCTCGCTACTGACGTTTGCATTAAAAGCTGGCTCTTGTATAAACAATGTTTCTTTGATTTTACAGTGGAAATCAGTTTTGCCCGACGCTAAGATATCAAAATGATCCCACTTGATGTTATGTCCAGTGGTGTTGGCATGGTCAGCAATGGCTGATGTGCGGTCATGCTTAGCGAGGGCCTTAAAATACTCGGTTTTTCTATCATGAAGCCGTCGTTTAGTGCTAAGATTCTAGGGTTAGAACAATTTCTAGGGTAGAGGGTAACTAAGCTCAAGGGCCAGGCCTAACTTAGTTTAGGGTTGGCAGGTCACGTGATAGGCAATAGTATCAAACTTGATCACCCTAGATGAACTGACCCTCGACTACTAACTGTCACTAGCTGTTATAACTCCACCTCTCTTGTCTAGTTTTGAAAATCACCACCCCTTGAAGTTGGCTTTCATGCAACTTTCACCTTTGCACTAAATATTGGCCAGCAACTAGTACCCCCCCCAGATCTTGATGCATATGCTTGTTTTCAAAATATTGATAACATGTTGCTAGTCTTAAGAGTTTTTTGTTTGAGTGGTTTAAGAATCAAAACTATCAACCTTAAGAAAAATATTTTTTTTGTTTAATCCCATTCGCTCCTACACCGGCCAAAACCGGCCGTACAAGACTCCATTGCTTTAAAAAATTGCAACTTTCTCAATCGTGCGAACATTGCCTTAATTAGCAGTTGTGAGCATTGACTAGAAAGTCCCTCAAATTGGGATACCATCGATGGTAACTGGAGAAATGGAGTCACGAAAGCCCATGGGGCGTGTGTATCCAGAAAATCGCTCAAAAACGTAAAAATTCTCAGGAGTGAATGGGTTAATATACCTGAGCTTTTCCTCGTCCCCACTACCTGCCCCAGGGTATTAGAGGATGCACTACGAAGCGAATTCTCCAGGGGAAAACGAACCATAATTAGCAAAGCGATTTTCCAAACTCGTTTCCAGGGCCTTTTCGGCTCTCAAAATGGCGGGATGGGCGTGGATATCCCTGGACAATGCTGCCAAAATACTCCAAAAACCCTGGAACGATTTAATAAAAAAGCAAGGCTGATAAACGGTACGGAAACGACTATATTTGTAAAATATCCAATCAGGAAAGGCACAGCCTTTCCTCTTTAGGGTCTTACAGATAAGACCCTGGATATTTTACAAATATAGTGACTGTCGTTTCCGTACCGTTTAAATTTATCAGCCTTAATTTTTTATCAAATCGTTTCATTATTTTATAGATGATTAGATCCTTTACTACAGGATCCGGTGCTTCTATTTCGTTACGGTGGTCTTTGCAAATACAGTTACTTGTTTAAAAATCCTGGCGTATTTTTTCGCGTAAAGCATGACGAAATGTATTCGTTTCGGTTTAACAACGGTTTTAGATGGTCAGAAAACAATTAAGGCTACCAATCGCCAAAAACACTACAAAAACGCGATTTCATCGTGTGTCGTGTGACAAAACACTCCGCGTCACGTGGGGTATTTTGTCAGTCTTGTTCAGGGGTTTCTTTGTCCGCCCCGCGATTTAAAAACGGAGATGGCACTGGGAACGAGGTTGGCGATTTTACCATCTGAGACATATCAGGTGACATAACCCATAAAATCTACTAAGTTATTCCCTTGTACCTCTGCGTAATTGCTCCTATGAAACTTTCGTAAGCTCAGTGATCCATTAACATCCTTTAATTTAATTTTGTCATCAACTCCCTCGAACGAATCTATCCTCCACTTTGAGTACAACATCAAACTCGGATTTCGTAGCACAAACACGTCTTGGTGCTTTTCTGTTGGAACACGCGAATAATGAGTTTGTTATACATCATTTGCCCTTCATTACCAGGCAATACACTTTCATTAATAGTATTTTAGTGCCTTTAAAGGATCCGAAACTATGTAACTAAAAGCTAATACTGTTTGATTGAGCTTTTTCGCATGTTAGCTGTGTTGTTCCTTTTTAGTCAATCGAACGCGCTAGTGGGCAAGCTTATCACGAAAACAGGGTCGGCGCTTTCGCTAGCTCGGTCGATCGGTGATCGCGTATCTACTCGCCGGGGTGGGGACTCCCATATAAAAATGATGGGGGTGTTCGTCGGAAATTTTCGAAAAGCGCCCTAAAAGGTACCAGAATGTTGTTTGATGGGCGTGGCTCAAATGAATTTTTACCCCTAAGAGGTACCAATTCTAAAACAACACATGTCATATTCTGGACTTAATACCCTAAAAGGTACCGCGATAATTCCAACGGGGGTCATTTTGACTCCTAAAAGGTACGACGAGCACCCCCGTCATTTTTATATGGGAGTCTCTCCCCTCCCCCCCCCCCCCCCCCCCCCCCCCCCGGATCTACTCGCCCGCTCGATGATCCAAAGAAGTTAAATACTTCAGCGGCGGACAATTTCTTATCCACCCCGAATTTACTAGTTACTTTCTCCTTCGATTCCCCTTAATTTCCGAAAATCCTAGCTGACTTTATTTGTATCCAAAACGACATATCTTTATCAATGCGAAAACAAAAGGCGTTCCGATGTTACAAAAGTTTGAAGCGCCATTTTACCAAAACAACTCTACTTTTTATTCCATTTAAATTAAGACCTTTTGAACAGATTTCATGTTTACATTGGCTTGCCATGTACATTCAGTTTTTGCGAGACACCATTGTGACATCTTGGGACACAGGGAGCAGAGGAGCCAAATTTGACCTTTACGCGTTTGATCTTCGATCTGTTGTTTACGAGTCTGTTTTTCGCCCCAGCGGGACCACAAGCGTAATCGGAGTTTTCCGTTGGGTAACCGCAGATTGCTGACTGTGGGCGCCACAAAATCGTTTCGCAGCAAAAAGAGAGACAAGGGAGGAAACAGATTTGAGCCTAATTTTTGATCCCCGATTACTGGCTTTTGATTCAATAAAAAGTTCTGATTTTCGGCATGTAGCTTTATATGGACAGTCTCTGGACAGCTTTTCAACAATTTCGATGAAGAGATCCATTAAACTCCTTTCGGTGATCGCTCTTTATGGTGTTCAAAGTTGACTTTCGTAGGATGTGGACCGCAACATACTGGTGACGGAAATACGTCACACGTCTTTTCTACGAAAACATGCCATCTTTTCCGGAATATCTTCGATCTGTGACTAGCACTGTATACGTTCTGAGCTTCTTCGCATGTAATGAGCTTCCCTAGACAACATTATAAGATTTTCCTCATTCGCAACGCGTTTCATTTTAAATCTCCTTCCACTCCGATCAGCTGCCGTGTTGTTTTGAATTTTAAACGATTGGCGTAACTTCCGTTTTATTGACGGCATGTCATTTTCGGAGTTTTTACTTCCTTCACCAGTATGTTGCAGTCCACATCCAACGAATCACGTGGTACTATGTTTCTTCCCTTGTCTCTTTTTCTTCTCGGCACTTCGTGCCTCGCTCGGAAAGCTTACGCTTTCCGGAAAGCGCCGATAACGCTTTCCGAAAAGCGCCGATTGCGCTTGGGGTCCCGTTGGGGGAAAACTCGAAAACAACAGATCGAATAACGCAAGACACAGCGCGCGTATAAAGCTCAAAGATAGAACGCGTATTAGGGCAAATTTGGCTCCTCTGCTCCCTGTGCTTGGGACGCCTTGTTCCCCGCAACACGTGATGCGTGATGCGGGTGACAAGTTGGTTCCAAGGTACGGAACTTGATATTGTGAACGGGTCATTGTGCAATCCATTTACGACTGCATTCTTGTAGTCGTTCTTCAGTTTGCTATAAGCTACTCCGCGCTGACGAGCCCCAACAGGGCGAAACAGCTGTCCGCGGTTGCTACCCTGCTTTATCGGTTTCTGTCGTATTGGTGTCTCGCAAAATCTACTTTTTTACGTAGTCAGATCAGCCTGGCAGTTTGTCGGTTAGATTTCAGTTCCATCGAAACGATACGTTGGATAACTATGATCATAGGCGTACGGGCAATTTTTTGCCAGGGGAGCGGTGAACAATTTGCCCAAAAAATTCTCGCAAGTTGCCCAAATTTTTATGAAACAGTCGCAAAGAAACGAGGGTCGTACGATGCACTAACATAGGCCTACATATGAAGTGAAAATATTCTTACATATGAAATTATCATATGAGCTCATAAAACACGTTAAAAGAAATAGCTGTCTCTGCCATTTCGACGGCCGGAAATATCAATGATACCATCCATGTCATTGTTGACTACAGAGTTGGCATATGCCCTTTCAATGTTAATAAGTGTAATGTTACTGACATAAGTTTTCAATCTGCGCAACGCACTGAATGATCGTTCTGCAGAACACGATGTAGCGGGTATCACTGCAAGGATATGTACCACATTAGAAAACTCTGTAAACGTATCAAATAGATCATTCTCGTGCATCGTTTCCAGCATTTCTGAAACAGTCATGTAGCCTAATCCGCGCACACGACGAAAACCCGTGTACATTTTCTGCTCGGCTTCCAGAGTCTTATACCTGCCAAGTCTCACGCCTGCGAGCCCAAAACTCCGATCTCACGCCAACTCACGCCTTTTGAGCAATTTCTCAAGCCTAACTTACAGATTTGAGCTATCAGCCTTAACTGATCGCACGATCCAATTCACAGTATAGTTACGTTTATGAAAATTTGACACTTTTTTGTAGGCTTTTATCGTTCTGAACATTACGATTACAACTGGATGTTATTAGAGCAGTTTTCAATTGAGTGTCGTAAAACCAAAACCAAAGTAATTACTCTGACCAATCACAGCAGTCGTAAACAATCCAATGAACCAATCAGAGCTCGAAGCAATTACATGTCGCCGGCGTCAAGCGCGGGAAAACGCGTGCGAGCAAGTCACGATTGGTTTTGGTTTTACTTCTGATTGGTCGAGAAAGTGGCGCGAGATTTTTTAGCCAATCATAAAGCGTAGCAATGCAAAACCAAAGCAATTGTGTAATTACTTTCGACACTCAATTGAAAACTGCTCTAAACGGAGGTTTGAGGTCCATGGAAACTTCCGAATTCTTAGGAACATCTTCGGACATATTCGGTATAGCCTCGGGTTGTCTTCGGATTTGGTCGGGTCGCCTTCGGAAATCAGCAACGCGGGAGAAGCTTTCTTTATCAGGTGTTTCACTGTGACAGATATTTCCTAAAACACAGAGTATTTCCTGGTCATTTAAGCTAAACCTGAGCTCAAGCTCGGACAGCACCTTGTCGATGGACGTATAGTAAGTGTTAAGTGTAAATACGGTGGTGCGATTCCGGTGTCAGCTGCGTTTGTCTTTGCGCATGCTCACCTACGAGGGCTTAATTCACGACTGGAAATACCCCACACCAGCTAGTACAGTGCAGACAGTGCCCAACAACCAAAAAATTACAAATATGTATATCAGCATATGATCCCCTTCACTAATAACCAGAAACTAATCACGTGCTAGGCAATCACTGTCTCGTGTGAATTTAACTGGCTTTACCACGCCGACTTCAGGTTAAAATAGAAAATATCTATCTCTTCGAAAAAAAAAACATGGAAACTTCTTTAAAAACTGGCTTTGCCCAAATTTCTCTTGCATGCTGCCCAAAAAATCTGAGTTGCCGAAAATTTGGGGGGGCTGCCCCCCGGCCCGTACGCCTATGACTATGATACTGAATTAAAAAAAATTAAACGCAATCATTTTCCCGAATTTTTTCTCATGCAGTCTTACAAAATATGGCATATCAAGTAGTTTATTTGTCTGAGTCACACGGCGGCAAAAATTTTGTGAAGTCATCTGTGCGCAGCCCTATTACAATCTCGTTCCCAGAATCTGCGTTACCCTTGTCCAGAAGAACAGTCAACGAAAGCCGCGGATTCTGAGAACAAGATTACCTAAAATTTTGTCTTATTTATTTATTTTTTTTTTTTCCTGCGCAGCCCTTATTTGGGTCGTCACGCAACGCTCCTCCGTTGCGTGACAATCCGAATAAGGGGTGCTTAGGAGATAAGCTCAATTATAGTCTCCAGGCACTTACTAAGGTAAGGAGTTCCATAGATTTCCACTTTCATGCACAACTTCATTGAAACTTTATGAGTGGACGTTTGATTCACAGGAAAAATCCTCACATATTGACCGACTTTTCGTTCTTGAGCTTCGCCGTACTTTATCTCATTAGCATTTGTCCCTCCATAGAACTCTGGCTGTAATAGAAAACACCATTGACATTTTCAATGTTTTAGAAGTAGCCAGAAGTGACTTAAAATGATAGATCATTTTTATAGTATCATTTTATCATAATGTCATACCGAGATCTCACCCGTGCTTGTACTGTACTGAAATGCGAGATCTCCCTTCCGCCTGACCGTGGGAGATCTGGGTATCAGGTTAATTTTATCATTTTCGATAACTCTTTAGTTTTGTCTCTTTAGTTTATATTTCTTTGTTTTCATCTTTTTCGATGATTTCTTTTTCCTATTTAAAGATAACAAGGCAAGCTCCTAACTCCTACCCAGATCTACTCGTGCTTATCGCCGCATCTCGCTTTGGGAGATCTGGGTACGCGATTATTAGCAAGCTCCTGGTAACTCAAGAAATTACGATATATCAACCAGGACAATGTCCCTTTTAGCAGTCACTAATAATTACCTTAATAAAATTCCACGAATCCCAATATTCTTTTTCTGGTGAAACCTGTACCCTGTACCTCGTAACCCAAGCCGAGTACTCACGCCCTCCAGATCCAATTCTCTTGCAGCCCTGCACTTCGACTCCGCAAATCAGAAAAAGCTGTTCTAAATCAATTTCTAGGTATGGATGCATATCTGATCCTTTCGGAACCCAACCATGGCCAGAACCGCGGCCTCGCTTTGCAAAATGACTCTCGTAATCATCGTGCACAGTCGAGGAGCTTATGCTTGCGTCCGGAAGGTCTCTCACAAGAGCCTTCCCACAGTCTGGAAATAATTAAAGCAGAGAACAATAACTGATGAATTAGAGCGGGTTTTCAACTGGGAGTCGGCAGTTATTTCGCGATTGCTTAGGTTTTGCATTGCTATGCAATGCGATTGGCTAAAAGAATCTCGCGCCACTTTCTCAACCAATCAGAAGTAAAACCAAAACCAATCGTGACTTGCTTGCACGCGTTTTCCCGCGCTTGGCGCAGGCTTCGTGTATTTGCTTCGCAGTTCTGATTGGTTCATTGGATTGTCTGCGTCTGTTATGATTGGTCAGAATAATTACTTTGGTTTTGGTTTTACGACAATCAAGTGTTAACCGCTCCATACGATGAATTTAAGTTAACCCTTAGATCCCTTAACCCTTAACCCTCAACTGTTATTACATCTTCCTGTTTTTCAACTTTTTTACGGAGTTTTTGGAAACTCTCTGTCAGCGCGTCTTTTGTATATTTTATTTTTTTTGCGTTTCTAAATAAACATATGTTCTAGTCTGTTCTGTTCAGTTAAGTTGTGTTGTGTTGAAGGGGCATGCTACAATATTTATAAGAATAGAGAAGAGTATTTGGTTTGACAAAGAGCAGTTGAAACTTACACTTATTCTTGGCTTCGTCCACAGTGATGTGCAAAGAACCCAGGACCAGAAAAATGGCGATGACATTGCGAAGCCTCATGTTTGATCATCCAGTGCTCCCGAGCTGGAAGAGGCGTGTTGTTTTGTGGTCTATTGTCCCATCATAATTGATTTGTTTGTAGAGTAACAGTACCAAAGCGCGCGCATCAATTAGAATTCTATAATGTTTTAGTTGCCTGGCTGAAAGAGTCGAAATCCTATTCTCATTGGTTTCAATGAGCGGTCCGAATTTTGCTATACGGAGCGCTAAGATGGGCCTTTAGTTGACAAAGCATACAAAGATTAGCAAAAGCGAATGAGAAATGATGACAGCAGACGATAGTTGACGAAAGCGTACGAAAGATGATGAAAACGCTGAGTCGAACGCATCGTACGATGGTTGACGAAACGAATGACAAATAGTAAGAGCGAGCGCCAGTGCACGAACGTTTTAAAAACTTAAAAGTAGTTGATAAAAAGTATATAAAAATTCCATAAAAATTAACTGATTTACAAGTAGGCCGTGTATGTCAGTACCTACTAGTGGTTCCTAATTGAAGGTAAAGTGCTGCAAGCAGATGGTCTTGACTAGTTGTAAAGCATCGTATTACTTAATTGCCCGAAAAAAATATTGGGAGACATTTGGTAGTAATGTCCAAAACTGATTGTAGTAAAGAGGAAGGAATGTGTTCATTACCAAATGCAGTAAGTCTTCAGTGTCTTTGGATTTAGGTGTTAGGGGTCGAAATATGCAGGCCAAATAAACTGCGACCACAATGGGTTGTTTGGCTACCGAGCGCATTCGTTCATTTCGGTTTTGTTTGCGAACACAGTGGGTCCGAGTTTGGCACATTGACCACCGAGCCCATTCGCTCAGTTCGTTCTTGCGCGACCACAATGGGTCGTTTGACACACTGGCCACCGAGCTCATTCGCTTAGTTCATTTTTTTTTTGCACAGATCAGAGCAAATCGGCTCAACTCGTGATTCGGTTTGTAGGTCGTTTTATGTCGCTCCTTTCGCATGATTTGCAATCAACGATGCTTTGAAAGAAAATACCGAACAACTTCTTAAGTGTTCAGTTATGTCCAGGATTGCAGATAATTAGATGCATGACAAATTTAATAAGCGTCACAAAGTGTCCTCTTGCTCTTCTTCTCAACTTCAACATCACTTGTTTTCGAAGATTCAGACAATAAACGTCACAAAGTGTCCCCTAAATTCTACTCTTTAAGTAAAGATAAACAGGTGCGTTTACCTTAACCTAAAAACAACACTAACAATAATGCTTACCTTACATTTCAAAAAAGATAGTTAACACTTAGACTTAATGGGACACTTCGTGTTGGATATCAAAATTTGCCATGCATCTAATTATCTACAATCCTGGACATAAGTGAACACGTCAGGCCTATGGAAGAGCTCGCGAAGGGATAACTGCTCGTGTTTGAGCCAGCGTTGCAATGGTCAGATGTGCTGTTGAACCGCACGAAAGCGAGGCAAAATGTGCAACTATAAAGATTCAAATCGAGATTCAAATCGGTATCTGAGTTAAATAGGACTGCTGCGAGCTAATACTACACTACGTATCCTTACAAAATCTGATCTGATTATATAAACCTGTTAGACCAGTTGGGCTGGGAATCGCTAGAGAGCAGAAGGAGGGCTATTAGGCTATGTATGATGTTTAAAATCCATCACGATCTTGTTGCTCCAGATGGGTTGGATAGAATGGAACCAATGCAAAGGAAGAGCAGGCACTGTAATTCTTTGAGTTACAAAGTCCCGATATCAATCAAAGGGCTCTTCAAGCCATCTCGTTAATGCGTTAGAACCTGAGGTTAATAAAAAAAGAAGAATGTTGATAGTTAAAGGTGTTTATAGACCCTTTTAATAAATACCAGAATGCATCACATTCCGCTATCGACGTCAAATGTATTCTTTTGAATTGCAAGAGAATTCAAAAGAATATGTTTGACGTCATTAGCGGAAAATGATGCATCGTGGTATTTATTAAAAGTGTCTATAGGCGATAGGAGAAATTAAGTGGAAATGTATTCAGTGGTTCCGAAAATAAATAATTCAATAGAGAATGGTGAGAATACAGATGTTGCTGAATAGTATGGTCTTTTTCTATAGAAAGACCGAGATGGATGAACGACATTGCGGAGTCGTGGCGTGCAGTTCGAGCATTGACAACAGTTGCTCTAAAGCCGCTTTTCCGCTTTGTTATGTCCGAGGAAAATGGTTATGCAAGGAGTTTTGTTTGTATTATTGAATGCGAATATGGTGTCCTTTTTTGATAAGTTTTGTATTACAAATCTTTGCACTACAATTTTGTTAGACTTTCTGAAAGTCTGTTTTTCGTTTTGGGTGGTCGGGCGGCCGGAGAACGGACTTTTCTTGCCTGCAGCAGCCATTTTTTATTGACCTGTTTTCAGAGGTGGGCGGTGTGTCGGGAGTGTGGCACCATTGATGTGCAATCAGAGCGCGCTTAATTTCATTGTCATTTTTCGGGAAACGTGATAAAGGGTGTACAAAAAGGAGGATTTTTCAGGTATCCCATGACGCCTAGCACGTAATTATCGATCCTGATGTGTCAAATTTCCTGCGATGGTGAGTACACATGGTGAAATTTTACTGATCTTCGCGAGACGTTTTCTTCGTTTCAAACGCGATAAAAGGTGAATCAAATCGTTATTTCGTTTCTATATACATTAAAGTTTACTTAGATATCATTTGATCTGAGCCTGTTTGCCTATGTATCGCAATATTTTTGTCTTTGTTTCGAGTGGCATGCATGGCTGATCCGCTTCGTTTCTTTGTTATGTTTTAACCCTTGATCTGTTTTGCCGTGTTTCGTTTTTAATCCTGGGGACATTAGCATATAATTACGACTGATAGTGCCTGGAGAGTGACTCTTTTAAATGCAGTACAAGGTCCCCTTAAGTCCCCACGTTTTGTAGGAATTTATGACCATTGAATTTTGGTCAAAATCGGCGCAAAAACGTTGTTGAAATTCTCTTCGATCGCGTAGACTGATTCTTTGTTTTGGTTTCTTTTGTCAAAGGAAAAATCGTATTTAGTGCAATTGCAGCTTCCTTTTATGAGTTTGGTCAAATCATATGATCGTTTGACACTTTCCTTCGCTTCGAAGCTAATAAATCGCTTGTTGTTCATGTTTTTACAAGTGATATGGAAGATGGCAATATTTTTTCATCTACCGGAAATCCGGAAATCGAAGTCTAAATTGTCATCGATGCCTTTCAATTTGTCCGTGTTCAAAAATAGACAAAGTCGCCGCTCTCTTTACTTTTTGGGGAGGCAAACATGTACTAAATACCGTTGGGAACCTACAACAAGCCAGATTGGACAATGTGATATATGTTTAACTGATAAAATCTACGCAGTGGACGGTGCGCTCGCTTCGAGCAACTCAATGGCAAATGGCTGGTCACGCAATTTTCAGTTGATAATATAGTTCATTCGCGTTGCATCATGGGATAGCTGAAAAATCCTCCTTTGGTGTACAACTATCATGGTGGAGATTGAAATATTTCAAACCGGATGCAATCACGCTATACTTCTGACAGTGAAGATCCTGGGTAGCTCCGAGAAACAGATTAACTTAAAAGTAGAATAAACTGTGAGGAGCTAAAAACAATCGCAAGATGCCACTATTTCAATATGTAAGCGTGACTATCGCATAACAGTTGGATGTTAGAATGTTTTATTGCGGTCGAGATGAAGAAACATTGTTAACACTATAATAAGTTATGCGAACCCCCGGTGCGAACCGCAGACTTGCGCTCATATTAAATGACGGACTGAGAAATGAACTTATACTAAGTAGCGGCTACTACTCAGTGATCTTGCAACTCTTTTAAATTGAGCCAAGAATGCTTCATTAGTGCCAAGAGGTAGCAAACAAACGTAACGACGGCGTAAGTAATTAGAGGGTCCACAATAGGTTTGGCGGGACGCGGGATTTGGCTTTTTTTCGCGGTGATATTCGGGATGCGACCAGAAAACAGGGGCGGGAATTAAGCGGGAATTTTAATTACGAGCGGGAGCGGTATTTCGTGTTTTTATGGGGTCGGGATGCGAGATTCTTAAGGAGAACAGAGCGGGATATGGGATTTCAATTTTTACGTGACTTCATAAATTGACCAGCGCAAAAACCGCAAACTGTTACATAGGAACCTTTTGTGCGCTAGCTGTGTCAGGTTTTAAGTATTATGAAGAGCAAAGACTCTGTATCCTGTCAGGTCCTGTCAAACGTATCTATTATCGCTTATCCTGCGGGAGTCGGGGTTTTGGTCGAGGGTCGAGGGTCGAGGGTACAAAGTCGAGGGTCGAGGGTAACATGTCGAGGGTCGAGGGTAATATGTCGAGGGTAACATGTCGAGGGTTCTTAGAAAAAAAATTGTATGTATTAGAAATTTTGTTAATAGTGACCCGGGTCATAAAAGAAAAAAAAAATATATATATATATATACATATATATGTATTAGAAATTTTCGTAATAGCGACCCGAGAGTATTGACGTACCTTTATTACAGGTTCATTGTACACACACGTCCACGTGTAAGCCAGATGCGTGACGTGACGAGCCAAAAGAAGGTCTTCGTTAGAGGATGAGACACCCAAATACGCGCGTATAAATAGCAAACATAAAACAAACATTCCAATATTTTTTTTGATCGCTCTTTGTGCCTTCACTTGGACATTGGGGTCTTTAGATAATTGTACTTGACGTTCGCATTCGCGGCAACCTCCTTGCAAGGGTCTCTGGGGGAGGGGGCACAGCAGTTCTAACATCAACGAAATAAAATCAAATAGCCAAATGGGATACATTTGATAATGGTTGTAAAAAATTAGCGTAAAAAGCGGAGATAGCTTACAAATCTGTTGAGTTTTCCGTTACCGAGTGGGATTCGTGCCCGGTGGGTTTTATCGCCCGTCGAATAGTCATTTCAACACGAGAAATACAGTTTTAAACGCAAGTCGTAGTTTATAACATTTTTTTTGAAAAAAAGAAAAGCAGAAAAACAGTTTCTGAGCTGTCTAAATCTGCTGTTTGTTTTTGACCAGAACAAATGGAACAAGGAACAAATGACAACGGCTTGTTTTTTTTTAGTGAACACTTTGGAATTATCTGCAAGGGCCAACAGACAGTGCAAAAGCGTCGGATGCTGGTGGATCTAGTCAGCAAATTTGATATAAATACGAAGGAACTAATAAAGGAAGGTTGACTGTACTTATAATCCCAGTTGTACAGTCCGACTCAGCCATGCTTTATCAGTTCCTTCGTTTTTTTAAGTGTCTTTAAGTGTCATCCCCGTACAAAACTTTGTTGAGTACCCACCTCCCCCTCCCCCCGGGCTCTACTAGCGCCAACATGAACATCAACACCCTCAAATACACAGCTGATTTCCTCCAAAAAAGCAGGAATGAACGATATTTTTCTTTCACTGATGCGTGGACAAAGGAAATCAAAACAGAATAAACGTTTACTGAAAGAACGTAACAATCATTTGTGGTTATTTATCTGCTACCCATTGTATAAAGGTAAGCCATTTATGATCTTTTATGTGACGTTTATCTTAAGTTTCTGTGTTAATTATTAACTTAATAGAGCAGTTTTCAATTGAGTGTCGAAAGTAATTACACAATTGCTTTGGTCTTGCATTGCTACGCTTTGTGATTGGCTAAAAAATCTCGCGCCACTTTCTCGACCAATCAGAAGTAAAACCAAAACCAATCGTGACTTGCTCGCACGCGTTTTCCCGCGCTTGGCGCCCGCGACATGTAATTGCTTCGAGCTCTGATTGGTTCATTGGATTGTTTACGACTGCTGTGATTGGTCAGAGTAATTACTTTGGTTTTGGTTTTACGACACTCAATTGAAAACTGCTCTAAATTAATAATTAACGCAGAAACGTCTTTGAAAAATGGGCGGGATCGGGATTTCCAGGCAAAAAAGGGTGGGATGGTGGGATTTACAGGAAAAAATGGGTGGGAAGGCGAGATCTGAGAACCCTATTGTGGACCCTCTTTAATCATGGCGTTATGGCGTCCCGACATGGCTAATTGTACAGGTGATCTGCTTTGAAAATCTCACGGATGCTAGTGAATTCTTACGTTTTTCTTAAGCAAGACTCGAGTTTCGGTTCTTATGTGAACCTCATCAGTTGCTCCCATAAGTAAATGTCTCGCGGAAAAATATGAAATTATTCCGTTGTACATGAAATGTTTCCCACTTTTGTACTCTTAGGAAGGATCGAATGTTCCTTTTTCTCATTACATCTCATTGGCTCGTTTAATTGAACCAATAGCATTGGTGTACTTTCAATCTGACGTTAGGGTGTGTTTCTTTCTGGGGCTTTTTCCTTAATTTCATAGCATGTATGATATTTTCTGACACAAAGAACAGTTCTTTTAGTGTTGTAGAGAGGAGGTCTCGTGTATGTCTCAATGAATTCAAGATACACTGCATATTTTTTTCTGCAACAGGCATGTAATTCTGGTGTCAAGTTGTGTTTGCTTCATGCGTTCCATAATAGGATATAGTCTTGCAGCCGATCACTATTTATCTTGCAACAAAAGTTAGCCAAAGAAGACCTAACATATGCCAAGAGAGCTAACATAACGAAGGCATAGAGAAACAATAATTCTATAAATGGCTATGCATAGCATGTAAACTGACCTCCTGTCATTAAAGAGATTTATATCCCAAATTAAAGATCAAAGAGTCATACATTATACATATCCATCGAGCTTTTGTCACATCTCTATTCAGTTTGGGTCGTTTGGTGATCTAAGGGGAACAAATATCTCGTAGACCTTCATGGGAAAGCAATTCTAAAGGCTTCTTTATACATTTTGCGACTAGCGGGAGTGGTGTTTGGCCTGTCACTGTTATAACACTTTTATAATACCATTATTGACAAACTGTGACGGAACAGCTACATTGTTATTTGATTTACGATCTGCAAGTTTTGGAATCAAAACAAGTTCTGATGTTCTGCTACCGAGCATAAGTTTGGAATGGCATGTTATAATTATGTTTTGATGGAAGCGGCTTCTATTTTTAATTGCAGTGCCAATAACGTATATTAATGAACGGGTTCATTGTAATTTGATTTACGCTTTGTCAGTCTTGGACCCAAGACACAATGCAAGTTCTGATGTTCTGCTACCGAGGGTTTGGTGGAAAACACGGGGCCGGGGTCCCGGGGTCCCGGGGTACCGGGGTCTGTGGAAAACACGGGGTCCCGGGGTCTTGGGGTCTGTGGAAAACACGGGGTCTCGGGGTCTGTGGAAAACACGGGGTCCCGGGGTCTGTGGAAAACACGGGGTCCCGGGGTCTGTGTAAAATACCGGTCCCGCACGTTTGCAATAACTATTAATAAAGAAAGGAAAGATTTTGCTGAATTTAAGCAGCTATAATAAAGGCATGTAAATTCCGGCTGCGTGGCGTGGTTAAGCCTGGTTTTTTTTTACTGTTTTTGCGTGACGGATCGCCTGTTACGCACAACGCACAAGCCCGTATTAAAGTTGTTTTTGATTGGTTAATTTTTACAGGCGCGCGCATTGGTTACGTTAAAATTTCAAATTCGCGCGGCGTATTATAAAGGCTGGTTGTGCAAATTTAGTGGTTAGGGTTTTTACCGTCATTTTATGTTTTAATTTAGACTTTACCCCCGGATTTTCCCGACTGCCGTGTAAAGTTTTGTTTTGGACCGTTGATACCGCTGCCGAACACTTATCCTTTTTTTGGGCCTGTTTTCACTGGACATAAGCACTGTTTTGCTTCTGCTTATCCTTAGGCCTATGCTCATGTCGCAAGTGAAAACCAGGGTTTGTACCGTGTACTATTGATCCCTCACGTCCTTTGAAATGTCTTGAAAATCAGCCCGCTTTGTTGGTTTCACTCTGCGGTTTGAAAAAAGTTCATCGCGTGATCATTTTTTTTGTTGAAAGCAAGTCGACCACAAGATCTCTATTAAACGTTGAACTTGCAAAGAAATATTTAAAACTATTTTGCCTTCAAATACGGTATTATAAAATGCTCAAGGAAATGCGCGCGCTATGATTGGTTAAACCGAGTTCATTATAACTCGATAAAGCACGCGCGTGACGTAAGGTTCATCTTAACCGTTTTTATTTTATAAAAGAAAAAAACGGAGGACGTCCTCCGAGGAAACGTTCTGTTGCGAACAGAAAAGCAGCAACAAGAACAGTGTCTCGAATCACAATTGGTTGTGATAGCAGCAACGATAGACAACAGCAGCAGGTCAAGTGTTATCCCATCATGCGTCTAACCCTTTGCCACCCGTTTCTTATCGGTTTACTACAAATCAGCCATCTGTTCTTCCTGGCGTAACAAACCAGTGTGGTGACGCAAACGTAACAGCTAGGTGGTCCACAAATCAACAGCCCGATTTCCGTTTCTTCGTTCAGCCTCCGTCGACATCCAATTTTCAGTTCTACGTTCAGCCTCAGTCGACTCCTCAGGTGGCCAGTCAGTTTTCTTCAGCAAATCAACAGCTTCACTATCACAAACAGCCACCTCAACGATTGAGTGTGCCTTGTTATCCTTCCCATGGCCATGGACCGTTTCTGGTATATCTGTTGCAGTACTGTCCTCTGCCAAAACAGCCGTATGCTTTGGCTGCGGTAATACACTGAAACCAAACGACTGTATTCCTGCTCCACCGGGATACCTCGTTATCGTTTCAATAGGCCATTTCCGAGTTGCCTTTAGCCTCTCTATCAAAGCGAGGCTAGGTGCACAACCTCTCATATGAAAATGAGTTTCCATTCAAATGCAAATAAAACTTATTTGCATGTGAATGAAAACTCATTTTCATATGAAAGGTTGTGCACCTAGCCTCGCTTTGACAACGAGGCATAACGTAACTCGGAAATGGCCTATTATGGTCTCACCAAGGAAACCTATATAGCAAGCCTGCAAATGTCTATTTCCATTGTTTGGTGTCATGTATTCAACAAAAGCAGTCAAACTTTGATGGCAAGTTGTGTGTCATCCCCCTAGAAGTAGATTCCCTACTTACAATAGTTCACAGGCAGTATATCTCAGAAATCACTTGCGAATATAAACAATATGCTTGCAGCATCGATTTTTCACCTCCTTGACCTAAGGTTTTATTGGAGGAAAACTATCCGGACTCGTAAATGTTATCAGCGGATTTCTCGCATTATACATGCATAGAGTATTCCGATTCGTGAACAGTAATCAATTTATTAGGTATTCAGATTCATAATTAATAGTTTAACCCGGCTGCACGATGAAAAAAGAAGAGAGGCGGTTGCTTCACAAGGTGAAGCTTCAAAATGTGGCAAAAAATGTTCATTTTCGATAGAAGTGTGAATTGGGAAAATGACAGTACGAACAGTTTTCTCGAGAGTACTTCGCTCAGTTTTCCCTGCAGGTTGAACAGGTCGCCAAAAGAATAAATAAGACAACGTCAGATGTTTATTCGTTCTTTCCTCAAGTTAACAAACATAATATGAAATTAGCTGGAAATCAGATCACATGCAATTAAGTTTAAAATTTTATCTCGAGTTATGCGAATGATGTAGTAAGTAACCGGATTCGCTACAAAATCCATTTACAAACTTATGGACATTTAAGAGAATTTGAACACAAAGTATTCACATATATTCAGATATATTTTGGATCGTTTCATCCCATGTTCATCCCTGCGTGGTTTCCGGTTACGTTTCCTTTAGTATAAGATTAGTATAAGCTAGTGCAGAGATCATAATATTTTTTCAAGAGCTGCACATTTCCGTGCAGGAACTTTCATTTTTTTAGCTAAGCTTCGGAAAGTTAGGGTCGGTTTTTTTAAACGAAGTTTGGACGGTGTTTCACAAAACCGCGGTCTAAACCAATTTCAATCTGGCCAACCCTTTATATATGTTGTGGTTCAATTTTATCCTTGGTTCAAATTTTATTTTCCTTTGTTTTTGGCTATGGTAATGTATGATAATGAGTTTTAAACAAAGGAAAATAAAATTTGAACCAAGGATAAAACTGAACCACAACATATACACCCAATTCCATAATGGCGGTCTCTCGGGATGATCTGGTGAGACTGTTCAGAAGGCATATAGAGGTTTTGCACAGCAGCCATGTTGCATGGCAGGAACAATAGATTCTTTTTCCTATAGGAAAGAATGTTCTTTCTCATGCAAAACATTTTCATTGTTCCTGCCATGCAACATGGCTGCCGTGCAAAACCTCTATAGTACAGAATGTAAAAACATTTCTATACCTTAAAATAACCCACTAATAAACAGACCCAGTAATAAACCGCGGTCAAAGTTAGACTTCGTTTAAATATATTACCGGCCCTTAGTTTCCAAGTGCTGGAAGTGCATGAAAAAGATCGAACTTTAACTTTTTTATTATTACAGTTACAGTTTCAGGGCCGTAGCCTGTTTTGATTAAGGGACGGACCATTAGATTTTTGAGGGGGGGGGGGGGGGGGGGGGGGGGGGGGGGGGTTGGGCAAATACCAAAAAAAAAATTCGAGCACGGCCTTGAACTGCAAAAAAAAATATCGTGCAAAAAAAAAAAACAGAAAAAAAATTCCTGCAAAGCTTTATATTTTTAGAACAATATTTTATATCCAGGAGCAGATGGTCAGAACACAAATAAATCACACTGACGTTGTAGAATGTTAGCGACTTATATGCACTTGGGGAGGTTCAAATGTTCTATCTTTTCATTTGCTTGTTTAGTTTAGCCAATAACAATGGTTTACTTTGAACAAACAACCAAACCAAACAAACCAAGCAAACCAAACAACCAAAATGGAGTTACACCCAAGTTTCAGTGAGTGTTTCGTGTACATGCATGTACTTTTCATGAGAATTAAACTGAACTCAAAGCTGGCCTTGGAAACTGTTTCTCCAGTCTCAGGAACGCTGGAAATAGCATTTCAGAGAGTTTTATTTCAAAAATTTCCCGGACCCCCCTAGCAGCGCGCGCCTTCGGCGCTCGGCACAGAAGATTCGCCCCACCAACATTATATTTCCGGCGCCGCCCCTGTAATTGTAAGATGGTTGGGTGTACTACGATGGGCTGTGGAAGCGACATCAACAGGGGGCTGGTGTAAAGAAAATTGTAGGGGCAGTTACAACACCGCGAGGGCCAGGCTTCATGTTATCAAGCTGCTGTTACATCAGATCTGACTTGCTAAAGTATTCCTGTCTCTAGTATGGCCTTTCCAGTATTCCCAACACGTATATGTGTCAGGCATTAAAACATATAGACTCGCAAAAAAATATCATGCAAGCAAATCATGGCAAAAAGAAAAATCCTGCACAGTCTCGAACGTAGAAAAAAATATCCTGCACTAAAAAATTGCCCAACCCCCCCCCCCCCCCCCCCCCTCAAAAAATCTAATGGTCCGTCCCTAATTGGTGATCCTGTCGAGTTGTTGTTATCACGTGATCTGTTTGATCACATGTCTTGTAAAACTACTGGAAGAATAAACTCTTGGTGAATACACGCGTGTGTTTCTTTACTCATAACATATATAGCCAGATGAAAATCCTACTTTCGCATAGCGTGTTACACATGTTACAAGAGAGATCCAATGCTTGACACTACTAGTATTCAAAAATATATTTTTACCGTGGCAATAGGCAATTTGCACGATGGCGTCATTTGACTACAACTACCAGAATTCATTTCGTTTTTCTTTTCTTATTTAAATTTTGTAATCCCAGTGCGGTTTAAATAACAATAGCCCTAATTTACACTACAAAACAAAAAACTGAAGGATTCTGGTAGTTGTAGTCATATGACGTCATCGTGCAAATGGCCTATTGCCTCAGTTCGCCTCATGCTTGCTGCGGCCCTGAATTTAAATTATCCTTTAATTAACGCTGCCCTTAAAACTTTAGATTATTAAAGGGGCTAGCTTGTAGTGTATATGTCTGGTGACAGATCTGATGGCGGGGCGCTTTAATGCATTGGAGTTTGCAAAATAAATATTCCGTTAATTAATCAAAAGCCTACAATTTTAGCATCGGAGATATTGTGACTGACTTTAGACTGGAAATTGGATATTGTGAACCAAGCATTTCAATACCCCTTGAGTTACTCGGACGTCAGCTATCGGACTCCAGCTACCGACAAATCCATCAAACAAATCCATCAATGCTGTCAGTTAGCGCTCGGCCTCTGCCCTAAGAAGGCTCAAGACATATCTACGAACAAACTATGTCACAAGAAAGATTAAATCATTGCATTATCCAGACATTGTATTAACTGACAAATTGAACATGGCCGATAATGGCAATCAGTTTCTTTCTGCCTCTAATGACAGAGAAAATCGCTTTGGAAAATTCGTTTCCAAAGCCTTCCCATACTGAAAAGAATTGACAGAGAATATTCGAGTGACAGTCAAATTTACTTTGAACAAACAACCAAAATGGAGTTACACCCAAGTTTCAGTGAGTGTTTCGTGTACATGCATGTACTTTTCATGAGAATTAAACTGAACTCAAAGCTGGCCTTGGAAACTGTTTCTCCAGTCTCAGGAACGCTGGAAATAGCATTTCAGAGAGTTTTATTTCAAAAATTTCCCGGACCCCCCTAGCAGCTCGCGCCTTCGGCGCTCGGCACAGAAGATTCGCCCCACCAACATTATATTTCCGGCGCCGCCCCTGTAATTGTAAGATGGTTGGGTGTACTACGATGGGCTGTGGAAGCGACATCAACAGGGGGCTGGTGTAAAGAAAATTGTAGGGGCAGTTACAACACCGCGAGGGCCAGGCTTCATGTTATCAAGCTGCTGTTACATCAGATCTGACTTGCAAAAGTATTCCTGTCTCTAGTATGGCCTTTCCAGTATTCCCAACACGTATATGTGTCATGCATTAAAACATATAGACTCGCAAAAAAATATCATGCAAGCAAATCATGGCAAAAAGAAAAATCCTGCACAGTCTCGAACGTAGAAAAAAATATCCTGCACTAAAAAATTGCCCACCCCCCCCCCCCCCCCCCCCCTCAAAAATCTAATGGTCCGTCCCTAATTGGTGATCCTGTCGAGTTGTTGTTATCACGTGATCTGTTTGATCACATGTCTTGTAAAACTACTGGAAGAATAAACTCTTGGTGAATACACGCGTGTGTTTCTTTACTCATAACATATATAGCCAGATGAAAATCCTACTTTCGCATAGCGTGTTTCACATGTTACAAGAGAGATCCAATGCTTGACACTACTAGTATTCAAAAATATTTTTTTACCGTGGCAATAGGCAATTTGCACGATGGCGTCATTTGACTACAACTACCAGAATTCATTTCGTTTTTCTTTTCTTATTTAAATTTTGTAATCCCAGTGCGGTTTTTAATAACAATAGCCCTAATTTACACTACAAAACAAAAAACTGAAGGATTCTGGTAGTTGTAGTCATATGACGTCATCGTGCAAATGGCCTATTGCCTCAGTTCGCCTCATGCTTGCTGCGGCCCTGAGTTTAAATTATCCTTTAATTAACGCTGCCGTTAAAACTTTAGATTATTAAAGGGGCTAGCTTGTAGTGTATATGTCTGGTGACAAAACGATATTTATATTAACGATGTACTTGAAGTCATTGAACGTGACGTGAAAGTCCAGTGAAGAAATACTAGGTACATAAATATACACACGGTACGTTTTTTTAGTACTTCTGCACTTACCATTATTATGCGATTTTAATTTGATTTGTTTTTTTCGGAGTCGCTAAAGAAACGCTAAAAAACAGCGTTACCTAATTCCTTTAGAATGCACTTGAGGTTTTGTGTTTATTTCATCAGAAAGTCATTCCCTTACATTTACAAACTTTAACTGTATTGGACTCATAATAATGGCAATTCGAAAGCAAATTAAAATGCTTACATTTATTTATTAAAGAATATTTGATATTGTTTCATTTCTCGTCTTTCATTTGAATAAAAAGGCATGGATAAAAAATAACCGGGACCCCGTGTTTTCCACAGACCCCGGGACCCCGTGTTTTCCACAGACCCCGTGACCCCGTGTTTTCCACAGACCCCGAGACCCCGGGACCCCGTGTTTTCCACAGACCCCGGGACCCCGGCCCCGTGTTTTCCACCAAACCGCTACCGAGCATAAGTTTGGAATGGCATGTTATAATTATGTTTTGATGGAAGCGGCTTCTATTTTCATAACAAGCCAGAGCCCCGATTTTAGGACCAAGTCGACGTCTAACGTCGCGTTCTTCAAATATTTGTAGGGGATTATTAGCGCTCGCTAGACCATAGACGCAAAGAAAAAATTCCTTCTAGAATTCGGCTTTGTTTATCGACTAAATTGAAATATACTTAAATCCCACGCTGCAATGCAATTAAAAACTAATTTATCAAAGTGCAAAGTGCTTCGTTATATTTTTAGCCGTGCAGCTGAGCGTCCATGTGCGAAACTAAAACAAGTATTTTTCACTCAGTTAAAAGACTTTTCTAAAGCGAGGATGCAAATCAGAGGTCCTTTGAATCTTTGAACTGCATTCCCTGCAACATCCTTTCTCTCGGGGTTGCTTTCATAGCCAGAAAACAAACTGTTTGCGAAAACAGAGCGAGCACAAAACGTTTTTTTTTTTTAAGGCTGTTTTTGCCCACAGCAGAAACGAGAACGTTAGACAGCGATTATTGGGTGTGACCAGGAATGTGTGAAAACTAATTAGATTTCTTCAAACGTGTGAATTTCCAAGGCCAATGCGAACCCCCTGATGCGTTCAATAAAATCGACCCTCTGGCTTGTGATGAATTGCAGTGCCAATAACGTATATTAATGAAACGGGTTCATTGTAATTTGATTTACGCTTTGTCAGTCTTGGACCCAAGACACAATGCAAGTTCTGATGTTCTGCTCCCGAGAATAAGTTTGGAATGGCATGTTATAATTATGTTTTGATGGAAGCGGCTTCTATTTTTAATTGCAGTGCCAATAACGTATATTAATGAAACGGGTTCATTGTAATTTGATTTACGCTTTGTCAGTCTTGGACCCAAGACACAATGCAAGTTCTGATGTTCTGCTCCCGAATAAAGTTTCGAATGGCATCAGTGTTATTAGCCTGTTCCAGGCTCCGAGATAGTGGGGAACGCGCGAAGTAAAAAGGGGAAAAATCGAGGGGGAACGTTCCCCCGCGATTTTTTTCCCTTTTTTTAACTTCGCGCGTTCCCCACTATCTCGGAGCCTGGAACAGGCTACAGTGTTATAATTATGTTTTGATGGAAGCGGCTTCTATTTTTAATTGCAGTGCCAATAACGTGTATTAGTGAAACGGGTTCATTGCAATTTGATTTACGCTTTGTTACGGTCCTGGACCCAAGACACAATGCAAGTTCTGATGTTCTGACTGGCTTGTTATTATATAACTAAGAGTTTCAATGTGAAAGTGAGTGCTGGCGTTGGAAATAAATAAGATATAAAATGAAATTATATGGGCTATAACTTCACGAGAAATGAAAGTGCAGAAGAGGTAGACAGCAGGTTTTCGTCGAGGCAAAATATTCGACCGCCGAGACAAGATTTCCCTCCCCTGTTAAGGTAAAATGCTGGTTCTGAGTTAAATTGTTTTCTTTTTTCTTTGTGGAAGCAAAGGAAGTGCATTAACACAATACTGTTTCCGTACGTTTAAGCGCTTACGCTCGCCAAAAAATAACATAACAAATTAAAGTAACAAAATAACATTTTCTTACGCCATGTGGAACCAGAGATATACGTCTTACGCTTTAAACAACGAGCGGCGAGATCAAGTTACTTTTTTTCGCCCCGCTACTGGAGTGACATTACGCGTCGCTGAAATCTTTATAGTTTCGCTTGACAAAAAAAAAATCTTAAATAGTTGACACTTCGAAATAAATGCCATTACGATTTGGACCTTCATCGAAACAACGTTTTGCCGTTTTAAGCACTTTCTGGTGCCTTGTAGAATTAGAGATATCGTGTTTTAGTATATACTGAAACAGTGGATAGCATTGTTGGCGCGCTCTGATTGGCTACTGAAACTCGGAATAGTATTTACATTTGTGAGCGGTCAGCTCAGAACAGTAACTTACGAAGCGAACACAAGTTTCGTGAAAGGAAATATGTATAAAAGATTTTCTTTTGCTTTTCAAGTTAATTATCTTGAAAGAAAGCGACTTTCCTCGCTGGAAATCTACTCGAAATCTGGAAATCTACTCGAACTCAGTGGGAAGAGTCTAGATTCCAGATTCTTTTGCTCAGAAGGAGGTCGGACACCTTATTGAGACTTATATAACGGAGTAACTGGTTAGCTTTCAGTTGAGGTTGAGGTTTATAACAGCTTACTGGAGTTAAATTTAGGCCTAAGCAACCCGAGAAGCTAGGTGGCACTGTGGCACGGTAGGCTATGTAAGTCTAAGCCTAGCTGAGGTCACAGGCTCGATTCTGAGCGAGAATTTTAGATTATCTTTTTTACACTTAAAGATTTATTGAAAATAAAATTCAAAGTGTTGACATTACGTTATGTAACTCTCAATAAGTGTCCGACCTCCTTCTGAGCTATAGAAGGTAGACTCTACCAACTCAGTGTATCGAACTTTCGTGAAGTCTTCGCCGGCGTGGATACCCCGGATAATAGAAAAACAATCGACTGCACATGCTTGTGATCTTACATCCGACAAAATTTTGGATTTTTCCCGCTATTGTAAAGAATAGGCGGCTGCCTCGCTAAGGCTTGCCAGCAATTAGTTTTTGACGGAAGCAGATATTTTTAATTGCGGTGTCAATAATGAATAATGGAACGGTTACAGGCCCTACTCTGTGACCTTAGGCTTCATATTGTCATTTGATTTACGCTCTTAACAGTCTTAACATTTTAGAAAATCCCAGCCTCAACGTTCTTTTACTTTATGTAAACGTTTCTCAGTTATAACAAAACAAGGGTGCATTTGATTTGCCTTCTATCAGATTTTTAAATCTTGTGTTTGAAAACACAAGATACAACACATTCTGTTGTTCTGCTCCTAAGCATACATAGGAATGCTTTGTTGGTGACGTACACATGTCTGTGTAGATTCATACCCAAAATAATATTGATGTGCTGTGTTTATTAAAAATCAGATAATCATCAGGAAGTGGCTTCTTGCATTTTGAGCCCAGCTGACTATGAATTTCTTAGCTTAGATTCATCATCATCAATCATCATCATCAATCTTTATTTATACACGAAATCGTATCATATTTACATGGTCTTCCTAGGAGTCGTGTGAATTTACACTAGAGTACATTAACTATAAAGATAAAGTACAATGAAAACTACGATCAAGGTTTCTTCAATTTATCAAACTACATTAAACTAAGAATTGAACTATAAAACTTAACTAAATTACACGTAAGAATAGAATGCTATAAAAACTTAAATGATCATTGTTTCATTATAATCTTTCACACATAAAGAGGTTTTAAAATCGTTCAAGTTGGGCCGCTGTCTGATCTCTAAGGGGATCTTGTTCCACAGAACAGATCCCCTGTAGTGTAAGCTACCTTTGGCGTGTTCAGTTCTCGGTCTGGGAATGTAATAATTAAACTCAGAATTTCTAAGATTATGTGTGTGTATATTTGAAATATTGGTAAAAATCCGCCTCAAATACAATGGGGAAAGATTATTATGGATTTTATACGTGATTATAGCCAACCGTTTTAGTCTTTGGTATTCTAACCGTTCCCAGCCAAGCTCATCCAACAAATCACTCGAGCGAACCTCATAATTAGAAAGGGTGACAATTCTGGCAGCCCTATTTTGCAGCTTTTGGAGTTTGTCTGATAGACCCTTACCAATATTGTCCCACACAGGACTACAATAATTCAATAATTCAATGAATTAGACGGCTCATTGCTCGTGCGGAGTGAGCGTAGCGAACGGGAGCAGCAACATAAAAAAGAATACAGTAGAAAGCTAGGAACTAGTGTATCGAATAGAAAATGAATGCCGCGGCAAATATGATAAACAAAGGACAATATCTTTAACACGGTAGCACCGTGTGACGATGCACGTCTCATTAAAATTTTCTTTTGTCTCTGTATTGCACGGTAAAAACAATGGCGCGTGTTCGATTTGTAACCGTGCAAAATGACGCGCTAGTAACTAAGTCGAATTTTGCTATTCTCATCCAAAATGTCTACGAAGTAAATACAAATATAGCAAATGTACAAATACGCGTCGATAAAGTTCCAACTTTCACATCGTATACGTCCACTGTTAAACTAACCTGCGATCAGGCGTTCTTTTTTCGGAGCGCGAAAGCTGTTAAACGGAAAATTTCCTAGTTTTTCCCTGCTCCCACTCCCCTATATAGTTTCCGCAACACCAAGAAATATCCATGATATTAGACACGCAACCTGTTCATCACGCGAAAGTGTATTTTATTATGGCTTATATGCAGTGTGCAATAAATTAGTAGACATGGCTGCCGTGATCTCCTGCAGAAATCCCCAATATACGTACTCCCCTATATAGATATGTGCCTTCCCAAAGGGTATGGTTTTTAAGCCGTTTTGGTCGGAAAACGTTTATAGATTTTGACCATTATGGTCTGAAATCGGGTCAGATCTGAAAGCGGGTATCGATTTTAGAGACCAGGTCTAAAAACGGGTTAATGGCCCTGTCACACTATTGCGTATCGTACTAGCGTATGCCAGCGTATGAAAAATATTACTCATACGCTGACATACGCTAGGGGTACGTTAGGCATAGGTTGTATACGTTTCAAGCACGGTCGAATACGGTGGCATACGCAGGCATACGGCGAGGCAGAAAATGTTTTTTAAGCATGCTTAAAAATTTTGTGCGTATTCGGACGTATGGTTTATACGCTAAGCATACGCTAGGCATACGCTGAATACGCGAGAGTTACGCTAGAGGTACGTTTAATACTCATAGGTCAACTACGCTGGTCATACGCTGTATTTTCAAGGGCATTTTGTGCGTATGAAAATTATTTTGTGAATTTTCATACGCAACTCATACGTTTCTCTTATACGAAATAGTGTGACAGGGCCTTTACTTTGTAAATAAAAAATCTACATGGCAATGCTCTCACATGTATTAAACTCGATTCACTTTACCAACCCGTGAAATAACAAACGTTACAAATTAACAGTTGATGACTATACAACTTCTGCTCAGTCCACAATAATTAATAATACAATTTATCAAAGAAAACAAACCAGTTGCGTATCAATAATTCAGTAGCTGTTCATTATTCAGCATTGGCACTGCAATTATACGTTAATAATAGAAGCCGCTCAGTCCATCAAAACATTATTATAACATGCCATTCCAAACTTCCGCTCGGGAGCAGAACATCAGAACTTGTGTTATTTGTTTATTCTAAGATTTCCTTTATTCAATATTGGCACTGCAATTATACTTTAATAATAGAAGCCGCTTCCATCAAAACATAATTATGACACGTACGCCATTCCAAACCTACGCTCCGCTGTAGAATACTTATTTGGAAATTTATCAAACTCAATTAATCCAAAGTTAATTAGGAAATTCAACTACACCCTGTTGTTCATGCGTTATTATATTTATACCAACAAGCTACATTGCAACTCCCTGTTAATGAACGACTTTATTAACCAAATAACTATTAAATACAAGTTGGAAGACCTATACTCTGAACACTAGTACTACTGGAAGCTCCTCGTCTTAATTTGATTAAGCAATTCTTCTTATATGATTATATTATTGTATTTATATAACATATATGTACGAATAATTTGTTGTAGATATGTTTTTAATGTTGCAGATGTGTCTGGTGTACAAGTAGGTAATTTGTGAGTGTTAATAAAGATGTCAAAAAAAAAAAAAAAAATCACAATTTATCAAAGAAAACAAACCAGTTGCGTATCAATAATTCGGTAGCTGTTCATTATTCAGCATTGGCACTGATTATACGTTAATAATAGAAGCCGCCCAGTCCATCAAAACATTATTATAACATGCCATTCCAACTTCCGCTCGGGAGCAGAACATCAGAACTTGTGTTGTTTGTTTATTCTAAGATTTCCTTTATTCAATATTGGCACTGCAATTATACTTTAATAATAGAAGCCGCTTCCATCAAAACATAATTATGACGTACGCCATTCCAAACTTATGCTCGGGAGCAGAACATCAGAACTTGTTCTGATTCCAAAACTGGCAGATCGTAAATCAAATAACAATGTAGCTGTTCCGTCATTTATCTACCCTGGGTGCCAGAGGTTTTTACTTTTTCGTGAAAATCGCGACCGTTTATGCGGTTAATTTCACTTATGATATTCAGAGAACGGACCTCTGGATCCCGAGGGTGTCATTTTATGTCAATATTGCCACTGCAATTGCAGCCATGCTCCGTCACGCGTGACCAGTAATCCACAAGACTGAAATGAACATTTGAATATTTCTTTGTAACGTCCGAGATTTGAATAAAACCTTCCTCTATAATACGCGGTATTATAGAGGAAGTTGTAAGTAAGCCCCTCAAACGTTTATTTGTGGTATAATAAACTTAAGATTTAAGGGCAAGGTACACGGCTGCCAAGAAAAACAATTAATAACCCTTTCTTAAAAAATGGTGGGCGAGAAAAAACTGCTGATTCAAAGAAACGCCGGGTCCACTAGGCCAAGTTTGAAATAAACGCCGGGGCGTTTAATTGAGAAAATACGGTATTATTGTTCTGAGTTTGGCCGTTGTTACGTCTCTTGGCGGTTCTGTTGTTCTGCTCCTGAGCAGGGGATTTGAAGCATGCATTTTATATGCCGATTCACAGTCAGCTGAGCCCTAAAAACTTCCCTAAAAAGGTAATAATAATAATAGTTATGGCAATTATAAATATTTAATTATAAAGTATAAGTAATTATAGGTAATTATAAAAAGGCATGCTTCAAATCTTATGCTCAGGGCAGAACATTAGAACTAGCAAACACTATAAATAAGGGAAAGACTTGAGTTGAGGTACATTACTTTGCTTGTGCATTTGGTTCCCGGCAAACATCCAAGGATCGATCATCAAGTTACAAGTTAATCCGAGGTAAGTGAATGAATTGATCGAAGCTTAAACATTAGATACTCATTTTATTTGATCGTACCTTATCGAAGAAAAGTATCAAAACTTTGGAACGCATTTAAAACTCGTCTCAGTGCATAGGAAATTATGTTTTTTTAGAGCGCAAATATATCAATTCTATGAAAGATCAGGCTCTTTTATCTCAAACGTCTGTCTTGTTAGAGCGGCGACTATTTTGTAGAACAATGAAAAACCAATCCAGAGAAATATTTAGATAAAAAAATACAATCGATAGCTCCAAAAAGGATTCAAACTACGCGAACATTTTGTTGTGAAAAGTTAACTCACTTCGCCGAACAATGCACATATTTGGTTGTTGTAAAGATACAGGTCACATAGAACTGTCCCAATGCAGCAGTGGTGTCGAGGGCAATAGCGTAGGGTGCGGTTCTTGCAACAACAAGCTTTATTTGCATGACTATAAACCGATTACAGTATTGCAAAAGCGCCGGTAAGATTATATAGAAGTTAACAAATAAAACTTACAAACAAACAAAATAATACTCCCAGGTCAAAGCGCTTTCAAAAGAACGAACCGTGAAATGTTAAAAAGTAAACCCTTTCTTACAATTTATACACGACTGGTTCTTAAAAGTGTTCAATTTTGCATGTGTGTATATTTAAATTTGACTGCTCACCTAGGAACTTGCAAGTTACTTCAATGGAACAACTTTCCATCAAGTCTAAAATGTTTTTGTATCTACTTACAAGTAAACGACCGAAGAACGTCTGTTGTGGTACACTATTATTGTTAATTAAAAGTGTTCGTAAGCTAGAGCTGATAAACTCGGGTTTTTTTTTTTCAAAAATCCATATGAACTTTTCTATTCTCAAACCGTGTTTTTCGATTTTGCTTTCGGACAACGGCGAGCCTAATATAACACATTTAGCTGTGGTCATGAAGCACCAAAATTGAGATTGAACATTGAACGTGTTGAGCGGTTTTTTACCCGGGTGAAGTTTTTTTACGTGCACCAAGGTTTTCAAAAAGGCAAATTTTCCATGTCAATGATATTTCCGCGTGTGCATTTAACAACAGAATAATTCATATCACGCAAAACTAAATTTTTCAAATCACGCACACCTTCATGAAGTTAAAAAACGTCAGACAACCAATCAACTCTTAATGGATCAATTATTATCGCCTGGCAGAGGAGGTTGGACACGGGCCGAAAGGTATCCTGGTAGGAGTGGTCGACCAATCAGATCATCGTATTCATTCACAGTCTTTTCTGCGAGAATTTCCCACGAAACATTCCATGGTTTCTTATTGTGGTTTTCTTCGAAAATGTAGTCCGTTTTTACCCGTAAAGGAGTTTTCATGAAAGGTATGTTGCTACTTTTTCTATTTACTTGTTTGTATCGCATTTTTTTTCAGTAGAATTAGTTATTATTCGGCTTCCTCGCAAGCCGGTCCAATATGGTGGCTTTCGTCCACGTTGTGTAGTCAACCAACGCGTTCGTTTCTTGACGCTATATCGCGTGGGTTCTAGCCATGAAAATCGCACCATCTTTTGTAGAAATAGTTATTCTTTTAATTTAGGACGTTGGACCCGGTCGGACCTCTCACTGATTTTCTGTTATTTGCGATTAAAGTTCGGTCATTTATGTAGGTTATCACGAGTGTTCGTAAGCAGAATGTCAAGAAAATTTAGACGGCTATTGTCTACGATTTTGCTTTTTTTGAGCTTAAACATCAAGTCATTTTCTTGCAGGTATGTCTGATCGAAGAGAAAAACGAAAGCACGGTGGCCCAACAGGAAATACCCCTGGAAAACCATCGAACAAGACTTCAAGAAGCGGTTCTTCTCGGAAGACATTATTCAGTAATGCACCAGTAAGTGCCACTTTGGAATGAATATTTGAGTATTTGAATGTAGGAGGCATTTTTAATTTTAATTTTCTTCTTCCGAAGGAACCAGAAACGCCCAAATCATCAGAGTGGTCAAGGGAAGAACTCGTTGGAAAATGTGGAGCCCTTCAGTCTGCTCTTTTTCCTGAAAATAGCAGCCAAACAAGAATTACATTTTCAATGCTTGGCCCAAAATATTGAGGCTTGAGGCATGGCAGTGAGGGTTTTGGTCTGTCATTATATATATAAAGCCCAGCTTTTAGCAAAACTCCAAAGCTCTTGAGACCCACAAATATTGGATTGAGAACTGTGAATTATTGTCATTCATTATTGTCATTTATGTCAGTTGTTTCATATTTAAGCAGATAATTATCAATAAGGTGTTATTATATAAATAAAATTATAAACTTGTATAGACAATGCATCAATGATTTCATCAGTCTGTACATGTTAAATATATTTCTTTGTTGATTCCTAAGATAAATAATAATTGTCTCATGCCTGCGAGTCCAAAACTCCAATCTCATACCAACTCACGCCTATGGAGCAATTTCTCACTCCTGACTTACAGATTTGAGCTATCAGCCTTAACTGATCACAATGATCCGATTAAAAATATAGTTCGGGTTGTCTTTGAATTTGGTATGGTTGCCTTCAGAAATCCTGGCACACCCACAAAGAAAATCTCAAATAACCTTCATAGTTGGGGGAAATTTTGGCTCACTGGATATTTGTTGGAGCTTTTGTATCACTTATGAATTGCTATAATTATTTTGATTACTATTAATTGTTTTCTATTATAATATCAATGGGCTCCTGATCAACTCCATTAAACTATGGTGTGCAAAGGCGTAGCTAGGATTTTTCAAAGGGGGTTTCACACTGTGTCACACCCAGGGTACTTACCAGATTGTCATGTCGACATCCACGCTGTGTTTTACTAAAATTATTTCGCAAAGTGGGGGTCATGGGTATCCCAGGACTCCCCTAGCTATGCCCCTGGGTATTCCTTGATTATCAAGGATGGCAAGGGTGAAGGGGGGGGGGGGGGGGGGGGGGGGGGGCTAGCAGGTGAAATTTCTGTTTCCCATTTCTGTACCGACTTCTCAAAAGGCTTCATTTACTTTTTTAATTACCCAATAAAAGCATGAAGTATATGGGGGATCTTGTAGTGAAAATAGTTCTGCTTCAAAATAGAAACATTTCAACACTTCTTTCCTTGCTCCACCACTAATTGGCATTTAAATTTTGAGGTAATTGTGTAATGGTTTACATAAATACCTCATTAAGAATTATCTGTCTGTTAGGAAAGTTGTTAGTTAAAATTTTTGGAACTACACTCCCTTTCAGCAACCATTCTCTATTGTTGTACTTTGACTCTCATAGCAACCATCCTTCCCAAGCAACCACCTTTGCAATTCCTGGTTGCTTATGACATAGGCAATTGCACATTTGTTATAAATTACCTAAAACTTGTGCTCAAGTGAAAGAACATTAGTTGTTCTCATGTGCACAGTCCTGATTGTTGTGCTCTAATCACATTCCAAGTAAGAGGGCCCAAAGAAAAAATTACCTCATTAAGAATTATTTCTGTTAGGAAAGTTGTTAGTTAAAATTTTTGGAACTACAGTTTGCTCCCTTTCAGCAACCATTCTCTATTGTTGTACTTTGACTCTCGTAAGCAACCATCCTTCCCAAGCAACCACCTTTGCAATTCCTGGTTGCTTATGACATAGGCAATTGCACATTTGTTATAAATTACCTAAAACTTGTGCTCAAGTGAAAGAACATTAGTTGTTCTCATGTGCACAGTCCTGATTGTTGTGCTCTAATCACATTCCAAGTAGGAGGGCCCAAAGAAAAAATTACCTCATTAAGAATTATTTCTGTTCGGAAAGTTGTTAGTTAAAATTTTTGGAACTACAGTTTGCTCCCTTTCAGCAACCATTCTCTATTGTTGTAGTTTGACTCTCATAAGCAACCATCCTTCCTAAGCAACCACCTTTCCAATTCCTGGTTGCTTATGACATATGCAATTGCACATTTGTTATAAATTACCTAAGACGTGTGTTCAAGTGAAAGAACATTAGTTGTTCTCATATGCACAGTCCTGATTGTTTTGCTCTAATCACATTCCAAGTAAGAGGGCCCAAAGGAAAAAATGGTTCCTTAGTACCTTGAATTGTTTTGCCACAAACTCAGAGTAGAGTGCCAAAACACTCTGCATTTTCATTTTCAAGCCCAGGAGTTTGAATTCCTTTTTGCCTGAGGTCCTTCTAATCACAATTTTCTACCAGGTCTTTATGGCCAGAATTGGATTTCTTTCTAGAAGGATGGTTCTTGTTCAGATGCAAAAATGTATGTTCATCACTGCTTTATTTCCATTAGGTTTTTAAATCATGTTTTTCTCCTGAAGTTTTAACAAGGAATAATCTGTGATATTATATAAAAAAGTGAACAGTTGTCAGATTTGTAATGGTCGATGGGACCGAAATCTGTTTTTGTATGACTTATTATTGATTTCATTGATTATTTATTTCACACGATTTTACAGTTTTATTATTTATTTATGTATTTATACTTCGTAACAACACAAATCCAGCACTACCAGCATTCAGTACAACAAAATTGCCTTCGTGTATTTCAAACTAATAACATTCTAAAACTCAAGAGGACAATAAAATGCAACGATCGATTGTTGTGGTTACCAACCTTGGTAATTCCGTTAATTAAGCTTATAGTTTTCGTTTCAAAATATTCCTCGGTTGGAAATTCTCATGCAGCCTTGCTTTAATAAGTCTTCCGATCGATTAAAGGGCTTAAAACCCCGCTAAGTAACAAGAGGAATCTTATCAACTTCAATGAAGGCCGATTTGTGTTTGTTGTGGCTCAAATTTGTAGTCGGTGCACGAGTAAGTCTTTCGATCGGCCTAGAATGATACCTCAAGTTATTCAGTTGTAAAAATCAATGGTATCTATACAAGAGCAATCGCATAACCTTCAATTTAGGCCGATTTGTGCTTCCATAGCGGCTAAAAGTCTGAAAATTTGTAGTTCCTCGAGGTCCTCACAGCTCGAAGGTTCATTTGAAACTGAACGAGAGTCGCTCAAAACGAAAATTCATCCCATGATGCCTTTCGGCCCGTGTCCAACCTCCTCTGATCGCCTGGCTGTTCGCCAGAGCATAGAAAGAGCATGTGTGCATTTAATAACTTTCATAATTCAAACCTTAATTACTATACATCGAACAATTTGATAGTTATAACCCCAAAAGTAATTAGAACATGCGAGCCATGTCCTAACTTTATAATTGAGGAAGTGTTTTTACTATAAAAAGTGAGCCAATGCGCAAACCGTTTGTGTGTCTGAAAAACGTCAGCCAGATAATCAACCCCTTGAGGAATTTTCGTAAAAAAACGAAAAATCCTTGTTTGGATTCGCGAATCCGGATTCGGATTTTCCCAAAAATAAGCGGCGTAAAGCTTTGAAGCGTTTTTATCATTCGTATAAATATAATCAACGTTAACCCTTTCTTGCCTTGAACCATGAGTTGTAGTAACTAAATCAGTTTGTCACTGAGCAGTACTTTCATGTGGCTGCTGTTTCACCATTCTATACAAGGTAGGCCAAAACTTTTGATTCTGCAGATAAAATCCTAAAATATCACCGTGAAAGTTCTTCAGCAGCACTGCCTGATGGTATTGTTTGATATTCAGTGGTTTGCAAAATTCGATTTGGGATTTTGTCTAGCATATTGGTTCCGTCAACTGTCTTACATTCCTGATTATTTCATGACGCTGATAACCGGTTTAACAGGTTTCAGTAGCCGTCCCAGACTTTCATCTCGCAATAACACTTTGATTTGCATCTTGAGATATAGAAACAAGTAAATTAAAACTGTATATTCACACGTCTTCATCCCTTTTTCAGGTCTGTTATAAAAAATGAAAGGTAGCATGCTTTTTTCACTGGGCTTGATGATGCTGTTATTAGCCCTATCTTGCGATGCAGGTACAGTGACTTTCTTAATTGTAATTCTTTATTAGAAAAATAACAGAAAAATAAATATCAATTCCAAACATGTGAATGCCCACTTTCATTAAAGGTGGCTCCATATGGTTTTCTAACCGCTCGAGATCCGGGTGCGAAAATGGCGCGAGCATTAATGCCAACAAGCCAAAATCAACTGGCGGCTCAATGCGAGCTTGCGAGGTGACAAAAAAATTGAGGAAAAATTGTATGATACACATATGTTGAATAAAATTGAATCTGGGTGATATATAATGACTATCGTAAAAGTCAGAGTCCAAAGTTCACGCGTATGCTAAAAACTCGATTCCTTGGCAAATTTCCATTCTATCATGTCATTGTTGATGAGAAAACCCAGAAAACTTAAGATTCAGAGATTTCTCGCGTTTCGTTAGTTGAAATTCCGTAACATTTGGCAGAAAGATCAAACCTTTTAAGTCCTCTTTTGTGCCAATTAATCAGGAAAATTTATCAGACCAATTTTTAGTTTTAGCCAGAAAACGTACATTTGCAAAAAAAAAATAAGAGAGAGAGAGAGAAAGAGAGAGAGAGAGAGAGAGAGAGAGAGAGAGAGAGAGAGAGAGAGAGAGAGAGAGAGAGAGAGAGAGAGAGAGAGAGAGAAACTGCCATTGTAACCCTTATATGTTTCGCCTTTAATGGATTCCATAGGACGGATTGAAATATTTAACAAAACAAAGTTTGCAACAAGGTTGCAGGTTACCCAAAAGTTAAATTCTATAATGATCTTAAATAGTAAAAGTTACTACAAAGAGGTTAAAATTGTTCCATTTAAACGTTAATTTAAGATGAAAATTTGAAATTTCAATAAACATCCCAGTTGCAATGGAAACGCCACCTGTCATACTGTCATACATATTGTCACACAAATTTTCAAAGTGAAAGTCAGGGCTGGCACTCCCCCCTCCCCTCCCCTCCCCTCCCCTCCCCTCCCCTCCCCTCCCCTCCCCTCCCCTCCCCCTGTTATGAATAGGGTTAAATTGTAAGATCTCAACAATTGACTACACAAGTGAACGAAGAATGAAGGATTCTACTCACGGTTTACACGTATGTATTTCTTACACAGCTTCAAAGGAAAAGCGCTTTTTTGGCGAGCCACCAGGAGGACCACGATTTGGCCCACCATTTGGACCACCATTTGGCCCACCATTTGGACCACCATTTGGCCCACCAGAAGGAGGACCACCATTTGGCCCACCAGAAGGAAGACCACTATTTGGTAACTAAATATTTACTTTTGCACCAAGAGAATAAAAGGTTATAGTTCTTGACACAGTAGACAATGTATATGTTACAGGTCAAATTTGATTTCAGGTTAATTTTGATTTTCCCTTCTTTGATATTCATTATCACATATAAACATAGAAAAGAACAATGGAAAATCAAAAATAACCTGAAATCAAATTTGACCTATATAATATATATATATATATATATATATATATATATATATATATATATATCTAACTGGATTTGTTAAAACATGTCTATAGAAATTGCTCTGAGATTCCTTTGTCGACTCTTGTTTACTGTCTGGTTGTTTCTATTATCATTATTTTTTTTACTACATATCCTCTTAAAAGCTGTAGTAGACTGTCCGGTCATGAGTTTATAAACTGGCTTAAACTGACCCAGCAACCCCCTCCCTTCCCCTCCAAGTGCAAAGATTGTCGTTACTTCCCATGATTCTCTGCTATGACAGAATCAAACGTTTCGAAATAGCGCGCGCGCTACGCTGGAAATCAGTTTCTTTCTTGGTCGGTTATTTTCAGTAGATTTCCTTTTGGCTGCCTTGAACAAAGTTTTCCCGAAGACATCATTAAGTCCCGCGAGGGAAAGAAAGCCGGCGATTGGTACAGTCTGTCCTCGTCCAATATCAGGCTACACAGGTGACACTTTTGATATGATGTTGTGCGCTTTGTTCTTGGCGGTAACAAGTCTTTGGCCTCAAAAAGTATCCTCTACTGGTGATATCTATTAAACGGCAGCCGAATTGTTGGTGAATTTTGACCAGGCCAAAGACTTAGTAAAAATTTGTTTGGAAGGCAAGAGGCTTATGTTCCCCTGTCAAACGCGAGTCTACATCCGGGAACTCGAATAAAATTACTGTGAAGACAAATGTTTGTCTGCCAAGAGCGTGAGTTTTTTCGAGTTATTTCGATGATATTTTGCTTGTGAGAAACGTGGAAAGGCTATGGGTAGTTTCCCGGAAGTTTTTTACTGCCGCAAAAGAATTTTATTGTGTGATTTCCGGCTTGCTCAAGTTGGTGTTGACAAATGGTTGCTTATCAGTTTACAGGTATGTCGATCAAGCTGCTTAGTATATTCTGTGCAAGGCATAAAACAGCTTCTTCTGTGTTTAGTTAAAGCAATAGTGCTTGGATAACCCATTCTGGTTTCAAGGAAGGCGAATTTTAGATCTATCTTCGGTGAACGGTTTGCTATGGACCGTATCGTTTGACATGCTAAAAGGTCATGTGTGCTTCAAATGATGTTAATTTCATTGCAAAGTGTTGTCACTTTTCAACTTGTCGTGAGTTCCTAGCAATTAAGATGTCATTTTAAGCCATAACTAGATACTTTTAAATGTTTTTCATTCGCCTTAAGTGTCAAATTGTTAAAACGCACTTGAAATTTCTAGAACCATGTTTTAACAAATCCAGTTAGATATATATATATATATATATATATATATATATATATATATATATATATATATATATATAATGAGTTGTAATATCAAGCTTCCAACTCCATATCTTGACTTGATTGTGCTTTATTGACCCTACGTTTCGGCCATCACGGCCTTCTTCAGGGGAGTTACCAAGAAGAAGAAGAAGAAGGCCGTGATGGCCGAAACGTAGGGTCAATAAAGCACAATCAAGTCAAGATATGGAGTTGGAAGCTTGATATTACAACTCATTCTACATTAATCTTTTCAAGCTACAAGATCGCACTTTACTAGAGTGATCCTCTGTCTTCGACAAGGCATACAGCATTGTTTGAGAGACCTGTACATCCTGTGCCCAAGTTCAGGAGTTGCCATAAAGCCATTATGGTAACAACCGGGAGGGCACATTGTATACATAATTGTATATATATATATATATATATATATATATATATATATATATATATATATATAGACGGTTTTGAAGGTGCTGCCTGAGCCAACGAAAGATGTCATACCAAAAGGATCACAATAATGGATTCACAGTCCGGATTCGGTGGATATAATAAAAAACTAGTTAAAAAGACCGAAAATGGACAACTTTTGGTATAAAAAAATGTAAAAATTTAGTTAAAAAACGTTTCGGTCTCTCGACCTTCATCAGTTGTACAGCCGGACAGTTACACATGAGACTTAAATACGGTTACAACAATGACTTAACAATAAACTACTGATAAATTACGTAACAAAAATAATAAAAGCAAAAATACAACAGTAATACAATAATAGAAGTTATAACGACACTAGACTAAAGGAAAACCACAAATATACTAATGAGCTACGGTAACATAACAATAGAGGGTATAATTACTAAGAAAGACAATCAATTAGTAATTATACCTTCTATTGTTATGTTACCGTAGCTCATTAGTATATTTGTGGTTTTCCTTTAGTCTAGTTTCGTTATCACTTCTATTATTGTATTACTGTTGTATTTTTGCTTTTATTATTTTTGTTACGTAATTTAAGGGTCGATTTAGAAAAGTCAAGCGATCCTGAAATGCTTTAGATCTCAAGTCTAGTGTATGACGTCAAACGTCGCCTGTCACGCCATGCTTTGAACAGAAAATAGTAACGAACATCCAAAGACTCGCGACCAACAAACATATGATATAACTAGTAGTAATCATAGATTATAGTGCGTCTCCATATCCCGTGGCACCTCGTCTTGACCTAGTACCTCAGTTTCATGAATTAATTTAGCCACTGTTTAAAAGGGCTATGTCGCGAGATATGTCACGCAGGCAAAAACGTGGGGCCGACATCAAACAAATCATTCACGCTATCGCCGTGGGATCGGGCAAAATCCTGCCGTGCTGTGTACTCCGAAAGGTCTCAGATTTTTCCGACGTATAAATAGTATATTTGTCTTGATTTCATTTCGGTTATTTCTCCGATTCTGAAATCATACTCCTCAGTACATGTACTAATACCGGAACCGGAAATGAGAAATTTCCGAGAAAGCCTGAAAAAGTGCTCCCGTGATAAACTTCTTGGACACCGCGCATAAAATCGACGTTTAAGTCACGCAACATTCAACGTCAATTTCGCAGGATTTTTCGGATAAAATTACAACTACCAGTTGCAAGTAAGACACAAGACTATTGAATATAATTCCTTTATTAGCTAGACAAATTTTAGTCACAAAACTGCGAAATCTTTAGTCGCAAATGCGCCCGATACAGGCGCAATTTCGAGCACTGCAAAGTTATTAAATCTGCGTTCGCCCTGGCGCGGACGGTCAGTGAATTATTGCTACAAGACATACAGCGAATTGCACCGTACCGTAGAACATCGCGAAGAACGACGTCGGTATTTAGGTGAAAGCTTCCCCAATCAGGCAGAGAACCACAGCAAAATCAAGATATAACATTCAAAACATACCAGAACGGTAGCGAGGAAAATCCGATAACTTCTTGCTTGATTCAAAGAGACCCAACAACTTACTTGGTCCGGAGAAGAACCTTCGTCCAATTTTTCCACTGCGTACTTTTAGTAGGCATTGAAATATTGAGCCGTACGATTCCAAAATCGGGAAAATATCCGAAACTAAGTCAAGACAAATAGATTATTCACATGTGACATTTCGGAACCCCAGCTCCTCAGGATGATGCCTGATTTTCACGCGCTGGGAATGCTGGATACTATTGTGACGTTTCAACATGGCGCAGATTTGGTACCGACACTTTTCTCGATTCGTTCCGCTTAGACGACGCGCTAAGCATGCTGGATACTATTGTGACGTTTCAACATGGCGCAGATTTGGTACCGACACTTTTCTCGATTCGTTCCGCCTAGCCGACAAGATTAGGAAGCGGTCTCCTTCGTCGACGCAAAAATCGCACAAAACCGGCTGGTTTGATCAGGATCACGACATATGATAGTTCAGAATGGCTGGATTTTTTCGATTTGTCAAATTTACTGAGAATATAGGACTGCCGGCCATTTAGTGTTTTGAAAACCTTGACCGGCAGTCGAGCTGAAAACTGTCACAAAACATGGTTTCGTCTTCTGAGCCCAGCGTAAACCAAACACTAGACTTGAGATCTATTAAGCATTTCAGGATCGCTTGACCTTTCTAAATCGATATATGATGGTTTAGATAAGCTGGAATTTTTCGATTTTGTGAAATTTACTGAGAATATAGAACTGCCGGCCATATAGTGTTTTGAAAACCTTGACCGGCAGTCGAGCTGAAAAAAGTTCTGTGTCACAAAACATGGTTTCGTCTTCTGAGCCCAGCGTAAACCAAACACTAGACTTGAGATCTATAAAGCATTTCAGAATCGCTTGACTTTTCTAAATCGACATATGATCGACACCTTGACCGGTTACCGGCCATATAGTCACAGCGTTAATAATAAACACTTAGCTTTATATCCCTTCAAAAACGCTTGACTTGCGCATGCAGAGTTACGCAGCCACAAATTATGCGGTCTTAACCACTGATCGAGAAATGCCAAACCGGTCTTGAGTAGCAAACCGCGAAAAACCGCAGGGAAAAAAGATTTTGCAAACCGTTTTCTCTGCTAAACACGACAAAAGTGTTTACCGTAGCTGACGTGATATCGGTTGTGTAGCCGCGGGAAGCACGCGAAACACAAAGCCTCGTTTGGTTTAAAAATTTCTAAAATCCCGGATGTTGCGCGACTTCGTTGTACGCGCCCGCGAAACATTCCGCTAGCCATGACCATAAAAAATGACGGGCATGGTTCTATGAGTATGGAGCTCCGCTATAATATATCGTTGTTTTATTCTATTGTTGCAAAAAACTAAATAAATGAATAAAAAAATATATTTCAGTCTTCAGACAGTGTTTCGTGTCTAAAAGAAAGGATTAGTTAGCAAAGTTAAAACAAATGGCTGAAATGTGATCCCCGCTTTCAATCAGTGCACAACACCTATACTTACTCCACCCTACCTTCAGCAATTATATTCCAACTATAATAACGCATTTTTCACAATTGTCAACACTACCAACGCGACAGAAAGGTAAAAAATACACAGTTATGGCAATTTTCGACTCAAAAATCCGATTAACTATCTTTATTGTTTTAAATATTTTTTCACCGACACATTGTGTATAAACTCTTAGCATCGCGCGAGCTTGCTTAAGAAGAAATGGTGTACAGAAGAGATTTAGATGTGGCAACTTCTGTTATTTACCTTTTTTAGTTAAACCAGTTACAACCGTATTACTTGACCATATAAATGTTACATAAAAGTACTATGTTTAGCAAATTTGGAGCGCGAAAAACTCTCCTAACTCCGCTACTCCCTACCCCGGGCGCCATTCAAATTCCATGTCGGCTCTCCCTCGACAGATAAAAACAAAAACTCGACGAGGTATTCGTACTGTGTTAAATGTAACTTTCTTTTCCTTTTCAGATCAGTATCAAGGATGGCGGAATGAGGGCTTAAAATTTCATGATAAATGCGGTCAGTTGTGCACCTGTAGGGGCGGTCGCCTAACAGACTGCACCCGAATCAGGAAAGAATTCGTTTCCATGAGCCAAGAAGATCGAGCGCGTTACATAAGCGCTGTTAAAAAAGTCTCTACTGATCCGCGTTACAAGTTGGACTATGAAAGCCTGCTCCAAAAGCACTATCACTTATTCTCTACAGGTCAGCTTAGACTATATGGCAATGGAGTTGACTTTAAATTTATAATTCATGTATTCCTTGCAAATAACTGGCAAAAAACATTGAGCCCTTTCCAGAAAAGATACATTTATATAAACGGCTTTGACATTTCACTATAGACAGAAAGTGTATCAAATACAAATTTAATTTCCAATACAAAATGAATTCTATTTTACAGTCAATATAAAATAGACATTGGAGAATGATGCGGCTTTCCTTTCTTGCTATAAATATAAATAATATTAGGTTATGGGTTCCCGTATTATGGCATTTATGGCCGAAAATAAATAAATTAAATATTTTTTCCTGAGGAATACACACCAGCCAAATTAATGAGCAACAGTAATGAACAAACGATGAGTGCTCAATTACCTTCCATTTGAATGCGCACTTTGAGATCTTATTTTGTATAATTCAGTCTATTGACTGTACAATTTTCTCATTCTTCATCTTATTGCGTTGATAGTCATTCACCAGAAAAAACACTTCCTTACATGGCATCGCTGGTTTGTGCTACAATATGAAAATCTCCTCCGAAGAGCCGACTGCCGTGTCACCGCTGCTTACTGGGACTGGACCGCCAGTAATCCTTTCGATACGTCGGATAATGGCGTGTGGAACAGCAAAGACTTTGGTTTTGGCGGAAACGGTTCTGGCAATTCGTTGTGCGTCCCGACGGGTCCTTTTAAAGAGGGCTGGAAAATGTTGCCACCTACTGAAGAGGCAACTAATCCAGATTGTTTAGCCCGGAACTTCACTCCAGTATCTCAGGTACCAAGAGAGGAAGATTTACAAGAGCTCTTAAATATTCCAGCTTCTAACTTCACCGAATTCGAGTGCAGACACCGAGCTTGTCTCCATAACATAATCCATTATAACGTCGGCGGCACGATGTTTACGTTTAACGCCGCTGCCGCGCCAGAGTTCTTTCTTCACCATAGCATGGTTGACAAGATCTGGAATGACTGGCAGAAGAAGGGAGACGAATATAAGAATGCCTACTTTCCGACAGTTCACCAGCTTATGCCATGCACCAGTTATAGACCAGAAGAACTCATTGATTTGTCTAATCTACCCGGAGGTGTACGAGTGGAATATGAAGAAAATGCTGTGGTTCGTCGAAGAGGTAAGTAACAATCGTTACATTTTGGTTTATTACGCAGTGCGTCGATCATTTGGGTCACTGCAGTCGCATTGACTCCTTAGGCTTTACTCCACATTTTCTTTCCCTATCAGGTATTCCGCCCCGTCAGCGGCGCGTGAGCATGGTGTTGGGCTGATCCCAATCACTTTACGATACAGCAGCTGGCGGTATCCCTGCGATGAACAAACATCCCATCCAGGAAAAAGTAGCAATTCTCCTTGAAACCGGACACGTGTTTGTCACTTGTGGCTTGTCACTTCCCTTATCGCTATAGCAGAATCAGTTAAATATTCGTCACACTCAGAACTTTTTACGTTGTTAAGATTGCATACAATTGAACTTAAAACTGTGTTACCTTATAGGTCAAAGCTTGAATAAAAGACATCGTGTCAGACGTGCACTGCGGCCCTGGTCTGAACGGATCCCCGATTGGCCCGCCTTTGACGCTGCGTTCAAGTGTGGCGAATGTACCGCACAACAACTACTACAAACGATCATGATTTGATGCTTTTTCAATATGCATGTTTAGACAGTCAATAGTTTATTAATACGGTTAATTAGTAGTATATATTACGTTGTTTTTTTATTGTTATAATGAAAGCCTCTCTAATTCAGTTTCGGTTTTTCAACTATCTGTACATGTGTACATAGTTAATCGAGAGACTGCTCATGAAACCTTGCAGACTTCAATGGCGATAACAAAGGAGCTACAATTTATGTTCAACCGTACCTGACCGTGCACGTCTTGTTTTTTGATCATATCCTATGACTGAATAACTTAATATCATTTCTCTTAAGGTGGCTTCTTAGTTTTTTTACAAAAGCACCTACACTAACTTTCACGAATAACGATACAACGCCTAATTTTCTTGTCTTTCACTGAATTTTGGTTCAAGAAATTATTCCAATGTAGCTCTGCTGAAACAGCATTTAAAGAATGGGAAATATTTTGCAAGAATTGACTTTAATTTTATAGTTCTAGTTTACTTTTGCGATTTCTTTTTAACTTTGCTATCTTGCAGAAATAGTTACGGACAAAAATTTTGGAAAAAATAATAATAGTTAATATTTATAGAGTGCAAATTCCATAAAGAAATGATCAAATGCGCTTAAGAAAATAGATCATAGCGTCGGACGTTTTACCAATGTCACAGGACTTCGTGACTGATTTAATTTTGAAAAAAGTAATATATGGACATCAGCTTTTGTATCTCAAACTTTGCAAAGTTAGAAAAATTCTCCTAAGGAAACGCGAGAAAATTCGCTGCTAATGTTTCTGTTTGACGTATCGTGTGAGCGCTCGGAAAGTTATTAAAGCTGGTGTCACTAACACTTCAGGGAGCCACCTTAAATGATTAGTAACCGTTTGATTTTTTTTTACTTAAAATAATGCTCCATGTAGGCATACAAAATCCCCAAAAAATTTGGTCCTTCGTCATATCTTAACTTCACAAACGCTTTTCGGGTCTCAGGAATGCAGAAAATGGCACTTTTAGAGGGCAAAGCCAAAAAAAATTTCCGGATCCCCCTAAATGCTTGCGACTACGTCACTCGATTCATGCCTTCGGCGCGAAAAAAAATGTCACCCTCAGAAAAAACTCCCTATTTCAGATCAATCTCCAGAGGTTGGCATCTCTGTTATTGTCACCTGGCAGTTGTGAAAGTGGTTCACCGTCATCGTCTGGCAAGTTGGATTTTCCCATACAGGCAAATTGGAAAAAAAAAACCTGACGGTGAGCTTGAGCCACTGGGCCGCTTATGATTGACGAAATTTGTCGCCGCTCTGCTTCATCACCTTGCTTGTGGTCAGCCCGGGTAGTCAGCAAGTGAGCGCTCACTTGTGTGGCCAGTGACACTGATGATTACGGATCTTGGTTGATTTCACTGACTTCTTCACCAGTGTCTTTCGTGCTGCGTGGTTGGTAAGCTTTCTGCCCTCGACGTCTAGCTCTCCATCAGAGGCCATGTTCTTCATGCAGGAATTTATCTTGTTTGTGCCCATCCGTTGCTGTTTGTGCCATACATCAGATCTTGGATTTTCAATGATGACGAGATAAAACGGGCCGCTCTTTCGAATTTCTTCTGGTCTATGGGCAACAAATGCTTTAAAGAATTTGACTGGGCAACGGGGACCTCCTGTGGCGAACATTTTCGGCTGGACCACTTTTTGCTTCTTTCGAAGTCCGCCTTGACGGGTCTTAGTGGGGTTTTCTTCAAAGGTCGGATACTCGATGCATTGGACGTCTTTGTTCACAGTGAAATCTTCCACGAACATTTCATGGTGCTATTGGCATCCTCTGAGACCAAAATGGAGAGTAAGCAGATACCACAGTGTGCAAAGAAAAGCTTTTAGGCTGTGGTCACCCAGGACACGCTTCTGCAACAGTTGTTCTTCGTCTTCAAAGGTGACCGCTTTTGTTGCATTTGACCTTTACCCGAAGCCCTGTTCGCGAAGTCCTCTCGCTTTTCCTTCAAGAATTTGTCTGCATTTCACAAAATCTCGATCCTTCGCTATGCATTGTTTGGTCTTGTTTTCCCTGAGATGTCTATCTGAGACTGGCAACATAACTCGTAGGCAGTCAGGCTCATATTCAGAGCCATCGTTTTATTCGCACTTCAACAAAGAAAACAGCGAGAGTCGTGTCTTGAGCTTCATACTTCAACGATGGGTCTGAATGATGAGCCTCACAGCCTAAGAGTTATGTTGGGTTCAGCCGTATGGTACCATTAACGGTTCGAAACGTGTAGAAAATAGGTCTACTAGTACATTTGGTTTTTTTTTTCACTGTTTTCCCCCCATTCCCCTAGCTAACGGCAGTCTCCCCTCTCACCAAAGGCCTATTTTCCTTGATAGCTTTCTGAGCTCCTGATGAGACAAAGTTTTCAAGTTTTTACCTCCTTTAGAGATATTTTTAGTATTTTTTTACGCGTAATGAGCTCATTACATTGTATTTTAGTAATCTTAATTAGCGTGGAAAATAGCCTCTATATACAAGTGACAGGGTTTATACATTTTAAACGTTTTGGAAAAGCCTTTAAATAATGCAAAAGATTTGCATGCATTTAAAAAAATGTGTTTATTTGTGTTATGGCAAAGCATTCAGTTTCCACTGCTCCTTTGAATACATAAATTTTGTATTAAATGCTTTTGGATCTTACATTGATCTTACATTGATTCAATTGAGTGTGAAAGGTAATTACACAATTGCTTTGGTTTTTCATTGCTACTCTTTGCGATTGGCTAAAAGAATCTCGCGCCACTTTCTCAACCAATCAGAAGTAAAACCAAAACCAATCGTGACTTGCTTGCACGCGTTTTCCCGCGCTTGGCGCAGGCTTCGTGTATTTGCTTCGCAGTTCTGATTGGTTCATTGGATTGTCTGCGTCTGTTGTGATTGGTCAGAATAATTACTTTGGTTTTGGTTTTACGACAATCAAGTGATAACCGCTCCATACGATGAATTTAAGTTAACCCTTAGATCCCTTAACCCTTAACCCTTAACTGTTATTACATCTTCCTGTTTTTCAACTATTTACGGAGTTTTTGGAAACTCTCTGTCAGCGCGTCTTTTGTATATTTTATTTTTTTGCGTTTCTAAATAAGCATATGTTCTAGTCTGTTCTGTTCAGTTAAGTTGTGTTGTGTTGAAGGGGCATGCTACAATATTTATAAGAATAGAGAAGAAACTTACACTTATTCTTGGCTTCGTCCACTGTGATGTGCAAAGAACCCAGGACCAGAAAAATGGCGATGACATTGCGAAGCCTCATGTTTGATCATCCAGTGCTCCCGAGCTGGAAGAGGCGTGTTGTTTTGTGGTCTATTGTCCCATCATAATTGATTTGTTTGTAGAGTAACAGTACCAAAGCGCGCGCATCAATTAGAATTCTATAATGTTTTAGTTGCCTGGCTAAAAGAGTCGAAATCCTATTCTCATTGGTTTCACTGAGCGGTCCGAATTTTGCTATACGGAGCGCTAAGATGGGCCTTTAGTTGACAAAGCATACAAAGATTAGCAAAAGCGAATGAGAAATGATGACAGCAGACGATAGTTGACGAAAGCGTACGAAAGATGATGAAAAAGCTGAGTCGAACGCATCGTACGATGGTTGACGAAACGAATGACAAATAGAGCGAGCGCCAGTGCACGAACGTTTTAAAAACTTAAAAGTAGTTGATAAAAAGCATAAAAATTAACTGATTTTCAAGTAGGCCGTGTATGTCAGTACCTACTAGTGGTTTCTAATGGAAGGTAAAGTGCTGCGAGCAGATGGTCTTGACTAGTTGTAAAGCATCGTATTTCTTAATTGCCCGAAAAAAATATTGGGAGGCATTTGGTAGTAATGTCCAAAACTGATTGTAGTAAAGAGGAAGGAATGCGTTCATTACCAAATGCAGTAAGTCTTCAGTGTCTTTCGATTTAGGTGTTAGGGGTCGAAATATGCAGGCCACTAAATAAACTGCGACCACAATGGGTTGTTTGGCTACCGAGCGCATTCGCTCATTTCGGTTTTGTTTGCGAACACAGTGGGTCGTTTGGCACATTGGCCACCGAGTGCATTCGCTCAGTTCGTTTTTGCGCGACCACAATGGGTCGTTTGACACACTGGCCACCGAGCACATTCGCTCAGTTCAGTTTTTTGGCACAGATCAGAGCAAATCGGCTCAACTCGTGATTCGGTTTGTAGGTCGTTTTATGTCGCTCCTTTCGCATTATTTGCAATCAACGATGCTTTGAAAGAAAAGACCGAACAACTCCTTAAGTGATACGGTAGCAAAGCAGTATTAATTATATATATTCACCAAATACGGAAGTTAAAAACCCGTCCTACACGAACGCGTCAGGCCTATGGAAGAGCTCGCGAAGGGATAATTGCTCGTGTTTGACCCAGCGTTGCAATGGTCAGATGTGCTGTTGAACCGCACGAAAGCGAGGCAAAATATGCAACTATAAAGATTCAAATCGAGATTCAAATCGGTATCTGAGTTAAATAGGACTGCTGCGAGCTAATAGTACACTACGTATCCTTACAAAATCTGATCTGATTATATAAACCTGTTAGACCAGTTGGGCTGGGAATCGCTAGAGAGCAGAAGGAGGGCTATTAGGCTATGTATATGATATTTAAAATCCATCACGATCTTGTTGCTCCAGATGGGTTGGATAGAATGGAACCAATGCAAAGGAAGAGCAGGTACTGTAATTCTTTGAGTTACAAAGTCCCGATATCAATCAAAGGGCTCTTCAAGCCATCTCGTTAATGCGTTAGAACGTGAGGTTAATAAAAAAAAGAAGAATGTTGATAGTTAAAGGTGTTTATAAGCGATAGGAGAAATTAAGTGGAAATGTATTCTGCAGTGGTTCCGAAAATAAATAATTCAATAGAGAATGGTGAGAATACAGCTGTTGCTGAATAGTATGGTCTTTTTCTATAGAAAGACCGAGATGGATGAACGACATTGCGGAGTCGTGGCGTGCAGTTCGAGCATTGACAACAGTTGCTCTAAAGCCGATTTTCCGCTTTGTTATGTCCGAGGAAAATGGTTATGCAAGGAGTTTTGTTTGTATTATTGAATGCGAATATGGTGTCCTTTTTTGATAAGTTTTGTATTGCAAATCTTTGCACTACAATTTTGTTAGACTTTCTGAAAGTCTGTTTTTCGTTTTGGGTGGTCGGGCGGCCGGAGAACGGACTTTTCTTGCCTGCAGCAGCCATTTTTTATTGACCTGTTTTTAGGTGGGCGGTGTGTCGGGGGTGTGGCACCATTGATGTGCAATCAGAGCGCGCTTAATTTCATTGTCATTTTCCGGGAAACTTGGTAAAGGGTGTACAACTATCATGGTGGAGATTGAAATATTTCAAACCGGATGCAATGACGCTATACTTCTGACAATGAAGATCCTGGGTAGCTCCGAGAAACAGATTAACTTAAAGTGCCTATGAAATGAATTTTTTTTCTTCGTTTTTCATTAGTTTATTATGTCCAAAGAACGAAAACAATAATCATTTCCCGAGGAAAAGAAAGAAAATCGGTTTTTTAGCCCCTCGAAGATGCGTCACTTCGGTTGAAAAGTGGCTCCAATTTTTGGAGAGCCTGGGGGCGAGTGGGCGTGCGTGATGACGTAAATTACGTAAATAGTATGACACATTGGTTTGTTTACGCTATAATTCCCTTGGAATCCTTTAGCGTGATGGTCATTTTGCCAACGTTTTTGGCTGTACAAATGTCAGACAGCGCCTAATTTGTTTCTTTACAGTCCTCTGAAGGTGAAGAGGACCAGTTTCGGATCACTCTTGATCAACTGAAATGATCGTGTCCACTGTAGTTTCGCCGTAGCGAGACGAACCGACTGTGCCGCTTGAGCGAAGGAAGTGAACATGAAGAAGACGGACTTTGATCATTTAGATTATTGAACGTGAAAGGTATACATTTCAGTAGCACAGCGTCTCAGTGGTTCGCCAGTTGAGTTGTAAGCTTATTGAACGCAGAGGCGTTTTTGTTATTTCTTTTTAGTGGCTCGTTGACTAACGTTTATCGAACGCGAACGATATATTTGTAGTACAAACAATCATGATATTAGCGCATTAGCGACTCGGCCGGTCTTCTCTGAAGTTCATTGATCGCGCGTGGAGGTTATGAACTTATTTTATCGGCTTGGCAATTCGCTCGTCTACTTAAAGTTCTTTTTTCAATGCGAAGGGTATGTCTTGGCGGCTTGCTAGTTGAAAGTTTCTAAATTATACTGATATGTTATGCATATCCGAGGTGGTGTTTTTCAGGCGGCTTGCCGAATTGAATGTGAATGGTGTATTTTTAGCGGCAAGGTGCCTTGATAACGTATTTTTTTATTTATTTATTCAAAATGTTTGAACTCAAGTATATACTTAATAATTATGCTTCTTAGTTCAGTGTCTTGCCAGCGATTGATCGTTTCTGGAAATTTTAACCACTTGGCGGCTTGTAAGTGAGTTCAAAGTATCGTGTTTACATTTATGTCTGATTTATATTTCACTGTATAAAAATTGATCTGATCGAACACGCAATAATTCAGCGATGTATTTTGTTTCGAATAGTCTTACGCATTTGTACGTGTAGATTTTTGATAGATGTTCCGTAGAATAGACGCCTTCCAGTGAACACTTGCGTCGCTGCACTTTGAATTTTATAATTCGGAATACCGTATAAACATTTATATTACTCGCCAGTCAGTGCCGATCGAGTCAGTATATTTTTGAAGGCCTCACTGACTTCGACGGCTCTCCAGTCGAGCCGAGGCTTGAAGGAACTTCCAAACAGGATATGGATTGGAAAAATTATGCTTGATTAAACGGCCTCACCGGCCGGAATGTTATTTTCTTTTGCAAAATAATATTAATTTTAACAATAAGCGCTTTCATTGAAAACAACATCGCTTGACGTACCCTTTCCGATGTCGACGAACAAATTTCGTGTATTTCGCCCGCCTTATTTTCCTCTGGAGCAAAATAAAGCTTTGTTACACCCTCTGTTATCGAAGAATTCTAATATCTCGTATGTTTGAGGCCGCTCGCCACATAATATTGGTCCACCTCTAGCGACGTCTCTTGTCAGTTCTCTTGTTCTCTATATCCCCGCAGCAGTTTGTACAACTATTTACGTCACAGTGTAATATGACACTAGTTTTGGCCGCGCACAAATTGGAGCCACTTTTTAGCGCCAACAACCTAACTTTGAGACCATAAAAAAGCATTTCGCATCGTCCCTAACACTTTAAACCTTTTATTCCAAGGTCTAAAAAGGTGAAACTTTCGATACATCAAAAAATAAATTTCATTTCATAGGCACTTTAAAAGTAGAATAAACTGTGAGGAGCTAAAAACAATCGCAAGATGCCACTATTTCAATATGTAAGCGTGACTATCGCATAACAGTTGGATGTTAGAATGTTTTATTGCGGTCGAGATGAAGAAACATTGTTAACACTATAATAAGTTATGCGAATCGCAGACTTGCGCTCATATTAAATGACGGACTGAGAAATGAACTTAGGAGCGGCTACTACTCAGTGATCTTGCAACTCTTTTAAATTGAGCCAAGAATGCTTCATTGTAGTGCCAAGAGGTAGCAAACAAACGTAACGACGGCGTAAGTAATTAGAGGGTCCACAATAGGTTCGGCGGGACGCGGGATTTGGCTTTTTTTCGCGGTGATATTCGGGATGCGAGCTGAAAACAGGGGCTGGAATTAAGCGGGAATTTTATTACGAGCGGGAGCGGTATTTCGTGTTTTTATGGGGTCGGGATGCGAGATTCTCAAGGAGAACAGAGCGGGATATGGGATTTCAATTTTTACGTGACTTCATAAATTGACCAGCGCAAAATTAAAACCGTAAACTGGTACATAGGAACCTTTTGTGCGCTAGCTGTGTCAGGTTTCAAGTATTATGAATAGCAAAGACTCTCTACCCTGTCAGGTCCTGTCAAACGCATCTATTATCGCTTATCCTGCGGTAGTCTGCGGTAGTGTTAGACCGTATGAGGTCTGTGAGTCCTATTGTGATCTTGTGTGTTGGCCTCTGACATCTGTCCATTTTCGACATTTTCGTCGCTTGCATCTGTATTTGACCTCCCGATCCTTCCTAGTCTTTCGATGTTTTCCAGAGCGCTTGGTTTGTTGTCTGTAGTCTGGTCAGTATGGCCACATCGGCTGGCGGTGATAGTGATATACCGAACGAAGTATTCGATATTATAAATTGCGTCGCAATATATTATGAAAAGGGAGCGAGCGGGAGGCCGCTACACTGCTTAACGAAACCTTACAGTATCTTCGCCGAAACGAAGCTTTGATAAGGGATGAAGTCCCAAACCTGCCAAAGTCCCTGAGCGGTCCGCAAGGTAATGTCGCCGAGAAAACAATAGTGTCCGTGTCGTTTTTGCAGTTCGGCCTGCAGAGGCTTGATGACTTATTACCACCAATGCAACAGATTACACTTTTACTTTTACCAACCTGCTAAGTTGTTTGACATTGGACGTAGAAAACTGTCACTCTGTGGTCCATCACAAATCACCTTTGTGTACTGTTCTCGAATATGCGAGGGATTTCGGAAATACTATGAAGGAGAGTGTAAAGAAGACTACAAACTGGGCGGCATTTTATTATACCAACCCGAAGTCGTGGTATCCCGTGCCAGACCGTGCGGCGTCGCTCTTTGAAATTCCATTAGCGCCGCAACTTCCACCTGCAGTGATTACCTCTCAGGATGCCCAGCTCATGAAGGAATGGGCACACACCTTTGGAGCCGCAATTCGGCAAAGAACCGTCCGACAGGAAACAACAATGGCTAGAGCAGGAACTTTGCCCAATTTCCTTTACCAGAGAGACATTGTGCCTGGGGAAATTAGTGTTGATCTTTTTGCAGATGTTCATCGTTTTGAAGATGGAGACGGGTATGAGACAGATAGCAGTGCGGAGGAAGAAGAAATCGACCAGGAAGACGAATCACAACTGAAGAGTTTCCACTTTAGACAGGGAAGCGAACTTCCTGCTAATTAGAGTGTCTACATTTGGCCGTGCTGTTCGGTATAACAGCAGGCTACTGTTCTGATAAATTACTCAGTTAACATTTGTTAATTCTTTTGACAATTTCATGATGCATGTTTATACACCTGAATGGATAGGGATAATGTGGACCAAATCTTCTAACTAAAGAAAAAACACGATAAGATACAACAGAACAGGATATGGGGACCAACGAGCTAGCACCAGATTGAATGTCACACGCACTAAAAAACACACACCCTCAAATAATCAGCTGATTGTCCTCCAAAAAAGCAGGAATGAACAATATTTTTCTTTCACTGATACGTGGACAAAGGAAATCAAAACAGAATAAACGTTTACAGAAAGAACGTAACAATCATTTGTGGTTATTTATCTGCTACCCATTGCATAAAGGTAAGCCATTTATGATCTTTTATGTGACGTTTATCTTAAGTTTCTGTGTTAATTATTGACTTGATAAATTAACAAGAGGCTACACTGGTAGCCTGTACTCATGCGCTTGCATAAGAAAGTTATACAGTTTAAATGGGTCACGCAGCCCTCCCCCCTCAACGAATTTTGCGTGACACACTAAAGAACACGCTAAAACACGTTTTCTGTACTCGCTTTGAATATTTAATTTATTGATTCCCGATCAAATACACACTCGTCTTTTATTTCCCAAACCGTGACTTCTTTTTGTTACATTTGAAAAGACTACTTTTAAAAGCAATGAAATCAGCAAACGACCGGGCTATTTTTTCAATTTTAGTGAATTACGTGACCGTGCACAAAAACTTTTACTCGGTCTGGACTAAAAGTATGACTAATTTTCAAATAAAATACACCAGTTGTATCGGAAATTGCCCTAGAAACTGATTTGGAAATGAAAATTGCAAAACATACACAGACATCTTTGCGTATTAGGCGACGCGTGTGAAGTTAGAACTACCGGTATAAAATTAAGTCTTGTTTTGTTTACATAATATCAGATGTCATTACGATTGAATTTTAACATGTTTTATAAATATTTCTCCAAAACTAACCAGAACACAAAGAAAAAGTGAATCACAAATTGATATCAACATAAATTCTTACCAAAAATTGTAATTTCTTTTACGGTAAGTCCCTCGTCTGTATGAAAATTCTTTGAAACTCTGTTTCTTCGGTTTTGATCGCCCCGCACTGATAAAAGCGTATGAATTTCCTTGAAGCAAGATTTAGTTGCTGAAAGCTCTCCTTTTTCTCCACTATAGCGGCTTTGGGTATTCTTTAAAGCTTTCTCTTTTCATTTTGAATCTTTTAAATGTGAGTTATTAATGCGATGACGCGAAACTACGGTTTTAAAAACCAAGCACATGCCGAGCGCGGCAGCCATTTTTGTAGAATATGTTGGTGACCCGAGGACCCGGTCACTAAAATATGCGTGCATAAATTTGCATGCCAAATCGTGACACAAAAAATAATAATAATAATAATAATAATAATAATAATAATAATAATAATAATAATAATAATAATAATAATAATAATAATAATAATAATAAAAACAAGAAAAACGAAGCCGGAACCTTACCTCATGCGCGCTGTGCGCATGAGTAATAATTAACGCAGAAACGTCTTTGAAAAATGGGCGGGATCGGGATTTCCAGGCAAAAAAGGGTGGGATGGTGGGATTAACAGGAAAAAATGGGTGGGAAGGCGGGATCTGAGAACCCTATTGTGGACCCTCTAATTACTCTAAACGGCTCTGGAAAGCGTAAATTTTTGTTGTCAGTATCACAGGTAGAGATTTTTCTTAAGATCAAAGAAACGACAAAATTTCAAATAAAAGGCCTGTTATATTTTTGAAAGAAAAAATCCTCAGGCACGCTTTTGGGGTAGCGACGAGTAGGATTTGTGGGCTGTGAAATCATTGTTGAATTCAGACTACAGCAATGTATCTAGTCATTTGAGAACTGTTTATTTTAGTAGCCCGATGCTTGCACCATTACGTCACAGCCATATTTTTGTGCCAACAATATGCAAATTAAATTGTATTTCGTGCAGACGAAATAAGTCGACTCCCGACTTCGTCGCTCGCTTTTCGCAGTTTCGTGACTCTCTCGTGGGCAAAAGTTTCATTTGATTCAGCAATATGAATTGATAAATTGAGACAATTGGCCACAGCTTGAATGATAATCGCATCAGCCCATGTTTCCTGACATGACATATTACTCAAACATTCTTGCCAAGAGTGGTCAATATTACTCTCTATAAACTGTTCTGGGTTATATACTAAATACTCAATGCCAAGACTACGTATATGGAAATGGTTGTTAGCATCGCCATACAATTGATGTGATACGGCACGGAAAAAACAATCGCCACCTCCTCCAACATCTAGAGGAATTCTATTTAATTCAGATAACCTACTTTCCAGTAGTGAAACTGAATTTATGGCACCTGAAGCATCAAAAGCAACCATTATAAACAATTTATAATTTTGTTTTACGAAATAATAGATTTCAATATATATTTTCTTGCTTAAAGTCTGCCATATTCTTTGCGAATTGAGCTACGTTGAGCACTCTAAGGCAATTCTTTTGCGTCAGGATTTCAATGCGATCAAGCTACGTTGAGCACTCTAAGGTATCTGTCTTGTCCGCTTCAGGATTTGAATGTGATGAGAATAACACACCGACTTATTGATATTCCTCTTCTTTTTAAAAGCGGAGAACGTTTTCTCTGTCTTGCTTGCCACTAAAATAATACATTGTCTTTTTGTTTGTCTTGTCAATTAGCTCCCAAATAGTGCCAATATTTCTCATAAAAAAATCAACACGCTGAAATCGCTTATAATGCTTGCTTGATAAACTTTTGTTAACTAAATCAGCACAATTATTACGTTTTTTGCATACTATTGCATAATCAAACCGTAATGGCAATGATTCAGTGTTCCAAAATAGAACAAAAGCCAAATCCATACTCTTGCATAATCAAACCGAAACATTTTTAGTTAGCTGAACCGGCAAAATCTCACCTCTCTTGCATACTATTGCATAATCATGACATTTAATAACCATTCAAAATTGAAATTTCTCTTTAATAATCAAACCGTAATAGAAATGATTCAGTATTCCAATGACGTTAATTTTACGCAAAAGCAAATCCATTGTATAATACAATCAAATTAGGCCCCTTCACGAGCGACGCATGAAAATAGAACGCGTGTTTTATATTCGATTTGACAGCCTTGTCGGATAAATTACCACAAGTTGCTTCTCATTGTCAAAAATTAATTACCGACTCGCTTAAGCTACCTAGTTTGGTGGCTTAAATTTAACGAGAGTTTAATTCAATAGCCCTTTTCGCGGTTAACCTTTCTCATTTGCATTACAATAAAAATCAGCGTGGTTGCGAGGCAATTTCGGGCAATTTTGTAGTTTCTGCCCGAAATTGCCTCGCAATCTTGTTGAATTTTATTGTAATGCAAATGAGAAAGGTTAACCGCGAAAAGGGCTATTAAGCTGACTCGCTTAACTTTAAGCGAATTGGAAAACCAACTCTTTTCACGAGATTTCCGGTTGTCACTCGCTAGTCATCCCGGGTAGACAACGTATCGCAGAACATTCCTGCCAATTTTTAGAATTTTCTATTTAACATGTGTAGATTTTATCTGTGCTTACAGCCATGCTCCGTCACCAGTAATCTAGAGAATGAAATGAACATTTGAATATTTCTTTGTAACGTCCGAGATTTGAATGAAACCTTGAAGATCTCTGTGGAAAACACTTTGAAAGTCACAAATTAACGGAAAATAACTTCGCTGCACGCATAAAAAAACTTAATATTGTTAGGATATGTAACATTTCAAACAAAATGATATTTTGTTGCTCTTTGTTTCCGAAAATGCGGTAAAATTCTCACGGGAATTCCGAATCTCGGAATGAATTTTCAAAACCGACGCGTAATATTGAAAACTCCATTCAATTTTCAAAAATACTGGTCACGCGTGACGGAGCATGGCTGTAAAACCACAGAAACAATAAATCCTAGATAAGAAACAATCTGTCAGGCGATGAGGTCATAGCTCTAAAACAGTTGAAAAACAACTCTGCTATAAACCCGGGTATAAACCTCAAAAGCGGACAAAGATACAAGGTGAAATTTCTTAGCTTCGTCGAGCGCGGAAAATGTCAGCTAGAAACTTCAAAAAGCAGACAAAGATACAGGGTGAAATTTCTTAGCTTCGTCGAGCGCGGAAAATGTCAAAGCGCAACTCGCGCAGATCACTGTAAATAAGAACTGTAATACCTTTGTGGTGACGTAGCGTAAGACATAACAAGTTCATGACATTTCAATACCCTAGGGAAATTAACAATAGGTCCGGGGGTGCTCCTCAAAAATTTTAGTGGCGGTATGTGACGCACTTCTTGAAATCCTAACCGGTTTAACCAGCCATATCCTCAATGCCCAAATATAGCTTCTATAAATAAGAAAGAAGTAACCCCTCCGGGACAAAAGTTAACAAAGAACCTTTGTTAACAACTTTTGCCCTTTTTTCATACCGAAACCAATATCTCGTTTGCGCGCATGCGCATTAACAAGATAAAAACGAACTTCCACATCTACTCCTATTTCCCAAGAACGATTAGAGATTGGAACAGTCTTCCCGAAGATGTGCAAGCATCGACCTTGGCCTCTTTTAAACAGAGGCTTGCCAGTCTTGATTACTAGACCATGACCATTCTTTTCCTTTTTTATTGATTTGTTATAAATTAAGTTTTAATGGTATTGTTGTAAAGTGTATACTTTGAACGCTTGCGAAAATCTTCAGAAGTGAAGGAGGTAAGTTTGATGGAAGAAGAAGAAGAAGAAGAAACCTAAAGTACGATAACGATAATAACTATGTTATGTATGTTACCTGATGTTTTTGTTTTTAAACCGTGTATAAATATATGTAAATAAATAAATGTAAATAAATAAATATTATAGCGATAACAATTTAGACTATGATGATGAAAATTGCTTGACTCTGGTTTTAATTATTCCAAGGGATTTGCTGATTTTACATTAACAGAGGCCCCAGAAGATTAACAGAGGTGATGGATAAGCCTAAATTCCGATGGTGTTTTCTTAGGGACAACACCCAGAGGGTAAGTTCGAAAATAGGAAAGGACGGCCTGGAAAGGGGCCAACTATTTTGCCCTCTTTGAGTTCTTTCCCCATTTTAGCTCTGACAACTTCAGGGTTATCCATGGCGCTTTTTAAGTTAGGAGATTCGAATTGCAAATTTGAACCGAAAAAATGAACACCACAACCAAACGTGAAACTCGCATGCGCATCGTACCCTTGGAGGAAACGCTTAAGGTTCTCTGGATTTACCCGTCTTACTGGAGGACGTTTGAGAACATCCCGTGGGGCGAATAATGGAGGGCGTAGTGCTGACCGTAGGGCGGGCTTGCAGTTTGTTTGTGGAATTGGAGCGGCACTGACTGGAAGGGTGCATGACCTTTGCCGCATTTGTAGCATTTGTGCTCGAATTGGCAACCATAACATATAACAACTTCCACATATTTAAGAAGACTGGCAGTGGCCGATGCATTCTTCTCGGTAAAAACGGCAATAAATTAATTAAAAGCACATACCCACTGATGTATTGTAGATATTCGTGGGATCTTAGATGCGGGTTCTAAACTAAGACGAGGTTGAGGAGAATCATTATTAATGGAAACAGTGTACTTCGTGTCTTCAGGGTCAAAATACTCATCTGCCCAAATTTTGAATTTATGTTTAACGGGAAGCCGGGAAACTAAACTTACAGAGGCGCTACTGAATAAAGGTGTGGACGGTTTGTTCTGGGATGACATATCCAAGGACGACGCGGCGATGTCCAATGTATCCTGTACAATATCGCGGAGTTGCTGGTGCAATGCCGGCATCGGGAGAACCTGGGCTACAGCGGCAGAGATGGTGGCGGTAAGAGCGTTTACGTCCACAGCGACCACGCTATAGATAGTATGTCAGCTGGGGTAAGTGGGCTGTGCTGTCTCTTGCTCGGTTGGTTCGTCTGGCGTCGAACGCGTAGCCGAACGCGCGGAACGCCCCTCGCTTGTTTGCTTGTTTGGGCCTTTCCTCTTGCGGAAGCCAAGGAACGGTCGTTTAGGTGGCATGATACAAACTTGGGGCAAAAGAAAGAAACAGGACAATACAAAATGTAATAAAGTAAAGAAACCAAAATAAAACAAATCTTCCAGAGGGAAAACAATAAGACCCCATGCAGGTCGAATATGAACTAAAATAAAGTACCAGGTACCGACAGCCAAAATGGATGTCAAAACATAGCCACAAGTAAAACCACTTCCTCGGAGTCGAATGCATTGGGCCTCGCTTGAAAACAAGTGAATAAAGGCACTGAACAAAAAAATAAAAAAATAAAAATAAAACCTCAAGGCTATTGAACATTGTGCAAAAGCGACAACGCCTTGAAAGTCGCTCCTCGCAGGCTTCGATATACAATTTGTAATTGACCAAATAATTTGGGTGTACACCATCATCCAAATAGATATTGTTTGGGCAGTTCCAAAATAAGCAAACGGTAGTGTGACTAAAAACACCTTTAAATTCCGATTCAGCAAGCGAACATGGCGTTAAAATCAGGGCGATCACTATGCCTGTGTTGAATACCTCACAAAATATGCAGCCAAAGGTGAACCTATAACACCTTAACTAAAAGCAGCATTCAACACTGTTGTATACAATACTATACCAGCAACAGCAATCCTCACAAGACTATAAAGAAAATAGTCATGAAAACTCTAGGTGAAAGAGATTATGCTGCACAAGAGACATGCATCACCTGCTGTCACTAAAGCTTCATAGTTCATCCTTCACTGTTATGCCAGTCAGCCTAAATGGTTCAAGGAGAGTACACACTAATGTCACTCTTGAAGAGAACCAGCCTTGCTCTGGCAATTCACTTCTAGATTATTATGCTAATCGTGAACAATATGATAGCTCTCCTCTGTCAGATGATCAACTTAAACTTTGTTCAGTTTGCAACAACATACAAAGTTGTTAACAAGGGGCCGTATTCACGAAATCCTACCTAAGATATATCTTAAGATATAACTTAAGAGAAAATTTAGGAGCTTCCTAAGATATGTCCTAAGTGCTATTCACGAACGATATCTTATGACCATCCTAAGGTAAGCGTAACTTAGCAGTCTCCTAAGTTTAATGGTCGCGGGCAGTTATCGATTAGTAAAAGTAAACCAATCAGAGACAGTTTATATGGCGCGATCATGAATAATAAGTTATGAAAATTACATGAATTAATATTTCGTATTGTGTAAATTGTTGTTGTAATCACAATGACGATACAATAATCTTTATTTCATCTCGAATTTAAGATAGCAAAACCGTGAGAATATCTTCGTTCATGGTCAGTAGCGAAAGCAACAAACAAATCCATCATCATTTTAATAGGATCTACTTCGATATTTCTTGTACAAGGGCTTATTTTCACGAAAAACGGAAATATAACTCTGCGAAGAGAAAGAAATGTGGAACCCGTTAATGACACGAAGGCCTATATAAAACTAACCGTGTTGTTTGACATCACTAGAAAATATTTAATTTTTCTTAGCAATATAATGCTTTACAATGTTTATCTAATCGGTAACTATTGTGATACACAATAATCACGCTGAAAATCGACGTAAAACTCGTTAACAATCGAATTTAGCCTCCGTCAAGACATGTTTTAATAAGTTAGGAGGTCAGTTTTGACCTCCTAAGTTTAGGGGAAAAATTAAGACATATCTTAAGTTAGGAGGTCTTCGTGAATACCAGTTAAGACATGTCTTAAAAATTTAGGAGGTCCTAAGTTTAGAAGAAAAAATAAGACATGTCTTAAAATAGGAGGTCTTCGTGAATACCAGTTATCTCCTAAGTTATATCTTAGGAGGCTCTTTGGACTTAGGATGCTTTCGTGAATACGACCCAAGAAGCTTACTAAGCTTCCAGATAACACCATTTCAAGGATATTTCCTACTTATTCTTCAAATCCCAAAGGGTCAAATTTTGCTTTCCATTGTAAGTATCGACTTTTCAGGTATAAACCATGGAGAAAAACACAGGATAGTGCGTGGGATAGAGAAGAGCCTGCCCATCAGATAAAATACTTATATATGAACAAATAGTACAAATTCTTGGAAACTGCTTATGCCAAAGCTAATGTGTCAGACTGGTTTGATAAACTGCCGTCAGTAGTCCAGAGACAGGAAGAAAGACATGATGAGCCTGTCGATGTAGAATATGAAAATTCCCGTGAAGAGTGGATGATACTAACTGATCTCCACAGACCATTTGAAAGCAATTCTCAAACAAATCTAGCCTCAACAATTCAATGTCCATTTTTCGCACCTAGTTTTCTTTGGCTTGTTAGTTTTCCATTGAATGAAAACCCCTCTTCAGGCCGCGATAGATCTTCACAATCGATCGCATCTACTCCACGTTATCGCATCGAGAAAAAATGTACGCCTTTCTACCACCCCAATATCGAATGTGCCAAAGATATGCGCGTACGACTGTTGGGACAAAACCAATACTTAGTAGCGGAGGTAGGAGAAAACTGTTAATGCACGTTTAATGAATAAATTAATTAACGAGAATCGAGCAAGTGAGTGAGTGAGTGCCATTCGACTGCTTCCCGAAATCCCATGGAATGACTAAGTCATCCATGAGCTAAAAATTAAGCGAGCATTTGCGAACAGCGATAACTCTCATCGGCGCTCCCAGCCGCAAGAGTGGCGTAAAACATCGACAAGCTTTTTGAAAAAAAAAAACACTGGAATCCGAGCATGCGAGATAGTTTTTGGGAGCATTTCTTGCAGAAGCCAAATTTTGCAAACACCTACGAGAAAAGATAAAAATAACTGTATATACGAAAAACATTTCATTTCATTTCATTTCATTTGAGTCGCTAAAAATAAGTTTTCATTTTTTTTATTTTTTATTTATTTTATTTATTTATTTTATTCTCTAAAAATTAACAAGTTTACAGCAATGAATAATTAAGAAACAAAGAGAAAAGGGGCAAAAAATAGTTAAACTAATACCTTGCCCTCATAGTTGGAAAATATAAAGGATATTTAATTAAGTGGATAAAAAGAGAAAATGCTAATAACATACAATGAACAAATAAACACACACGCACACACATACACACACATGAAAGCAATAATTATGTATATTTTAATATTTTAAAAGACTTTGAATTTTTGACCGCCATGTTGGTGTCCCTAAGTGGGGCACCAAGATGGCCGCCCATACATTTCTTACTAAAAATGTCTAATACTCGTTCGCCTATAATTCTTGAAGGAAATGCTCTTGCGCTTCAAAATTTGGCCTAGATCTGTAGTTTTAAACTCTCTACAATTCCATAAACATTTTGGAATCCAAAACTGTTGTTTAATGCTTCTGAATTTTGATATGACGTCAGTGAAAACACTCTATACTCCCGTAGTCTAACTACGTGTTGTTCCCTCACAGGTCAGATTGTTATCGATCTGCTGTTGACAGTTTGCGCTTCTTGATTGTAGCCATCCATGCTTCAAGAATTTCGATTCCACTACCTCAACGTGCTACATAAAACGACACGTACGGGTAACCAATCGACCTCATGGCCTGATAATAGCAGTCGAAACGTCGCGATCAACATCTCAAAGCGACTCCATCGTGAGACAAATGAATAAGCATTCACCTAAAAGAAAACATATTACGATAAAATATTACCATTTGTTACACACACTATCCGTTAGTGCGTAACCTTAAAAAAGGACTGATGGAAAAATCAGCCATTGCTTAAAACTACTTACTAGTGGTAATCACAGATTAAAAGAGTGCGTTCGACGTGTTTGTTAGCAGTTGAAAGTAGTAGTATTGATGTCGATTTACGCCCTGTTAAATGTTTTTGTTCACCCTTAGCCGCTACTTGAGAGTCAATCAATTTGCAAACATTTTGCTTTAATGTTATTGCTGTGCGGATTCGGAAGAAACAGCGTGACAGCTGCGTTACTTTTTTATTTGTGGCTAAAGTACAATTTAGGCGAAGTTAAACTCGAGCTTGTTGCTGGTCAGAGGTCACGCGCCTCATTGTACCTGGGGCGCCCTTTGGATATTGTAGGGGTCGCCTTGCCCGCCATTGCTTGCTTGCTTGTTCGCATCTTCGCTTGCTGTATTCGCTCGTTCGTCTGCTGCAGTTTTCTCCGTGGTTTTTTCGCCTCCTCGTTTCTCCCTTCGCTGTTCAAGAATGCCTCCTCGTCGCACGAACAACAGCCAGGCCACAGCCGGCAACGTCACTGACAAAACAAAACAAAACCGTGCTGCACGAGTAATAACTTCGTCAAACTATGACGTAGATGTTTATACCTTGTTTCACAAACTCAACTGGAAAGACTTTATGACGCCTTAATGGTCTTCAAGTCTTTAAACGGTCTGGTACCTGAATATCTCACATGTAAATTTATAAAGCGAAATGAATCAAACTATTCTTTGAGGAACTCGGTAAACAAACTTGTTGTCCCCTTTCCAAGAACTAACTACATGAAAAATAGTTTTAGTTACAGCGGGGCAACCGTTTGGAACAGCTTACCCTGTGACATTAGAGAGTCTTATTCATTAAGTGAATTTAAACGCCTTCTCTACTATAATTTTTAAACACGGCATTCTTGGAAATCAGGTTTTTGCGTGACTTATTGTTGTAAGTTAACATTTAATGTTAAGATTAGGATTTTAAGGTTTTAGTACGTTAGTTATTGTATAGGAATTTTTAAACCTGATGATTTTTTACCGTGTATAAATAATGATTAAAGATTAAAATAGTCAATTGAATGCCCGTTCGGTGGCTGCTTCTGCTAACACGAACTCGGCGAACGTAAACTCGCCTTCGCATCCTGCCATTCCGGCAAACTCTGGCCCGACTCCTGCCTTCATCGCAGCTATACTGTCGTGCAAGCGGTACACTCGGTGATGGCCAACGTTCCTGTCTCGGGGACAAATTTAACTTCTTCGGCCTCATCTGGAGCCACGTTGCCATCTTAGCACGCTTCGCTAGCATCCTCCACATTGGACGCGCAGGCCAACGCGTTGCTGTCGTCTGGCGGGGGTTTACCTTCTTTCCAGCACGTTTTATCGGGATCGTCGGCCACCAATCAGCAAGGTAGGTGGCCTGTGCTTGTCCCTTCATTTGTGAACACTTTCTGGACGCCTATTTCGTCCCACGTTGCCGTCCCACGCTCGAATACCCTTCCCCCCGTTTCGAACGGAGTTTTCAACACGTCGGGTTCTATAGTTTTGCCCGCCTACAACAACAGCGCCTCGGGTCTGCCCCCCTTTCAGCCGCCGTTCGTGGTGGGCCAAAATCCCGGCCAAAGTCGTAGCGCAAATTGTAAGCGATCTTCTGTCGGCAAATTTAGTTCAGCAAGATCCTGAGCCACAACTGCTGTTGGATGGGCACGTTGTCTTGTCAGAGGAAAAACAAGCGCCAGGTCGAGGACATCACCGCATGGATGGAAGCCTTTTCCATCTATTCTATGATCCTGGCGTCACGTTTCCCTAATCGTTGGCGCGATCTTTCTCAATACAAGCTCTTGATCCTACGAACCCATCGGCAGTTTAGCGGGAGGGTTTGGCTCGCATACGATCGGGCCTTTCGCGAACACGCGGCGCGACGAATCTGACGGACTGGTCCGAGATGAACTCTCAGCTATTTAATTTCCATGCAGCTGCGGGAGCTGCTTCACGTTCCTTGTCCTTGGATTCATCTTTGGCCTCTCTGGAAGCTATTGGTTCACGGTCCGCTCCAGTCATTTGTCGCTCGTGGAATGGTGGCCAGTGCTCCTCCCGTTTTGCTTCGTGCCGTTTTGCACATAAGTGTAGCAGCTGTGCCGTGTGCCGTGTGCCATGTGCTGTGCCGTGTGCCGTGTGCCGTGTGCCGTGTGCCATGTGCTGTGCCGTGCTTGCGATTGCTCATGCAAGACCCACCAGCCTTCTCTGCCCGAGCTCAGGCACAGGTCCCGTTCTCCGGCTCGTTTCTCCCCGGATCGCAAGACAAGGAAGCACCGATAGCCTCGGACGGACTTAGATAAACATTCCTTCACCTGTTACTATGTATTTATGTATTCAAGCGGTTGACCCCCTCCGCCCTCCCAGGACAATCCCCCAGGAACTACTGATGGAATTGACATCTCCCTACTAGAGCAGCGCTGCCGAACATTTCTTATGGAGGGCCTAGCCCCCTCCACCCGCCGTGTTTATGCTTCAGGTCAGAAAAAATTTCTTGACTTCTGTACTGTCTGGTAGACTGTGTTCGAATGGGTCACCATGCCCCGCGGATGAATGGACTTTGATCATAACTCAACGGAAGAATTTATCGGCGTCGCCATATTTCAAGGTCTGATGAATCTGGAGAGAAATATCGAAGTCATGAGAGCACATAGAACACATATAATAAAATCCCGTGGTGGTGCTAATGCCATAGGAGTTGCTGTGCTAATTAGAAATGGATTAGATATTGCTGTTCAACATGAGCTTCGGGACCCAAATGGGAGAATGCTATTGTTAAAAGCTCTAATTTATGACAAAAGCTATACTCTGATCAATGTTATCTTGATATCAATCTGTGATTGACTTTTTGTTTGTATTCTCGTTAGTTTAATTTGTAGAATTGTTTTTAAACGTGTAGCTTAAATTCAGTTGTATTAATTTCTTGAATTTCATCGAAGACAAGGCTCGGCCTCGATGCGCGTTTTGCGTTTTGCTTTTGAACATAAACTAATGGAGATTTGAATAAAATGTTTCGAAAGAAGATTGTGTTGTCCATTTTTATGTGTTTGTTCATTCATTACATAGATTGAAAAGCGATTTTATGTAAACAAAACAAGACTTAGATTTTATACTCGCGTCGCCTTATGCAAATATGTTTGTGTATTTTTGCAATTTTGGTTTCCAAATCAGTTTCTCGGGCATTTTGTGACAAGCAACAAGTGTATTTTATTCGGAAAATAGTCGTAATAGTTATTCTAGACGGAGAAAAAGTTGTTTTTGTGAACTTTTGTACGGTCTAAATGTACTGTGCAGACGGTCGGGTAACAAGCTTAAGCTTACTGTTTTTGAGAATTGCTAAAATTGAAAAATAGCCCGGTCGTCAATCTTAATTCCGACCTTTCACCTAAGATAAGTTTCATCTTAGTTAAGCTTGTTCAGAGGGTCTTCAGAGAGCAACGCTGTTAAGCCAAGCCTAACTATATATATTATTGAAGAAATGTTTTAACGCAGCTTTTGAAAAAGCTTAAGCTTAAATTTAGCTGTTAACATACTGTTGCACACAAGAAAAGAGCAATTCCATTTCCATGTAGAAAGTCGTGATGAATGTGTCAGTTGCTTTGTTTCCAAGCTGCAAACTGAACCACTTCTTGATCTCAGCCGTATGAACACCGCAAATTAACAAATAAACAAAAACATCGTCAGTACAAGTTGAATTATACATTTTCTCAAACAGTTCAGGTCAGTCCAATGTTAGACTTTTTCAACAATCCAGCTTAACAAAATAGCTTTAACAGTTTAAAGCAGTTTACTGGATCCATTTTGCTTGAAATGACTGATCGCAGCTCAGGAAAGACTTTTCAACTTTTACTCCTGCGCTAATTTCATTCAATCAACTCAAGCGACACAGCGCCACAATTTTGGCGCCTTTCGGTCTTTTCGTGCCGGTCATGTGATTTATGTCTTGATTTAAACCTTCCCTAGTAAACTAGTATTGAGTGTTTCGTGTTCTCAGTGCGAGTCTTCATCTATAAAAGCGCTCACTAAGGAGAAAAATCTTGAAGACGCAAATAAAAAAATAGCTTGCCTGGAAGGATGTGGCGGAAGCTGTTGGCATCGAGAGTGGTAAGCTTGCATGATTTAACTGAATACAATTTCATTTTTTAAAAACAGCTAAGCTTCGTCGCCATTTTGAAAGTCTGAAGCCCAATGCGCTTGCGTATGTCGCTTTTTTATGTTTACATCACAAGTGTGAAGATCCTTATGCTTATGCTTATGTTTATGCTTATGCTTATGTCGTATGTGTGACAGGCAGCTCTAAAGAAATGACATGTTGTTATGCGCCGATCAATTCGAAACATCAACATCCCCCCCCCCCCCCCCCCTCCCCCCCCCGGACTTGCCCCGGGCATTTGAACTTTTTCTGTGCCCGGGGATGGAGTCGGGTATTTGATATGAAAGGCCATCCCGGGGGTGGAGAATTTGACTTTGCCTGGGTGAGGTGAGGAATTTGAACCGGAAGTGTTCAAAATATCTTTTTTTGGCCGGCGCCTATCAAACGCACGTTTTTGTTAGTGAATGGCTGGTAAAAAGGAGCTGACAATGTTTTGAAGTGTTTTTGAAGGTTTGTATGAATAGTTTAATATGTTAAATATTTATAAATCATAGATTTTAAAAATATAGCTTCAATTGCCGCTCAACGCGTACTAGATTTCGCAGTCAAGGTGGCTGACTGTATTGCCAGTCTATTAAATGTCCGCAGAGCTTAAACGGCCATTGAGTGAAAGGAAAAACACTGTGAAATGAACAACAACCTCTCTCAAACGAAAAATTCATTAAGGAAACATTTATCAGTTGCTATAAAACGCATTTAGAATAATAAATTTTCACCTCGTGGAATGACGCTTGCAAGCGATTTGTTCAAAACCCAACAGCTCCACCAAAAATGAATCAACCACTTTGCTAAATATTTTTGCAACATTTGTTGATCACACGACGAATTACTCAATTCAAAAAATTATCGAAAAGTCAATCCCCAAACAATAACAAAATTCATTTCAGCATGGTGTCCACAGGAGTGCCGTGAAATATCAGTTGCAAAGTATACGCGGTTCCATTGAGTATATTCTCGAGGAAAACACCAGCTAGAATAAATCAGAACAACTGAATGCAAAGTGTATTTTTTATTCTCATTAAAAACATTTTATCTTTAGGAAGGGCATTTGACAGTCAAATCCAGTGCTAGGGTGGGGTATTTGAATGCAATTTTGGCCCAAGAGGGCGGGAATTTGAACAAGTCGATCTTCAAAAGTTCAAATGCCCGGGGGCATTGCCCGGGGTGGTGGGGATGTTGATGTTTCGAATTGATCGGCGCATTACGGTCTCCGTCCCCGATTATGGCTCCTGGTGTCGTCATTGCTGAAAGTGCTGTTTTGTTTTCATACCTGAACATCAGATCTGAAATAATTAACAAACATGGATTTTTATACGTAAGCTATTCAGTACGGGTTGTCCAAAGTAAAAAAATAACGCGTTTGAAAGGAGTACAGGAAACTGTGGTGGAGGGTTCAATATTTATCGGGAAAGAGACGTGTTCACTCGGGAGAGATTTTGTGTTTTGAAATTGCATCGTATGTCATCGACTGACAGTTTGTATCATTGAACTGCTTGAACGATCCGTGCTCGTTCATGGGAAATAAAACTTATATTCTCGAGATGTTTTTTCTCGCTTATAAAACTATTCGGTTTCAATATGGTAAAAACAGGAATGTCAAATATTCGGTTTCAAGTTGGGTGATCATTTTGTGTTTTTTTTTTTTATTTCGCAAAATTAGCCAAAATGTCTTGTATTGTTTGTATTGTGATCGGTTTATGTTTGTCCTCGCTTTTCAGCCAAGAGAACTTTGACGGCGTTGAATTTCCCTTCGCTGACTCTATTTTCTTCGCCAATGTCGCAGTCTTGTCGTTACAAGCTTACTGCTGTCTTGACAAAGTCAGTCTGACAAGTATTGAACCAAGTACTTTTTCTACGCTCTGTTTTTTTTTTGGGTCGGAGAATGAAATAGTTTCCGTCGGTTACCCGAGTTTTAGACGTCTTCTCATAGGATACAAATTACTTCTCTTGATCTTGACGAGAGAACAACTTTACAAAAGGTTTTCGTAGCAGTTTAACTCCCGTCCTTCGCGATGACCGCGCGCGGAGCGCGTATAATTTGCAAGGTGTCCATCATTTTTTCGCGCCAAAAATTACGCGTCTGATTCAAATTGTTGCAAGTGAAACAAGTCGTCCTTCGCGACTTAAGGGACGTCAGTGTTCATTATTTATGGGAAGGGGGGCTGGCAAATGGGGAAACTTAACGTTTGGAACTTTTTGTACCCCCTCGATGATCAAGGATAACTTTTTTTGCCTCCCCCAGCGAGAAAATAAAAACTTTTTTGACCCCCCCCCCCCCCCCCTTATTGTAGTGATGCATTCATTTTAAAACCACACTCCCAATGAATGGGTTCTATTCGATGGAGTTGCGTGGCAAATATACTTTGTATTTTTAATAAGTCGGACATCCCAAAGCTGTTACTTTCAGTCGATAAAAGATCCACCATGACAAAGGCTTTCTATAGCATTCACATTACCATGGTCAAAATTGTATGCCCAATCATCAGTAGCCTCGAGTATTAATGAAGTAACTGTAGAGTGAAGAGATTGAAAGCCCGACTGGTGGCTAGAGAGGAAATTATAATCCATGAGAAAGCCAAAGACCTGATCGTAAATAATTCTTTCGAAGACCTTTGCCACCACTGGGATAATGGAGATGGGGCGTTTAATAAGTCAGCGTGATCCCCTTGTTTGAATATCATCGGCATCACTTTCGAACACTTCCATTCTTAGGGAGAAAGTGCAATTTGTGAATTTAATTACACACAAGTTATGTTTTAACAAGTATAATAATATTTTGTACCTAATCTTGACACAGAGATCAATAATATTATCTATTTTATTTTACTCTTTAAAATTTGTAGACTTTTAGGGTAGCATCGTTGTATATTATGGTTTGATTTAATACTGTGTTGTTCGAAGGATATAAACCATCAAACTTTTTTGGGCTCCCCTCTTCCGGCCCCAGAGTAAAAACTTTCTGCCCCCGCCCCCCCCCCCCCCCCCCCCCCTATATAGGGGGGTTAAACTTCGTTTGTCCCCCTCCCCATAAATAATGAACACTCCCTAACTTAATTCCGCCCGCAAATTTATGGAATAAAACTCGACTAAAAAAGCAAAGGTCGACTTGTAGCAAGTCTACTATTCAGCGATCATTTTATTTTCCTCAGCGTGGATAGCGAATGCGTTATTTTTCGTCTGAAAATCGAACAATTTGTTGTTTTTAAAAATTGTTTGTATAATAAAAGTGACAGGCCAAACACGACTCCCGCCAGTCGCAAAATGTGTAAAGAAGCCTATAGAATTGCTTTCCCAAGAAGGTCTACGAGATATTTGTTCCCTTTTAGTGACTAGTCACTATTATCTCTTTGTCTTAGTTATGTATTGTATGACTCTTTGATGATCTTTGAGATATAAATCTCTTAACTGACAGAAGGTTTTCATGCTGTGTAGCCATTTACAGAATTATTGTTTCTCTTTGCCTTTGTTCTGCTAGCTTTCTTGGCATATGTTAGGGCTTCTTTGGCTAACTTTTGTTGCAAGATAAGTAGTGATCGGCTGCAGTTTTTGTTATTGTTATGAATATGCTAGGATCAGTCAATCTCTCAGCCCGTGATTTAGTGTCTAAGTCTGCGGTGTGCAAGACTTGTGAGAAAGTGAATCTTTATCACGGATGTAAGCGTCTAAGATCAAAGTCTGAAGCTGCAGTGTCTCTATTGGAATCGTGACTTCTAGCAGTTTATGTTTTAGCTCCTTGTATTATTCTGTTTTTGAGTAGTGTTCCTTGGAGCTTGAAGAACCTCCGTTGTTTAATCATGGCGTTATGGCATGATCCCGACATGGCTAATTGTACAGGTGATCTGCTTTGAAAATCTCACGGATGCTAGTGAATTCTTACGTTTTTCTTAAGCAAGACTCGAGTTTCGGTTCTTATGTGAACCTCATCAGTTGCTCCCATAAGTAAATGTCTCGCGGAAAAATATGAAATTATTCCGTTGTACATGAAATGTTTGCCACTTTTGTACTCTTGGGAAGGATCGAATGTTCCTTTTTCTCATTACATCTCATTGGCTCGTTTAATTGAACCAATAGCATTGGTGTGTACTTTCGATCTGACGTTAAGTTGTGTTTCTTTCTGGGGCTTTTTTCTTAATTTCATAGCATGTATGATTTTTTTTGTGACACAAAGAACAGTTCTTTTAGTGTTGTAGAGAGGAGGTCTCGTGTATGTCTCAATGAATTCAAGATACACTGCATATTTTTTCTGCAACAGGCATGTAATTCTGGTGTCAAGTTGTGTTTGCTTCATGCGTTCCATAATAGGATATAGTCTTGCAGTCGATCACTATTTATCTTGCAACAAAAGCCCGGGGGGTACTCCCATATATGAGCTATATAGGTATGTGCCGCTGTGAAGGGTATGGTTTTCAGGCAGTTTAGTCTGGGATAGGGTATAGTAATCAGAGGTTTTTGGTCTAGAATAGGGTATCATTTTCCGCGAAACTGACCAGTTGCGTGAAGAATTTAGTCTAGGCAAGGTTTTACTGGCAAATGGCATTTATAAATCGGTACGGCGGGCCGTTTACGGCATTTTTACTGACCCCTGGCATCTTAGACTATGATTGTGAACGAGTTTCTGGAAAATAGCGAGTCTGGAATAGGTCTAGGATAGGGTAGGGTTTTTCGGTGTTTAGTCTAGAATAGGGTTGCAAAATTCAGCTAAAATGGTCTAGTATTGGTTAAGGGTCTCAGAGTCCCAGCGGCACATCCCCGCCCAACAATTTGCCGACTACCCTCCCCCCCCCCCCCCCCCCCCCCCCAACCCGGGAACAAAAGTTAGCCAAAGAAGACCTAACATATGCCAAGAGAGCTAACATAACGAAGGCATAGAGAAACAATAATTCTATAAATGGCTATGCATAGCATGTAAACTGACCTCCTGTCATTAAAGAGATTTATATCCCAAATTAAAGATCAAAGAGTCATACATTATACATATCCATCGAGCTTTTGTCACATCTCTATTCAGTTTGGTGATCTAAGGGGAACAAATATCTCGTAGACCTTCATGGGAAAGCATTTCTAAAGGCTTCTTTATACATTTTGCGACTAGCGGGAGTCGTGTTTGGCCTGTCACTGTTATAACACTTTTATAATACCATTATTGACAAACTGTGACGGAACAGCTACATTGTTATTTGATTTACGATCTGCAAGTTTTGGAATCAAAACAAGTTCTGATGTTCTGCTACCGAGCATAAGTTTGGAATGGCGTACGTCATACTGATTATGTTTTGATGGAAGCGGCTTCTATTTTTAATTGCAGTGCCAATAACGTATATTAATGAAACGGGTTCATTGTAATTTGATTTACGCTTTGTCAGTCTTGGACCCAAGACACAATGCAAGTTCTGATGTTCTGCTCCCGAGAATAAGTTTGGAATGGCATGTTATAATTATGTTTTGATGGAAGCGGCTTCTATTTTTAATTGCAGTGCCAATAACGTATATTAATGAAACGGGTTCATTGTAATTTGATTTACGCTTTGTCAGTCTTGGACCCAAGACACAATGCAAGTTCTGATGTTCTGCTCCCGAATAAAGTTTCGAATTGCATCAGTGTTATTAGCCTGTTCCAGGCTCCGAGATAGTGGGGAACGCGCGAAGTAAAAAAGGGAAAAATCGAGGGGGAACGTTCCCCCGCGATTTTTTTCCCTTTTTTTAACTTCGCGCGTTCCCCACTATCTCGGAGCCTGGAACAGGCACAAATAAATTGAGTTACAGCGGGCAGGCCACCTTGAATTGTACAGCATACAGTGTTATAATTATGTTTTGATGGAAGCGGCTTCTATTTTTAATTGCAGTGCCAATAACGTGTATTAGTGAAACGGGTTCATTGCAATTTGATTTACGCTTTGTTGGTCTTGGACCCAAGACACAATGCAAGTTCTGATGTTCTGACTGGCTTGTTATTATATAACTAAGAGTTTCAATGTGAAAGTGAGTGCTGGCGTTGGAAATAAATAAGATATAAAATGAAATTATATGGGCTATAACTTCACGAGAAATGAAAGTGCAGAAGAGGTAGACAGCAGATTTTCGTCGAGGCAAAATATTCGACCGCCGAGACAAGATTTCCCTCCCCTGTTGAGGTAAAATGCTGGTTCTGAGTTAAATTGTTTTCTTTTTTCTTTGTGGAAGCAAAGGAAGTGCATTAACACAATACTGTTTCCGTACGTTTAAGCGCTTACGCTCGCCAAAAAAAATATTAAAATAGTTGGCGCCTCCAAATAAATACCACAGCGAGTTGGATCTTCATCGAAATAACATTTTCTTACGCCATGTGGAACCAAAGATATACGTCTTACGCTTTAAACAACGAGCGGCGAGATCAAGTTACTTTTTTTCGCCCCGCTACTGGAGTGACATTACGCGTCGCTGAAATCTTCATAGTTTCGCCTGACAAAAAAAAAAATCTTAAATAGTTGACGCTTCAAAATAAATGCCATTACGTTTTGGACCTTCATCGAAACAACATTTTGCCGTTTTAAGCACTTTCTGGTGCCTTGTAGAATTAGAGATATCGTGTTTTAGTATATACTGAAACAGTGGATAGCATTGTTGGCGCGCTCTGATTGGCTACTGAAACTCGGAATAGTATTTACATTTGTGAGCGGTCAGCTCAGAACAGTAACTTACGAAGCGAACACAAGTTTCGTGAAAGGAAATATGTATAAAAGATTTTCTTTTGCTTTTCAAGTTAATTATCTTGAAAGAAAGCGACTTTCCTCGCTGGAAATCTACTCGAAATCTGGAAATCTACTCGAACTCAGTGGGAAGAGTCTAGATTTCAGATTCTATAGCTCAGAAGGAGGTCGGACACCTTATTGAGACTTATATAACGGAGTAACTGGTTAGCTTTCAGTTGAGGTTGAGGTTTATAACAGCTTACTGGAGTTAAATTTAGGCCTAAGCAACCCGAGAAGCTAGGTGGCACTGTGGCACGGTAGGCTATGTAAGTCTAAGCCTAGCTGAGGTCACAGGCTCAATTCTGAGTGGGAATTTTAGATTATCTTTTTTACACTTAAAAATTTATTGAAAATAAAATTCTAAGTGTTGACATTACGTTATGTAACTCTCAATAAGTGTCCGACCTCCTTCTGAGCTATAGAAGGTAGACTCTACCAACTCAGTGTATCGAACTTTCGTGAAGTCATCGCCGGCGTGGATACCCCGGATAATAGAAAACCAATCGACTGCACATGCTTGTGATCTGACATCCGACAAAATTTTGGATTTTTCCCGCTATTGTAAAGAATAGGCGGCTGCCTCGCTAAGGCTCGCCAGCAATTAGTTTTTGACGGAAGCAGATATTTTTAATTGCGGTGTCAATAATGAATAATGGAACGGTTACAGGCTCTACTCTGTGACCTTAGACTTCATATTGTCATTTGATTTACGCTCTTAACAGTCTTAACATTTTAGAAAATCCCAGCCTCAACGTTCTTTTATATTATGTAAACGTTTCTCAGTTATAACAAAACAACGGTGCATTTGATTTGCCTTCTATCAGATTTTTAAATCTTGTGTTTGAAAACACAAGATACAACACATTCTGTTGTCCTGCTGCTCCTAAGCATAACATAGGAATGCTTTGTTGGTGACGTACACATGTCTATGTAGATTCATACCCAAAATGATATTGATGTGCTGTGTGATGTGCATTTTGAGCCCAGCTGACTATGAATTTCTTAGCTAAGATTCATCATCATCAATCTTTATTTATACACGAAATCGTATCATATTTACATGGTCTTCCTAGGAGTCGTGTGAATTTACACTAGAGTACATTAACTATAAAGATAAAGTACAATGAAAACTACGATCAAGGTTTCTTCAATTTATCAAACTACATTAAACTAAGAATTGAACTATAAAACTTAACTAAATTACACGTAAGAATAGAATGCTATAAAAACTTAAATGATCATTGTTTCATTATAATCTTTCACACATAAAGAGGTTTTAAAATCGTTCAAGTTGGGCCGCTGTCTGATCTCTAAGGGGATCTTGTTCCACAGAACAGATCCCCTGTAATGTAAGCTACCATTGGCGTGTTCAGTTCTCGGTCTGGGAATGTAATAATTAAACTCAGAATTTCTAAGATTATGTGTGTGTATATTTGAAATATTGGTAAAAATCCGCCTCAAATACAATGGGGAAAGATTATTATGGATTTTATACGTAATTACAGCCAACTGTTTTAGTCTTTGGTTTTCTAACCGTTCCCAGCCAAGCTCATCCAACAAATCACTCGAGCGAACCTCATAATTAGAAAGTCTAGAAAGGGTGACAATTCTGGCAGCCCTATTTTGCAGCTTTTGGAGTTTGTCTGATAGACCCTTGCCAATATTGTCCCACACAGGACTACAATAATTCAATAATTCAATGAATTAGACGGCTCATTGCTCGTGCGGAGTGAGCGTAGCGAACGGGAGCAGCAACATATAAAAGAATACAGTAGAAAGCTAGGAACTAGTGTATCGAATAGAAAATGAATGCTGCGGCAAATATGATAAACAAAGGACAATATCGTTAACACGGTAGCACCGTGTGACGATGCACGTCTCATTAAAATTTTCTTTTGTCTCTGTATTGCACGGTAAAAACAATGGCGCGTGTTCGATTTGTAACCGTGCAAAATGACGCGCTAGTAACTAAGTCGAATTTTGCTATTCTCATCCAAAATGTCTACGAAGTAAATACAAATATAGCAAATGTACAAATACGCGTCGATAAAGTTCCAACTTTCACATCGTGTACGTCCACTGTTAAACTAACCTGCGATCAGGCGTTCTTTTTTCGGAGCGCGAAAGCTGTTAAACGGAAAATTTCCTAGTTTTTCCCTGCTCCCACTCCCCTATATAGTTTCCGCAACACCAAGAAATATCCATGATATTGGACACGCAACCTGTTCATCACGCGAAAGTGTATTTTATTATGGCTTATATGCAGTGTGCAATAAATTAGTAGACATGGCTGCCGTGATCTCCTGCAGAAATCCCCAATATACGTACTCCCCTATATAGATATGTGCCTTCCCAAAGGGTATGGTTTTTCAAGCCGTTTTGGTCGGAAAACGTTTATAGATTTTGACCATTATGGTCTGAAATCGGGTCAGATCTGAAAGCGGGTATCGATTTTAGAGACCAGGTCTAAAAACGGGTTAATGGCCCTGTCACACTATTGCGTATCGTACTAGCGTATGCCAGCGTATGAAAAATATTACTCATACGCTGACATACGCTAGGGGTACGTTAGGCATAGGTTGTATACGTTTCAAGCACGGTCGAATACGGTGGCATACGCAGGCATACGGCGAGGCAGAAAATGTTTTTTAAGCATGCTTAAAAATTTTGTGCGTATTCGGACGTATGGTTTATACGCTAAGCATATGCTAGGCATACGCTGAATACGCGAGAGTTACGCTAGAGGTACGTTACTCATAGGTCAAGTACGCTGGTCATACGCTGTATTTTCAAGGGCATTTTGTGCGTATGAAAATTATTTTGTGAATTTTCATACGCAACTCATACGTTTCTCTTATACGAAATAGTGTGACAAGGCCTTAACTTTGTAAATAAAAAATCTACATGGCAATGCTCTCACATGTATTAAACTCGATTCACTTTACCAACCCATGAAATAACAAACGTTACAAATTAACAGTTGATGACTATACAACTTCTGCTCAGTCCACAATAATTAATATCACAATTTATCAAAGAAAACAAACCAGTTGCGTATCAATAATTCGGTAGCTGTTCATTATTCAGCATTGGCACTGCAATTATACGTTAATAATAGAAGCCGCTCAGTCCATCAAAACATTATTATAACATGCCATTCCAAACTTCCGCTCGGGAGCAGAACATCAGAACTTGTGTTGTTTGTTTATTCTAAAATTTTGGCACTGACGTTAATAATAGAAGCCGCTTCCATCAAAACATAATTATGACGTACGCCATTCCAAACTTATGCTCGGGAGCAGAACATCAGAACTTGTTCTGATTCCAAAACTGGCAGATCGTAAATCAAATAACAATGTAGCTGTTCCGTCATTTATCTACCCTGGGTGCCAGAGGTTTTTACTTTTTCGTGAAAATCGCGACCGTTTATGCGGTTAATTTCACTTATGATATTCAGAGAACGGACCTCTGGATCCCGAGGGTGTCATTTTATGTCAATATTGCCACTGCAATTGCAGCCATGCTCCGTCACGCGTGACCAGTAATCCACAAGACTGAAATGAACATTTGAATATTTCTTTGTAACGTCCGAGATTTGAATAAAACCTTAAAGATCTCTTTGGAAAACACTTTGAAAGTCACGAGTTAACGGGAAAATAACTTCTCCACACGCATATGTAACATTTCAAATAAGGGACGGACCATTTCATTTTTGTGGGGTGGGTGGGCAATTTCTTCTGAGTATGAATTTTTTTCAGCATCATTATTTGCAAGAATTTTTTTTATTAAAATGCTTGATTTTTTTCACGTGCTTTCTTGTGCACTATTTTTGTTCTCTTAAATTTCTTCTGCAGGATTTTTTTTTTTGGTAATTGCCCAAACCCCACCACCCCACAAAAATTAAATAGTCCGTCCCTAAAATGATATTTTGCTGCTCTTTGTTTCCGAAAATGCGGTAAAATTATCACGGGAATTCCGAATCTCGGAATGGATTTAAAAAACCGACGTGTGAACTTGAAAACTCCATTCAAATTTTCAAAAATACTTATCTTTCGTGACGGAGCATGGCCGCAATAATAGTTCCGCTTCTATCAAGACATAACCGTGATAACATGCCATGCCAAACTTATGCTCGGAAACAGAACATCAAAACTTGTGTTGTTTGTTGTGTCCAGCACGGCCAGTATCCATAACGTAAATCGAAAACTGCCTTGCATTTGTTGATATTTATAAGAAACATTTTTTACGTACCAGGACAGTGAGAAAGAAATATGTCAAACTTTAAGAACGCGTTAGGGAAGTACCAACAATGCGATCGATCTTTGTTCTCTTACCGTGAAAATGAGGTGTCGTGTCTTTCCTCTTACTATAACAAAGCGTTAATACTATATAATTATAATTAAGCAGAATTAAGAAACGTTTTGACAGTTTGTTTTGAGTAAATAGGCTTATTATTGTTCTGAGTTTGGCCGTTGTTACGTCTCTTGGCGGTTCTGTTGTTCTGCTCCTGAGCAGGGAATTTGAAGCATGCATTTTATATGCGGATTCAAAGTCAGCTGAGCCCTAAAAACTTCTCTAAAAAGGTAATAATAATAGTTATGGCAATTATAAATATTTAATTATAAAGTATAAGTAATTTTAGGTAATTATAAAATTAGGCATGCTTCAAATCTTATGCTCAGGAGCAGGACATTAGAACTAGCAAACACTATAAATAAGAGAAAGACTTGAGTTGAGGTACATTACATGTACATGTACTTTGCTTGTGCATTTGGTTCCCGCAAACATCCCAGGATCGATCATCAAGTTACAAGTTAATCCGAGGTAAGTGAATGAATTGATCGAAGCTCAAACATTAGATACTCATTTTATTTGATCGTACCTTATCGAAGAAAAGTATCAAAACTTTGGAACGCATTTAAAACTCGTCTCAGTGCATAGGAAATTATGTTTTTTTAGAGCGCAAATATATCAATTCTATGAAAGATCAGGCTCTTTTATCTCAAACGTCTGTCTTGTTAGAGCGGCGACTATTTTGTAGAACAATGAAAAACCAATCCAGAGAAATATTCAGATAAAAAAACACAATCGATAGCTCCAAAAAGGCTTCAAACTACGCGAACATTTTGTTGTGAAAAGTTAACTCACTTCGCGCGAACAATGCACATATTTGGTTGTTGTAAAGATACAGGTCACATAGAACTGTCCCAATGCAGCAGTGGTGTCGAGGGCAATAGCGTAGGGTGCGGTTCTTCCAACAACAAGCTTTATTTGCATGACTATAAACCGATTACAGTATTGCAAAAGCGTAAGATTATATAGAAAGTTAACAAATAAAACTTACAAACAAACAAAATAATACTCCCAGGTCAAAGCGCTTTCAAAAGAACGAACCGTGAAATGTTAAAAAGTAAACCCTTTCTTACAATTTATACACGACTGGTTCTTAAAAGTGTTCAATTTTGCATGTGTGTATATTTAAGTTTGACTGCTCACCTAGGAACTTGCAAGTTACTTCAATGGAACAACTTTCCATCAAGTCTGAAATGTTTTTGTATCTACTTACAAGTAAACGACCGAAGAACGTCTGTTGTGGTACACTATTATTGTTAATTAAAAGTGTTCGTAAGCTAGAGCTGATAAACTCGGGTTTTTTTTTTTTTTCAAAAATCCATATGAACTTTTCTATTCTCAAACCGTGTTTTTCGATTTTGCTTTCGGACAACGGCGAGCCTAATATAACACATATAGCTGTGGTCATGAAGCACCAAAATTGAGATTGAACATTGAACGTGTTGAGCGGTTTTTTACCCGGGTGAAGTTTTTTTACGTGCACCAAGGTTTTCAAAAGGGCAAATTTTCCATGTCAATGATATTTCCGCGTGTGCATTTAACAACAGAATAATTCATATCACACAAAACTAAATTTTTCAAATCACGCACACCTTCATTAAGTTATAAAACGTCAAACAACCAATCAACTCTTAATGGATCAATTATTATCGCCTGGCTGTTCGCCAGAGCATAGAAAGAGCATGTGTGCATTTAATAACTTTCATAATTCAAACCTTAATTACTATACATCGAACAATTTGATAGTATAACCCCAAAAGTAATTAGAACATGCGAGCCATGTCCTAACTTTATAATTGAGGAAGTGTTTTTACTATAAAAAGTGAGCCAATGCGCAAACCGTTTGTGTGTCTGAAAAACGTCAGCCAGATAATCAACCCCTTGAGGAATTTTCGTAAGAAAACGAAAAATCCTTGTTTGGATTCGCGAATCCGGATTCGGATTTTCCCAAAAATAAGCGGCGTAAAGCTTTGAAGCGTTTTTATCATTCGTATAAATATAATCAACGTTAACCCTTTCTTGCCTTAAACCATGAGTTGTAGTAACTAAATCAGTTTGTCACTGAGCAGTACTTTCATGTGGCTGCTGTTTCACCATTCTATACAAGGTAGGCCAAAACTTTTGATTCTGTAGATAAAATCCTAAAATATCACCGTGAAAGTTCTTCAGCAGCACTGCCTGATGGTATTGTTTGATATTCAGTGGTTTGCAAAATTCGATTTGGGATTTTGTCTAGCATATTGGTTCCGTCAACTGTCTTACATTCCTGATTATTTCATGACGCTGATAACCGGTTTAACAGGTTTCAGTAGCCGTCCCAGACTTTCATCTCGCAATAACACTTTGATTTGCATCTTGAGAAATAGAAACAAGTAAATTAAAACTGTATATTCACACGTCTTCATCCCTTTTTCAGGTCTAGCCTGTTATAAAAATGAAAGGTAGCATGCTTTTTTCACTGGGCTTGATGATGTTGTTATTAGCCCTATCTTGCGATGCAGGTACAGTGACTTTTTTAATTATAATTCTTTATTAGAAAAATAACAGAAAAATAAATATCAATTTCAAACATGTAAATGCTCACTTTCATTAAAGGTGGCTCCATATGGTTTTCTAACCGCTCGAGATCCGGGTGCGAAAATGGCGCGAGCATTAATGCCAACAAGCCAAAATCAACTGGCGGCTCAATGCGAGCTTGCGAGGTGACAAAAAAATTGAGGAAAAATTGTATGATACACATATGTTGAATAAAATCGAATCTGGGTGATATATAATGACTATCGTAAAAGTCAGAGTCCAAAGTTCACGCGTATGCTAAAAACTCGATTCCTTGGCAAATTTCCATTCTATGATGTCATTGTTGATGAGAAAACCCAGAAAACTTAAGATTCAGAGATTTCTCGCGTTTCCTTAGTTGAAATTCCGTAACATTTGGCAGAAAGATCAAACCTTTTAATTCCTCTTTTGTGCCAATTAATCAGGAAAATTTATCAGACCAATTTTTAGTTTTAGCCAGAAAACGTACATTTGCAAAAAAAAAACAAGAGAGGGAGAGAGAGAGAAAGAGAGAGAGAGAGAGAGAGAGAGAGAGAGAGAGAGAGAGAGAGAGAGAGAGAGAGAGAGAGAGAGAGAGAGGGAGAGAGAGAGAGAGCCAGAGGAAAGGGCACTTTTGTAACCAATTAAGGGCACTTTAGTAACTTCAAAGGGCACTTTAGTAACTAGGATAGGGAACTTTTGCAACATAGGGCACTTTGGTACCACTGGTAGGGCACTTTCGTCACGTTGGATAGGGCACTTTAGTAACAAATAGGGCACTTTGGTACCGAAACCAGGCACTTTAGTAACGAAACCGGGCACTTTTTGTAACAAACAACAGACACTTTTGTAACGATATATGCGGCATTGGTAACAGTCCGGGTAACTACCTTTGTACATGAAATGAGTTTTAAACATGCCATTTGGTCAATGACTTTGCCAGGAACACCTGAAACTCAGTGAACAACAGTGGTAGACTGGTAGAGGCTTAACATTTGTGCAATTGATGTCGCATGTTTTCAGAACGAGTGTTTTCAAGGATGAGACATTATGGCTGTTTACCGTTTATCAAAATACTCTGAAAATTATGGTCGGGTCACGGTAAATGGACACCCTGCGGGGTAAGGGAGAGTAATGTTTATTGCTGCGAGCCCTTAGGCGAGCAGCACACTAATCGTGACAGGCTCCCTGTGTTTCATTTGACCGAGTGAGACCTGGGCGCTATATATACGGCGCAACAGATCGTTTTGAGTTTTTCGTGGACGATTTCGTGGACGATGATTTTGAGTGAGGATGCAGTATGTATTATCAGCGGCAGTAGTTGTAGAATTGTGCGTGGTCAAGCTAGGCCTGAACATGTACAACTGTATTAGTAACTGTAAAATCAACTGTATTAGCGCGCGCTAAAATAAGGAATTAATCTCGCGATCATTTTGAGAGAAAACGATGATTGGTTTTGAACAACTGTATTAGCAACTGTAAAAACAACTGTATTTATTTAACTGTATTTAACTGTATTGTGAATATTATTCTTTGACGTATTTGCCCATACGTTTTAACAATAGTATAATTTACTAAAAACCAAGGTGTTTAAGTTGGTCGAAAGGGTCTTATTATCAAATGCGTGTTTTACGCGATTAATTTGTCCTAGGCGAGACATACATGTAGAAACGGTGTTAATTACGTGTTCGTCGTACGACAGATTTGGATCCAATGTCACACCTAGGTCCTTGGCCGTGAGAGCATGCGCTAAATAGTTTGTACATACTTCTCGCGTGTACTGATATAAGAAACGCATGCGCATGCGGTAAATTGTTTGAGCATATTTGCTGTTTTTTTTTTTTAAGGGCGAATTTAATATAATACAATTCCACTGTTTTTGTTAAGTCGCTTAAGTTTTAAAATTGCTGAGCGTAAAAAATTCACTCGTGAAAACAGCTAAATCGCTTGTTGATACTGTCGCGCGTGAATAAAATTTGCCCATATATTGATGAACACATTGGACGCAACATGATACATATATCTTTATTTAACAGAAACGTCAACGGCAAGTCTTTTCCCCAGGGAGGTAACATTAAACATTTGGTGGCCGTAGAGGAAAAGTTCATCATTATTTGGCTACAGCTACATTGTTTTGATTTACTTTTATTCAATGCAATTTTCGCTATTAAATAAAAGACATGTGGAGCGTATTTCTAAGCGGGAGTGGGGAAGGCTAAATTTAAAATCAAAGTGAGACTCAACGAAAGAGGTAAAGGGCCATGCTTCTCCGTAAAAATGTGAAAAATACGTTCTTGGGAAATGGCAGAAATGCGTTTAAAACATCCCTTTACTTAGCTATTTTTTTTGCTGCACAAAAAACTGGGGTCCCCCTCTGCGCCGTTCCTGTAATGGAATAGATATCGAGAGAAAAAATAGTGCTTGTATGGGATCGCAAGCCATTTAATTGCTTAAAAGTTTACAAAGGAATTATGGCCCGAATATATTAGCAAAAGGAATTTACCAACATTATTTAAGGAAAGTGACTGTCTTTCTTTGATTATTGTGACATTGGGTGAGGCAGTTTGAACAAAATAATTCTATTAAAGAATTGACCATCAGAATCCAAAAGACGTAGAATATTTTTTTTTCGAAGGTAGTAAGGCCTCTTATACGAAGAAAATAAGCCGAGGCTTATGCAAACCGCGAACTTGCCGTATAAATGGTGCATTTTTCGCGTTTGGGACCGTGGCTAATGTTAGCCGTGGCTTTTTCAAGCCATGACGTTGGGGCTCATCTTTTTTAAGGCGCGACTTACGTAAGACATAACTTTTTCGTATAAACTGATGAGCTCTCGGCTTGTTCGCAGCTTATCCAAGCCGGGGAACAACAACTGCGCAAGCTTAAGTTTTGTTTTCAGCTTCCGTAACAGCTTGCACGAGCTGGCAAGGACGCGTTTCGCAATCGCGGAGACCTGTGAGAAAAGCAAAGGATTAATCAAGCACTCCAAAAGGTGAAATTTCCCCCAAAAAAACGCGAAATCACTAACACGAACTCCACGTTTTGTTTAAGCCTCGCTTATACAAACGGTTAAGTTCGCGGCTTACATAAGCCATAGCCCATTTTCTTCGTATAGATGGCCCTATTGTCATTTTATGGAAAAACGAGAAAAGCATGACGGTTGAGCAGCGGCTATTGTCATCAACTGATTAAAGACCCAGTATTGTCCATTATGCTTCACGCACCTCTAAACAAAAGAAGCCTCGCTCCTGTGCAAACCAAAACAACTACAAAGGCGCGTGGAGTATAATGGACAATACTGGGTGCTGCAGAGGCTATTGTTGCTCCGAATTTACTCAGGTAAAACCGCGATTATTCAACGGGAACAGCAACTGGATTAACTTTCCACAGAAACCCGTCTTCAGGCAACTATGATCCTTACAAAACATTATAACATAACTTAAAAATCAGACGCATACGGGTTTTAGAAAACATGGAATCAACTTTTGCATGTCCTCTGAACTAAAACACTATTGTTTTGTTCAATTAAAGGCTCACGAGGACGGACGACAATATCTTCAAAAGGCTTAATTAACATAAAATGCGTCTTGATGTTAACTTAACAGAAACAACTATTATTGGAGGAACTTCTCACAAATAATCGTTTTCAGGCAACGCAACATTTCACAAGAAATGATCACTGACTAAGAGAAAGCTAGGAACTAATTGAACAAATTTCTCTTAACATTAACTTAACAGAAACAGCAATTGAAGGTAGTTCTCGCAAATACCCGATGAAGATCATAACAAAACTTAATAAACTACATTAATAGAACTATATTTCTGAAGTTCCTTGGATGATAACTGCTTTTTAATAATATTTTGAAAAAGTTGGAGGCTTTTTGCTTAGTAAGCCTTCTCACCTTAAAAGGTATCTCAACTGAAGAGTCATTTTATAACCCATTCTAAGGTGGCTGCACACAGTCTTTTCACTGATGAGGCTGACACAAATCGGTGTGCACACGCGCAAGAGTTTCAACAAAAACTAAGTTGAAGTAGTGAGAAGCCATGAAAGTGCTTCAAGCGAGGGTTTCATTGAGTCTCCCGAAGAAGTCAAATGCTCACATACTTCAGGTTTGAATTTCACAAAATTTTGAAGCAAATTTCTTAAAACAAGAAAGTATCTAGATTCTAACAAGTATGTTTGTGAAAATGTGGAAATTGAAAAACGGTGTTCAGCCACCTTAACGGTTTGTTTAGGTCTAAAGCCGCTTGCCTTACTTTGATGCCCTGTTCACACGCCTCTCATACTTTATGCGATTCACAACAGTGTTAATGGGCACTTTCTTGAAACTCCTTTCCCCAGTCGTCGTTTTCGAGAGTTTCGTTAACATTTTGCTTTACAATCGGGAATGATTGCTTAATCATACCGCTGAAAAGAGTCCGTAAGCTTTCAAGGTCGGACGTCGAAAATGAACCTCTCGAAAATGAACTTGCCACAGTTGGTGGTACAATGTCACTTGAATTGTCGTTCTCAACATTCCGTGGGTTAGCATTTCGTCAATTTCGTCAGCCACTCCCTTCTCATATATATGCATCTGAACAAAAGCCGATCTGGAAATTCGTCCGTGGACATACCAAGACTAAACGATATTTTTAAAAATTCCCCTCAAAAATAATAATTTAAAAAACAACAAATAGAGAAAATGGCATGTGTGGCCATAGAAAAAGGATTCCGCGAGCAGTGTACGCAAAAGGCAATTATGATCGGTGTAGAACAATGAAGACTTACAGGTATGGTGCGTAATATTTTGTGTTGCTTATCCCCGTGCCTTCACTGCCGTCTTCTTTGCCAATTCTTTGAAATGAAAGAACCGTCAGTCCATCGTATCCCTGTTGTTTTAATAAATTCATGTCTATCGGTCCTTGCTTGACAAAAGTGTGGCCAATCTGACGACAATATGAAGGCTCACTATTGATACGCTCCTTTTGGATACGTTTCCCGCATGTACTGACATGTAGACTGACACCACACAAGCATTTTTTATTTGTTCTCACATTTAAAACTATTCCCATTATGTCCTTTATGGTCATTCACCGATGCAATGAGTCACATTCTACTGTGGAACCAATATACCCGTATACCCGATAACGCAAAATGCGGCAAGGAAGTAAAAAAACACCTTTACGCAGTGCTAGTTCTCTTGCATTTTATAGGAAAGACCTGGACATTTAGTCACTTATTTCTACTGTAGTAGTGTTTAGATTTATTGCATTGTTGTTTCTTATCTCTAAAGAAATTATGCCGAAATCCCTTGTTAGAACTTCTAGCAAAACGGGAACTTTCGTAACGAGGCCATTTTTGAGACATCGGTAACTTTAAAAACTCACCAAAAAATAAGGGAACATCCAATTCACTTCGCTTTTCTTTTGTTAGATTACCAATAGACTTGTTAAAACTCCCTGAAATTTGTGTGGCTGGTGACTGGTTCAAAGAGACACAATCGCCTTACCAAACTCGCGATGCAAAAAATGAGCTTTTTCCGAATAGCGAAACCTTTCATCGACATGAAAAGTCAAACACATACACGGCAGATTTTTGTTGGCCGTGATATCTCCAATTTAAAGTGCTGTGGTTATCGAGAGAATGGTATGGCACATAAATGGTAAGCCAATAGCCACAGTTTGCCACGAAAAGTAGCTTAAAAGCTTTTAACTAAGTGCTTACCACGACATAGGGCCCTTTTGTAACCTCTCGGCCACTAATCATTACCTAAAACAGTCATATTTAACTGTAATTGAATGACAATTTGCATGCAGTGGGTTCACGTACTTGTGCTTTCTAGCAAGTAAAATCAGATTTTACCACGCAAAATTGTCGAAGCTATTACGATAAGAGAGAGATGTTACTAAAGTGCCTGACTTTTCCTCTGGAGAGAGAGAGAGAGAGAGAGAGAGAGAGAGAGAGAGAGAGAGAGAGAGAGAGAGAGAGAGAAAAGAAACTGCCATTGTAACCTTTATATGTTTCGCCTTTAATGGATTCCATAGGACGGATTGAAATATTTAACAAAACAAAGTTTGCATCAAGGTTGCAGGTTACCCAAAAGTTAAATTCTATAATGATCTTAAATAGTAAAAGTTACTACAAAGAGGTTAAAATTGTTCCATTTAAACGTTATTTTAAGATGAAAATTTGAAATTTCAATAAACATCCCAGTTGCAATGGAAACGCCACCTGTCATACTGTCATACATATTGTCACACAAATCTTCAAAGTGAAAGTCAGGGCTGGCACTCCCCCCCTCCCCTCCCCCTCTCCCCTCCTCCCCCCCCCCCCCCCCCCCCCCTCTCCCGCCTCCCCCTGTTATGAATAGGGTTAAATTGTAAGATCTCAACAATTGACTACACAAGTGAACGAAGAATGAAGGATTCTACTCACGGTTTACACGTATGTATTTCTTAAACAGCTTCAAAGGAAAAGCGCTTTTTTGGCGAGCCACCAGGAGGACCACCATTTGGCCCACCAGAAGGAGGACCACCATTTGGCCCACCAGAAGGAGGACCACCATTTGGCCCACCAGAAGGAGGAGCACTATTTGGTAACTAAATATTTACTTTTGCACCAAGAGAATAAAAGGTTATAGTTCTTGACACAGTAGACAATGTATAGTTTACAGGTCAAATTTGATTTCAGGTTAATTTTGATTTTCTCTTCTTTGATATTCATTATCACATATAAACATAGAAAAGAACAATGGAAAATCAAAAGTAATCTGAAATAAAATTTGACCTGTAATATATATATCTATATATATCTATATATATCTATATATATATATATATATATATATATATATATATAACTGGATTTGTTAAAACATGTCTATAGAAATTGCTCTGAGATTCCTTTGTCGACTCTTGTTTACTGTCTGGTTGTTTCTATTATCATTATTTTTTTTACTACATATCCTCTTAAAAGCTGTAGTAGACTGTCCGGTCATGAGTTTATAAACTGGCTTAAACCCAGCAACCCCCTCCGCTTCCCCTCCAAGTGCAAAGATTGTCGTTACTTCCCATTATTCTCTGCTATGACAGAATCAAACGTTTCGAAATAGCGCGCGCGCTACGCTGGAAATCAGTTTCTTTCTTGGTCGGTTATTTTCAGTAGATTTCCTTTTGGCTGCCTTGAACAAAGTTTTCCCGAAGACATCATTAGCGACCTTCAGATTGGACTACGAGTACGAGATTAAGTACGAGTACGAGTTTTCAAACCAAATTCGTGTGCCTCATATACTTAATTATCACACCAATCTTATCCCTAACGTTTATTTATGTGTTAGTCAGCAACAGGAAGGAGTTACAGTTCGGTGGATACAATTATCTCGAAATTCCAAAGTCGTACTCGTACTCGATTTCGTCCTCGTAGTCAAATCTGAAGGTCCCTATTAAGTCCCGTGGAGGAAAGAAAGCCGGCGATTGGCACAGTCTGTCCTCGTCTAATATCTTACTGTATTTCGTCTCTTTTCAGGCTACACGGGTGACACTTTTGATATGATATTGTGCGCTTTGTTAGTTCTTGGCGGTAACAATTCTTTGGCCTCAAAAAGTAGCCTCTACTGGTGATATCTATTAAACGGCAGCCGAATTGTTGGTGAATTTTGACCAGGCCAAAGACTTTTTTTTTTTTTTTTAGTAAAAATTTGTGGCAAGAGGCTCATGTTCCCCTGTTAAAAGCGAGTCTACATCCGGGAACTCGAATAAAATTACTGTGAAGACAAATGTTTGTTTGCCAAAGGCGTGAGTTTTTTCGAGTTATTTCGATGATATTTTGCTTGTGAGAAACGTGGAAAGGCTATGGGTAGTTTCCCGGACGTTTTTTACTGCCGCAAAAGAATTTTATTGTGTGATTTCCGGCTTGCTCAAGTTGGTGTTGACAAATGGTTGCTTATCAGTTTACAGGTATGTCGATCAAGCTGCTTAGTATATTCTGTGCAAGGCATAAAACAGCTTCTTCTGTGTTTAGTTAAAGCAATAGTGCCTTAGATAACCCATTCTGGTTTCAAGGAAGGCGAATTTTAGATCTATCTTCGGCGAACGGTTTGCTATGGACCGTATCGTTTGACATGCTAAAAGGTCATTATTTGTCACTTTTGCCGAGAGCAACTTGTCGTGAGTTCCTAGCAATTAAGATGTCATTTTAAGCCATAACTAGATACTTTTAAATGGTTTTCATTCGCCTCTAAGGGTCAAATTGTTAAAACGCACTTGAAATTTCTAGAACCATGTTTTAACAAATCCAGTTAGATATATATATATTATATATACCATAATATATATAGATAGGCTTAGCCTAATAGCCGAGCTCCCTGAATTCTCATATTCAAGAACGCTTTTTTTTTCAGCTATATTACTGTATTATAGTGGACAATATAGAACAGAAAGCTGATGATAAGCTAAACTAAGGTGAAAAGGTCGGAAGCACAAGAATTAAGCTTAAAGATGTTAGCTCTAAGCACTGCTTTGATGATCTATTAGCTTGTCCTAAGACTAAATTGGGTTTAAAAATACGCTGTGGCTATATGGCCGGTCACCGGTCAAGGTGTTGAAAACACTAAATGGCCGGCAGTTCTATATTCTCAGTAAATTTCACAAAATCGAAAAATTCCAGTTAATCCAAACTACCATATGTCGATTTAGAAAAGTCAAGCGATCCTGAAATGCTTTATAGATCTCAAGTCTAGTGTTTGGTTTACGCTGGGCTCAGAAGACGAAACCATGTTTTGTGACACAGAACTTTTTTTAGCTCGACTGTCGGTCAAGGTTTTCAAAACACTAAAAATGGCCGCAGTTCTATATTCTCAGTAAATTTCACAAAATCGAAAAATTCCAGCTAATCTAAACTGTCATATGTCGATTTAGAAAAGTCAAGCGATCCTGAAATGCTTTATAGATCTCAAGTCTAGTGTATGACGTCAAACGTCGCCTGTCACGCCATGCTTTGGACAGAAAATAGTAACGAACATCCAAAGACTCGCGACCAACAAAAATATGATATAAAAATCGCACAAAACCGGCTGGTTTGATCAGGATCACGACATATGATAGTTCAGAATGGCTTGACTTGCGCATGCAGAGTTACGCAGCCACAAATTATGCGGTCTTAACCACTGATTGAGAAATGCCAAACTGGTCTTGAGTAGCAAACTGCGAAAAACTGCAGGGAAAAAATATTTTGCAAACCGTTTTCTCTGCTAAACACGACAAAAGCGTTTACCGTAGCTGACGCGATATCGGTTGTGTAGCCGCGGGAAGCATGCGAAACACAAAGCCTCGTTTGGTTTAAAAATTTCTAAAATCCCGGATGTTGCGCGACTTCGTTGTACGCGCCCGCGAAACATTCCGCTAGCCATGACCATGAAAAATGACGGGCATGGTTCTATGAGTATGGAGCTCCGCTATAATATATCGTTGTTTTTTTCTACTGTTGCAAAAAACTAAATAAATGAATAAAAAAAACATTTCAGTCTTCAGACAGTGTTTCTTGTCTAAAAGAAAGGATTAGTTAGCAAAGTTAAAACAAATGACTGAAATGTGATCCCCGCTTTCGATCAGTGCACAACACCTATACTTACTCCACCCTACCTTCAGCAATTAAATTCCAACTATAATAACGCATTTTTCACAATTGTCAACACTACCAACGCGACAGAAAGGTAAAAAATACACAGTTATGGCAATTTTCGACTCAAAAATCCGATTAACTATCTTTATTGTTTTAAATATTTTTTCACCGACGCCTGATTGTGTATAAACTCTTAGCATCGCGCGAGCTTGCTTAAGAAGAAATGGTGTACAGAAGAGATTTAGATGTGGCAACTTCTGTTATTTACCTTTTTTAGTTAAACCAGTTACAACCGTATTACTTGACCATATAAATGTCACATAAAAGTACTATGTTTAGCAAATTTGGAGCGCGAAAGACCCTCCTACCTCCGCTACTCCCTCCCCCGGGCGCCATTAAAATTCCATGACGGCTCTCCCTCGACAGATAAAAACAAAAACTCGACGAGGTATTCGTACTGTGTTAAATGTAACTTTCTTTTCCTTTTCAGATCAGTGTCAAGGATGGTGGGATGAGGGCTTAAAATTTCATGATGAATGCGGTCAGTTGTGCACCTGTAAGGGCGGTCGCCTAACAGACTGCACCCGAATCAGGAAAGAATTCGTTTCCATGAGCGAAGACGATCGAGTGCGTTATATACGCGCTGTTAAAATCGTCTCTACTGATCCGCGTTACAAGTTGGACTATGAAAGCCTGCTCCAGAAGCACTATCACTTATTCTATACAGGTCAGCTTAGACTATATGGCAATGGAGTTGGCTTTAAATTTATAATTCATGTATTCCTTGCAAATAACTGGCAAAAACATTGAGCCCTTTCCAGCAAAGATACATTTATATAAACGGCTTTGACATTGAACTATAGACAGAAAGTGTATCAAATACAAATTCAATTTCCAATACAAATTGAATTCTATTTTACAGTCAATATAAAATAGACATTGGAGAATGATGCGGCTTTCCTTTCTTGCTAATAATATAACAATATTATGTTATGGGTTCGCGTATTATGGCATTTATGGCCGAAAATAAATAAATTAAATATTTTTTCCTGAGGAATACACACCAGCCAAATTAATGAGCAACAGTAATGAACAAACGAGGAGTGCTCAATTACCTTCCATTTGAATGCGCACTTTGAGATCTTATTTTGTATAATTCAGTCTATTGACTGTACAATTTTCTCTTTCTTCATCTTATTGCGTTGATAGACATTCACCAGAAAAAACACTTCCTTACATGGCATCGCTGGTTTGTGCTACAATATGAAAATCTCCTCCGAAGAGCCGACTGCCATGTCACCGCTGCTTACTGGGACTGGACCGCCAGCAATCCTTTCGATACGTCGGATAATGGAGTGTGGAACAGCAAAGACTTTGGTTTTGGCGAAAACGGTTCTGGCAATTCGTTGTGCGTCCCGACGGGTCCTTTTAAAGAGGGCTGGAAAATGTTGCCACCTACTGAAGAGGCAACTAATCCAGATTGTTTAGCCCGGAAATTCACTCCAGTATCTCAAGTACCGAGAGAGGAAGATTTACAAGAGCTCTTAAATATTCCAGCTTCTGACTTCACCGAATTCGAGTGCAGACACCGAGCTTGTCTCCATAATATAGTCCATTATAACGTCGGCGGCACGATGTTTACGAATAACTCCGCTGCCGCGCCAGAGTTCTTTCTTCACCATAGCATGGTCGACAAGATCTGGAACGACTGGCAGAAGAAGGGGGACGAATATAAGAATGCCTACTTTCCGACAGTTCACCAGCTTATGCCATGCACCAGTTATAGACCAGAAGAACTCATTGATTTGTCTAATCTGCCGGGAGATGTACGAGTGGAATATGAAGAAAATGCTGTGGTTAGTCGAAGAGGTAAGTAACAATCGTTACATTTTGGTTTATTACGTAGTGCTTCGATCATTTGGGTCACTGCCGTCGTATTGACTCCTTAGGCTTTACTCCACATTTTCTTTCCCTATCAAGTATTCCGCCCCGACAGCGGCGCGTGAGCATGGTGTTGGGCTAATCCCAATCACTTTATGATACAGCAGCTGGCGGTATCCCTGCGATGAACAAACATCCCATCCAGGAAAAAGTAGCAATTCTCTTGAAACCGGACACGCGTTTGTCACTTGTGGCTTGTCACTTCCCTTATCGCTATAGCAGAATCAGTTAAATATTCGTCACACTCAGAACTTTTTACGTTGTTAAGATTGCATCCAATTGAACTTAAAACTGTGTTACCTTATAGGTCAAAGCTTGAATAAAAGACATCGTGTCAGACGTGCACTGCGGCCCTGGTCTGAACGGATCCCCGATTGGCCCGCCCTTGACGCTGAGTTCAAGTGTGACGAATGTACCGCATAACAACTACTACAAACGATCATGATTTGATGCTTTTTCAATATGCATGTTTAGACAGTCAATAGTTTATTAATACGGTTAATTAGTAGTATATATTACGTTGTTTTTTTATTGTTATAATGAAAGCCTCTCTAATTCAGTTTCGGTTTTTCAACTATCTGTACATGTCTACATAGTTAATCGAGAGACTGCTCATGAAACCTTGCAGACTTCAATGGCGATAACAAAGGAGCTACAATTTATGTTCAACCGTACCTGACCGTGCACGTCTTGTTTTTTGATCATATCCTATGACTGAATAACTTAATATCATTTCTCTTAAGGTGGCTTCTTAGTTTTTTTACAAAAGCACCTACACTAACTTTCACGAATAACGATACAACGCCTAATTTTCTTGTCTTTCACTGAATTTTGGTTCAAGAAATTATTCCAATGTAGCTCTGCTGAAACAGCATTTAAAGAATGGGAAATATTTTGCAAGAATTGACTTTAATTTTATAGTTCTAGTTTACTTTTGCGATTTCTTTTTAACTTTGCTATCTTGCAGAAATAGTTACGGACAAAAATTTTGGAAAAAATAATAATAGTTAATATTTATAGAGTGCAAATTCCATAAAGAAATGATCAAATGCGTTTAAGAAAATAGATCATAGCGTCGGACGTTTTACCAATGTCACAGGACTTCGTGACTGATTTAATTTTGAAAAAAGTAATATATGGACATCGGCTTTTGTATCTCAAACTTTGCAAAGTTAGAAAAATTCTCCTAAGGAAACGCTTGAAAATCCGCTGCTAATGTTTTTGTTTGACGTATCGTGTGAGCGCTCGGAAAGTTATTAAAGCTGGTGTCACTAACACTTCAGGGAGCCACCTTAAATGATTAGTAACCGTTTGATTTTTTTTTTTACTTAAAATAATACTCCATGTAGGTATACAGTGTATCTTGGACGGTTGATGTTTCAGAAAAGCAGTTGTGGTGGCGCTTAAATCTTTCATGCATCCAAAATTTCTTCGGTTAATTTATCTACAAAAGTACAGTGAGTGTGATGCAATCTAATTCGAATTTGGAGTGCACCTTTGACGCACATGTACTCGCATTGCATATACCCTATCGAATTTTGGCGTAAATTTGATTGTAATTTCGTTATCATGTATATCTAGTAAACTGTGTGCCGAATATAAAGGGGCATGTTTAGGCTCAACAGTGAGCAGCACAGTATAAAAACTCGTGATCAGTGCATATATTGTTATAGGAAAGGGAAGCTGGTCGTTCCTTCACAGTTATGGCCTCTAAATCCTGAAACAGCCCGACAATGGACCTTATTCGCTTGGGCGTATTTGTTTACCCATTAGAGACCACGTGTCATTCCCCTGGGTATTATTTCTTTCTTTTCCGTTAACGCTTGAGAAGGTTCATTAATATGCATGTGGCTCAGACAAAGAATTTAACTCCCAAGAGGTTTGTATTGGGAAAACATTACGCCCAGTCTATTAACTTAAGATCTTTTCTAAAGATCAGTCAATGTTTTTAAAAGAGGTCTCTGTCAGCACTTTCTTTCTTTTCAAAATAAACATTATCAGCTTAGTAGTTTTCAACCAATTTATATTAAGCAATAAGATTAAAGGAATTTTTGCTATTTTAAGTTGTAAGCATTTGTAACTTTTTACAGTTGTTAGCATTTTAGGTAGCATAAGTTTAATTTTCGATGTCATTTTGTCACATATTTGTGTCAAAATAATTGCTTCTGTGTCAATGTGATTTTTTCTACATAATGCGAACTTTTTATACATTAAATAAATCATGATTATTTCGTTCATGAAGTGGTTATTTTTTTTTATATCAAGTTGGGTGCACATTTTTATAAAGCAAGAAGGGGGAGAAATTGCCATCAGCTGCAGTCACGCCAAAGGAAACCCTTAAGGGGACACTGTCACGAGGGCGCATGCGCGAGTTTTTCGAATCGAAACTTGAAAAGTTCAGCCTGAATTTTTCAAGTTGAACCGTCAATTTCAAAATGGCGTCGACTGGTGGCGGCGGTGGAGGGAAAAAAAACAATTCGGGACGGAAGAGGAAGTTCGAGAATCAAGCAAAATATAAAATAGCGTGGTCTAGAAACCACAAACGAATATATTTGGAAAATCGGATATTTAGGTCGTGGCTTCAGGCTAAGGGGCTATACACATGATACCGGAATGAGTTTCATTCCGGAATGAGTTTCGTTCCAAAATGAAGTACGTACTGTATTCACATGACAAAATCAACCGGCTCAGCCTAAGGCGTTCTTCGCACCAGATCAGAAAACAAAGATGGCGCAAGTTTCGCGCAACGATACGCGTGCGCCACTCGCCTACAAGGTTTGCAGTTTTCATCTTGGAACGAAATTCGTTTTCAGTTTACATGATACCAGAATGAAATGTCATACCTGAACGAGAATTTCATTCGGATTGAAAACCGGAGTGAACTCATTCCGGAATGACCTGTACGGGAACAAAATTTCGTCTCGGTATCATGTAAACAGATACAGAGAAATATATGGAGATGGAATGAACTCGTTCCAGAATGAAAGTCATTCCGGTATCATGTGAATAGCCCCTAAATTCGATGCCGGGTATGAAGCTTCCAGTGACAGCGACTTCGTCGCCCATTTGTTGTCGTTGGAATATCGTCGAAGGTATGCTATTTTCATGACTTTGGCTTCAGTTTGCCCTCCTCAGGACGAGTGGCTCCTTGACGGAACCAAAAAAATGATGAGCCCACGACACGAGGTATTCCCAGGCGGTCACCCATCCAAGTACTAACCTCGCCCAACAGGGCTTAACTTCGGTGATCGGACGAGAACCGGCGCATGTCAACCCGTGACAGTGTCCCTTCAAACGCTTAGAACTTTTTTTAGTAAACTTTCAAAGCGTTTAGTGAGTTGACAGTCAATATATGAAACTTTTAATAAACATTGAAAATGACAACCTTAACTTTGAAGTACTTTGGTTAACTTTTGCAAATTTCTCTCGTTTGACCGCGGTGGAGTACACCTGTTGTTTGTTGATGCGAGGCGAACGTCACAAAGTGCGAGTTGTGTTTTCTCTGTTGCATCTAACAGTTTCATATTCAATATGCATAAGGAAATTACTCAAGAAGACACTGCGAAAGTATTTGACACTCGCGATTAATCATGAAAGAACGCATAAAGTTTTTACTGTAAGTACGGCTTCATGGGGAGATTTAATCTCTGTGGTCACCGAAGGTGATTTAATCTCATTAAATATGTCATGCTACCGAAAGTGTATCATGTCCCAGTAATCATGTCATCGCTAGTATTACGTGGATCAATTACCATTGTATTAAATTTATGCACACTATTCATTTCGCGCCAGAATAAATTTATTTGCGCCAAACGGCCTCCAAACCACGAGGAATATATAGTCTCGTTTTTGCAACAACTTCTATTTCGTTCCTGTCGCACATATTCGGCAGCTAGCTGAACATGCAGTTCTTTTCCAGGATTTCATCATTTGACGTTCTAATACTTGGCGCACATTTTAAAGAGAATTGAGAGGTGGTGTTACTGGAGATATGATAACAAATGATGCATTGACTAGAAGGGAAGCTGAATTTGTCCGATTGTTTAGCGACCGTCTTCAGTTAAAGCAACTGCGGCTAAATTGCAACATTTCCGCACCAGAAATGGACCGTTTCAGTTGTTGTCGGCGAAAAGGGAACCTTTGTTGTTTCGTTTTGGTACAATCAAAGTATGAATGCATTCATACGCGACGGCCAGTTCTTCCCGCCGTGTTAACTATAAAATTTTCAGTTGAATTCGTCCTGGACTTTCGAGGATCGTGAATCATTCACTGCCAATCACATTGGGGATGTCAGGTAAGTCCATTTATTTTTTCTACCCAGCATTTTGCCATAAAGTGACCGCCTTTCACACGTATGAAATCTTAGATTTTACCAAAAGTCAAATTATGAGACTACTGTGTTTTTAAATGAAAAGCTGGTGCCAGTATATTAAAAGTCCAATAATTATATACACTGACACTGTATTTTATATTGTTAACGCGGGAAGTATCGATTGTATGTATTTTGTTGGCTGCGCATATTAAAATAATATTTGGTGCAATTTCGTGCACGCGCGCGCGAATTTTTATAACAAAGAGCTGGTCGCTATTGTCAATGAACGTGTTAATATTTGTGAGTTTAGGGTTTCATAAATTTTGGATGTCTCTTCGGGAGCAAAGCTGTCTTTGTTATAAAGGAGGAAAGGCTCGATTGCAAGAGCAACATGCGATATAATTTTGTAAACGCGCGCGCGAGAAGCTCGCGGGCATCTTCCCGTACTCGTACAGTATGAATATATATTCATCTACATCTACATGATTTACTTTCAAAATCCTAATGGACATAAAGCAAGTTTCAGTGCAAAGTGCGAAATGTAACAATAGTGCAAACAAAAATAATGATAATGATTCTTGAGAACCCTAGAAATTTTGCCCTGAATTTCCTAGGATTTGTTCGTGATTCGTAAGAGTCGTAAGCCACTAAAGACCACAACCAGGGATTATTCGCTTTAGAGAGCAAATCAAGTTGCGGCGGCAGCTTAAACGAGCAGCAAAACCGCGAAAAGAAACTATTTCATAGATAGTCGAGCGGGTGATCACGCGAGCGCGAAAATCTCCTCCTGTGAACATAACATCTTTCTTACTAACATTTCTTTCTTTGCTAAGTATCATAAATATACAGTGTCGGCAATATATTTCCAGGTTAATTGCATTGCATTCTGTGTGATTTTGACTGGCAGCCAACTTAATTACATTTTATACGTCCACCTGAGCTTGAAATATTCAAAGACATTCAAGATTGTAGAGCAAGCATTTCTCCTGGAAAAACTGAAGACCTACACTGACTTGAACACTACAGTACTACAAACCACGCAGCCAGCTCATACAGTTCGATGTAACATAAAAGTACTAATCATGCGGCCAGCCTATACTTAATATTATTGTCCATCTGAACTGGCAAGTGGCACACCGCATACAATTCAATATAACATAAAAGTACTAATTGTGCAGCCATCTTACGCTTAATATTATTTTCCATGTAAACTGGCAAGTGGCACACCTCATACAGTTCAATGTAACATGAAAGTACTAATCATGCAACCAGCTTACACTTAATATTATTGTCCATCTGAACTGGCAAGTGGCACACCTCATACAGTTCAATGTAACATGCAAGTACTAATCATGCAGCCAGCTTACACTTAATATTATTGTCCATCTGAACTGGCCGGTGGCACACCTCATACAGTTCAATGTAACATAAAAGTACTAATCATGCAGCCAGCTTACACTTAATATTATTGTCCATCTGAACTGGCCGGTGGCACACCTCATACAGTTCAATGTCAGTAATATGAAAGTACTAATCATGCAGCCAGCTTACACTGAATATTATTGTCCATCTGAACTGGCAAGTGGCAAACCTCATACAGTTCGATGTAACATAAAAGTACTAATCATGCAGCTAGCTTACACTTAATATTATTGTCCATCTGAACTGGCAAGTGGCACACCTCATACAGTTCAATGTAACATGAGAGTACTAATCATGCAGCCAGCTTACACTTAATATTATTCTCCATCTGAACTGGCCGGTGGCACACCTCATACAGTTCAATGTAACATGAAAGTACTAATCATGCAGCCAGCTTACACTTAATATTATTGTCCATCTGAATTGGCAAGTGGCACACCTCATACAGTTCGATGTAACATAAAAGTACTAATCATGCAGCCAGCTTACACTTAATATTATTGTCCATCTGAACTGGCAAGTGGCACACCTCATACAGTTCAATGTAACATGAAAGTACTAATCATGCAGCCAGCTTACACTTAATATTGTCCATCTGAACTGGCCGGTGGCACACCTCATACAGTTCAATGTAACATAAACGTATACTAATCATGCAGCCAGCGTACACTTAATTAACAATATTATTGTCCATCTGAACTGGCAAGTGGCACACCTCATACAGTTTAATGTAACATAAAAGTACTAATCATGCAGCCAGCTTACACTTAATATTATAGTCCATCTGAACTGGCAAGTGGCACACCTCATACAGTTCAATGTAACATAAAAGTACTAACCATGCAGCCAGTTTGCATTTAATATTTTGGCACATCTAAACTGGCAAGTGGCACACCTCATACAGTTCGATATAACATAAAAGTACTAATCATGCTGCTTGTCTGCACTTGATATTTTGGCCCATCTGAACTGGCCGGTGGCACACCTCATACAGTTCGATGTAACATAAAAGTACTAATCATGCAGCCAGCTTACACTTAATATTATTGTCCATCTGAACTAGCAAGTGGCACACCTCATACAGTTGAATGTAACATAAAAGTACTAATCATGCAGCCAGCTTGCACTTAATATTATTCTCCATCTGAACTGGCCGGTGGCACACCTCATACAGTTCAATGTAACATGAAAGTACTAATCATGCAGCCAGCTTACACTTAATATTATTGTCCATCTGAATTGGCAAGTGGCACACCTCATACAGTTCGATGTAACATAAAAGTACTAATCATGCAGCCAGCTTACACTTAATATTATTGTCCATCTGAACTGGCAAGTGGCACACCTCATACAGTTCAATGTAACATGAAAGTACTAATCATGCAGCCAGCTTACACTTAATATTGTCCATCTGAACTGGCCGGTGGCACACCTCATACAGTTCAATGTAACATAAACGTATACTAATCATGCAGCCAGCGTACACTTAATTAACAATACTATTGTCCATCTGAACTGGCAAGTGGCACACCTCATACAGTTGAATGTAACATAAAAGTACTAATCATGCAGCCAGCTTACACTTAATATTATTGTCCATCTGAACTAGCAAGTGGCACACCTCATACAGTTGAATGTAACATAAAAGTACTAATCATGCAGCCAGCTTGCACTTAATATTATTGTCCATCTGAACTGGCAGGTTGCAGACCTCATACAGTTTGATGTAACAAACTGAGTACTAAACATGCCACCATCGTTATAAAAGGTGACATACCTTGCAAAAATCCTGCTCGTCGCAAAAAAGTATTTAAGCCCAGCTTTACCCCTAGTACGTGCCAGAGAAATTTCTCCTTTTAGATCGAAATAAAGTTTTAACCAGCTTGTTGTACTTAATCTTATTCTTTGATCTTAGGAAAACATCTCTGGCTGTAATACTGACAGGAGGAACTACACTTTCCAGAACCATTTAAAATATTTAGTTAAGCCGTCATTTATTTTGGTAGCTCTGGTGATTCAATAGAGTTTCTTTCCGAAATAAACATTCATTCATTCATCATGGCTAAAAGAGTCTAAGATCCATGTCTTTTTGCGACATCTATAGTCTCGGAATAATGATATCTTGCAATTGTTTTCAGCTCCTCAAAGTTTATCTCAGAACCAACTCTTGCAGGACTGAGCAAAAAAGTGTCAAAATGGACAACATTATTCTTTTTTTAATTTTCTCGAAAGGTATTATTTTACAAGTGTGTGAAAAGCTATGCCTCGTATGAAAGGGTAGTAAATAACCTTTCCAAAATATATGTTGCATTTAATTAGCACAGATTAGCAAAATTATTCCACAATTGCCTATAAATTTGGACAAAAAAGTATATTAGCTCATATTGGTTCAAACTGATATGTAGTACAAAAAAAAAGTTGAAAGCAAAAAGTCTCCTTGTTATATAGAGCACCAGGGTCTTCCCAGAGTATATCCATGCAGAGGAATCGACTTAGGTGCAAATAAAATTGTGTGCATGAAATTTGACGTAATTACTTAATTATATGCAAACATGATACGTGATAAGATCTCGTATCGCGTCTTGATTTTGGTATCCTGTCACAACAAAAAACACTTTATCCGCCAGATATCTTTCCAAAAGTACGCCAAGACATTTATTCGAAGCAATAAAACAGATTTCAAAGGTAAATATCCCGTCTAAATATCATAATTGTCTTTTGAGTTACCTTACAGTATGACAGAGACTATGACCGGCCGTATGTTTACATGTACACTCGACCAATTGTTCAACACCGCTCAACTCTCAAAGTCAATTACTTCGATTCTTCGCTAGAACTGATCAATAACAGATTCTTTATCGCTTGACATCCATCCACTGTTGCTGTCTTCCATTATACAAACGCCAAAACATCGTTTGGGTCGACAAGATCTTCAAACTTCGGAAATCAGCTTTTTTTTAAAAACCACGTCATGTAGTTGAGTAGTGAGCTGTCCAGCTCAAACTCGCTCAGTGATTGGCTTAGAATACTGTCACGCTTCCCTCCCTCCACTCTCTCTCCTGAAAATAACGCAAACTTTTCCGAATTTCATCGCTCCTGAAGGAACGATATTTTTAGGGCCGTCCTGCAAGAACATTAAGCAGTACTTCCGTTGTTACACGTATGGCGGTACATGTATTGCATCCAGCATGAATTATTTGAGTCTCCATCATGACTGCAGTTTTGTAGAGAACGGCGGATGCAAGTGATTTTTGATATATTATTAAAGCAAGACTTGAGTTTCGGTTCTTTGGTGTTTTCTCCCATGTGAAGCGGCCTCGAAGACACCACTAGCTCTAAAGGCACAAAAATTAACTAAGACTCAATTTTTGTATTTCGCGCGCATCTCAAGCGATTAAGACGTTTATGCACACAGTTTAATACCGGCCACGCTCCAAGCGTCAGGAAAGGTTTCATCAGGAAATACTTTTGTGCATAGTTGATCTTGTCAATGAACTTGTCAATATTTGTGAGTTAAAGGTTTTTAATTTATGAATCTTGAACGTCTCATGGGGAGCAAAGCTGTCTTTGTAACAAAGGAGAGAAGGCTTGATTGTTGACGCAACAGGCGATAATTTTTGTAAACGCGCGCGCGAGAACCTCGCGGGCACCGCCTTAATTTGGCCCTGAATTTTCTGGAAGTTGTCAGTGATTCGTAAGCCACTGAAGACCACAACGAAAGGAGTGTGATTAAACTTAAATAAGCCTGTTTAGCTTGCGGGATTATTGTTCTGGCGGTAGCGCTAAGACTGAGCGGTGAAACCGCAAAAAAAAAATATTTCATGGATAGTCGAGCGGGTGATTACGCGAGCGCGAAAGTCGCCTCCTGTGGACATTACATCTTTCTTATTTCTCACGACCAAGCTTAAAATATAAAATTTTTCTTTCTTTGTTACCATATAAATAATGTTGCCATGCAGTTACATAAATATACAATGTCAGCAATATAATTCCAGTGATTTCTGACTGCCGGCTTACATTTTTATATGCGCCCAAATGAGCTTAAAAATACTCAAGACTCAAGTTTCCGTTCTTTGGTGAACCTCATCAGTTGCTCCCATGTGAAGCGATCTTGTATACTAGCTTTAAAAGCGAGAGATTTTTACTTTATTTGACGTTTGCGCGCATTTCAAAACACACATTTCTATTCCTGCCGGCAGCATGTCACGCTCCAGGCGTCAGGAAAGGTTTTATCAGTTTTAGTAAAGGCGAAGCATTCATTCATTCTTAAAAAAAATTGAGGAAAATATTAGAAATTCAGATCACGCTTCGCGTGTACGAGGCTATCAAGTTAATCTGGTTGATAGATCTAGAGCCCTCTCAGAATTTAGATTCACAGAGAGAAGTTAGCACTCCAACAATGCCTTTTGTCACCTAGCGGAGTCCGCCATCTAGTTTATCAAAATTACTCCACAGATCACACTGTTTCTAAAATTTGATCTAATTTCACTACACGTTTGTACATTTTAGTTCAGATTATATTCACTTGGCGTTTTCTGGTTTGTTTCCGATTTAATTGCATGCTCCGTGACATTGAAACAGATTATGACACCTTGCGGTCTCAAAGGGGAAGAAACATGGTGCGTCTTAAGTTGAGGTATGTAAGGAATGCTAGGAAATTTTCCTAGCATTCCTTAGCGGTACTTACAGTAGAAGCCGTCTGCGTTCTCCCATGCTACGATAGTACGATACCTTCATGACGGAAACCTGCTAAAACATGTTAAAACGAACATGAAGAAGATAATTTAGAAGAATACATACATAGCGCTTATTTAATAAGAAGTGAACAGTGGAAAGCGAAGGAAGAAATATAAGCGTGGTAGGAATCCCAATTAATTTCACTTCTTTCGGTTGTTTGCCTTTCATTAATTTTTATTTCGTGAAGTTGAAAGAACAGAACAGACAACTGAAACTTTGGGTGCAAAAATTCACCGCCGAGAGAATGAGAAGATGTAAACAATGCACGTGGTGTCTTGCGAGACGTTTCTTGCGAGTTTTGCTTCCGCTAGTGAATGTTTCTCGGGTGAAAATAACCTTAAAGCGATCACTTTTTCATTTAATTTTCTTTTCTGTGTTTCGGATACAGAGGAATAAAAACTGGATATATTTTCGTGTGTCTGATTGCGAGATGTTTTACGAAACAGCTGCGTTATGCGTTACTGGAAAGGTTTCAAATTACTTTCACATTATGCAAATTGCAACATTTTTACCTCAACTGAAAAAATATATTTCAATGGGCTAAATTTGTTTCTCTCCTTTTAAATTATCACTTCTGTCGTTAACTTTGATTAAATTTATAAGTTTCATTCAAATTTTATTATAATAACGGCGGGAATACTTCCAGCAAAACTTTCAATTGGAAAAGTTGTTTTGACCTCGGATCTGGACCAGGCAATTACATCATGGCTTCGAAAGGCCACTTTGCGGCTACATTTGCATTCACTTCAAAAGTGTCGGAAACACAGACCAGCTAGTTACAAGATTTAGCTAAAACCAATAACAACCATCGGGAAACTCTGACATACGGCCTTTTTTCCAATGGTAAGTACAAAGTAGGCATCGATTTGTATTTGTTCAGTATGTACTTGTCTTTTGACACAGTGGACACGCTACTTTAATAATTTGCGTGCGATCTCACACGCTAAGTGTACTGTGTCTTCTTGTTTTAGACGGTTAACGCGCTTCTTTGTTAGACTACTCACACTATCCGAATACTCTAGCCTGCAGAACAGGCGTTATTTTTTTAAGCGTTTCAGGCGAGCGCGGCAGGCGAACGCGAAGCGCGAGGCGAACGCGAAGCGCGAGGCGAACGCGAAGCGCGAGGCGAACGCGAAGCGCGAGGCGAACGCGAAGCGCGAGGCGAACGCGAAGCGCGAGGCGAACGCGAAGCGCGAGGCGAACGCGAAGCGCGAGGCGAACGCGAAGCGCGAGGCGAACGCGAAGCGCGAGGCGAACGCGAAGCGCGAGGCGAACGCGAAGCGCGAGGCGAACGCGAAGCGCGAGGGGAGAAAAAAATAACGCCTGTCCGCACACCATTGTTCGTGCTGTTCCGGCGTTCATATATGAACGCGGCTATCCAATTGGCTGCTCGATATCATGTGATCATAATGGTATGACACATAATAATGGCGTAAACAAAACAGACATTAGACCGGCGAAGCGGAACCGATAATAAAATCACAGCTTTGTCTGAGACAAACCTCACGTAAACTTCAATTCTCTACAAAATGAATGGCTAACTTTTAAAGCTACATCTCTCTCTGCTAAGCTTGAATCTACAGATCGATTTTCGTGACAAATCCTACGAAAACTCAGGGGCACCCAACGACCGAATGTTTCCAAATACGTCAGAAATGTCTAATATGTATTTCTCTATGCTTTAGAAGCCTGTTTGGTTAATTTGAAGCTGCCCTAAAAAATATTTATCTGTTCGGATATCTTAGGGGACTTTGGTCGCTTCGAAAGTTCTAGGGGGCTTTTTTTTTCTCATCCGAATGTTTTAGCTATCCTGATGGGTATTTTCGAAAGTTCGAGGACATGGAGTAGCCAATACTTTCATAAGAAAATTTTAGGAGACATTTTTTTTATACTTGTGCGTATAGCAATGTAGCGAAAATACTAGGCAATATAAATGCTCATCCGAATATTATAGGCGTAAAACCTATTCATCCGAAAACGTTAGGGGGTGTAAATTATACGAATGGCACTGAGTCCTTCCTTATGGTTCCAAACAGTCGTGTGCTGAGTGAGTAGCTGTTGTTTTATATTTTCAGTTTTTTTTAGCAGTGGTTAAATAGCGGGAATTATGTCACCGGCTCTGTTCACCAGTGTTACGTTCAATAAGTCAAAGCAAGCAAATATACGGATATTTCTTCTAATATAAGCCGGTATTGTTTTGAAATGGAGAGACGGTTTATTGATTAATGAATCTCAGTGTGAAGAGATTTCAAGCGTCTACCACGCGACGCTTTAATATCGCGGAATTCGGCCCGTCTGGGAAGTTAAGCGGCCTTAAAGCAAACTGTAAACATAACCCGAAATGGAAAATATTCTGTAAAGGTGAATAGAATAAATAGGTTAACGTAGATTTCTTTTGAAACGTTTCCGCTGCGACCAACTGACCTCCAACCTCAATGGTGTCTGTGTAAAATTAGCTGCTTGCGGGTCGCCGCCGTTTGATAATATAGTTTGCTTGCAGTGCATGCCGGGAAGATGGTAATATCCTCCTTTGTTCTGCTCCTAAGCATAACATAGGAATGCTTTGTTGGTGACGTACACATGTCTATGTAGATTCATACCCAAAATGATATTGATGTGCTGTGTTTATAAAAAATCAGATAGTCATCAGGAAGTGGCTTCTTGCATTTTGAGCCCAGCTGACTATGAATTTCTTAGCTTAGATTCATCATCATCAATCATCATCATCAATCTTTATTTATACACGAAATCGTATCATATTTACATGGTCTTCCTAGGAGTCGTGTGAATTTACACTAGAGTACATTAACTATAAAGATAAAGTACAATGAAAACTACGATCAAGGTTTCTTCAATTTATCAAACTACATTAAACTAAGAATTGAACTATAAAACTTAACTAAATTACACGTAAGAATAAAATGCTATAAAAACTTAAATGATCATTGTTTCATTATAATCTTTCACACATAAAGAGGTTTTAAAATCGTTCAAGTTGGGCCGCTGTCTGATCTCCAAGGGGATCTTGTTCCACAGAACAGATCCCCTGTAGTGTAAGCTACCTTTGGCGTGTTCAGTTCTCGGTCTGGAAATGTAATAATTAAACTCAGAATTTCTAAGATTATGTGTGTGTGTATTTGAAATATTGGTAAAAATCCGCCTCAAATACAATGGGGAAAGATTATTATGGATTTTATACGTAATTACAGCCAACTGTTTTAGTCTTTGGTTTTCTAACCGTTCCCAGCCAAGCTCACCCAACAAATCACTCGAGCGAACCTCATAATTACAACGGGTGACAATTCTTTTTTTTTTTTTTTTTTTTTTTTTTTTTTTTTTTTTGATACAGACTTTATTTATTTACAACACTTACAACACTACTTACAATCTTACATGATTACTTTACTTACTTACTTACAATTACAGTTACTAGCAGGCATTACTTACTTTGCACTTACAGTTTACAGTTTCTTTACTGGGAAATAGTCGAAAAAAAACAGTTGCGCAATTACTGTCTTTTTTTTTTTTATAAAACGCGTATTACATGCATTTAAAGCACTAACTAAACTAGATTAAAGAGAGATATTTTCTAGCCATTTTTAATAAAAATTTAACAGATCGTTATTTTTTGAGGCAATGTACTTTTCTGTCTGATAGTTAATTTTGATTTTTTGTTTGTAACCTTCAATGCACGGGTGTATATTCTTTTTTCTACAATCCCAGATATATAACTTACCGATTAATATTAAATAATTAAGTAAGGGACAAGGTGGGTTTATTCTGCCTATGATGATTTCTTGAATGCTGAGAACTCTTAAATTTTTTGTTACCGTAAAATAATATCTTTCAAAGTGTTTCCAAAATGTATTCGAAAAAGAACAATAAAAAAAGAGGTGGTCTAATGTTTCTGTTTCACTGTTACAAAAGGTACAGTTTTCGTGTACACTAAAACCAATTTTAAATAATTTCTTGTTTGTATAGAGGATTGAATTTAAAATTTTGTATTGGAAGGCTTTTACATAAGGTTCATATACAACGTTATGAGGAAGGGCGTAAGCAAGTTTTAATTCTTCCTCAGTTAAGTTAAAATTTTGTCTTAGTTTCATAGCATTGTTTGGTAGCTGAGCTTTCCTGCTTATTATTAATGTATAGAAGTCTTTCGATTTCTTTTTTGAAATATCAAAAATAACATTAAAGATATAAAATAAGGAAGGCGCATATCGAACTTATTCTCAAGTGTTTTTAAGTTACACGGTATAGAGTGTCTAAGACCAATCCATGTAAGAAAATTGGCTTTTGGAATTTTTTTCCTCATTATTTCGAAAGCATTTATATTATTTAGATTTAGTAACAAATCATTGACAGTGCAAATTCCAGCATTGTAATAAGTTTTATAAAAAACAGGTTTTCCATCAATTCTAATGTCTTTATTGTTCCAGATTATAAAGAGCCAGTATTTCTCTTCAAAGAAAAGATCTCGAAATTCTGACCACCAAAGCAAAAGTTCTCTATAGAAAGTTGAGATTGTTGAAAGATCCTTTATCGAGTAGTTGCACTCAAAGATTAATAAATCCCCAAGTTGTTTTAGAAGGTGTATTAAATAGAACTTCCATGTACTATCACTATTATTAAAAATTCTTTTCAGCCAAGCCAGTCTTAAGGCCTTGATCATACTTTCAATATCTATCATTTTTTAAACCACCTTCTTCGAGAGTGTTTATGGCCGAAAGCCTCGTCACTTTATCTTTTCCTTTCCATAAAAAGGTGAAAATTATGTGATTAACTTGCTTAATAATGTCTGATGGAGTTGGTAATAATGAAGACACGTAGACTAATTTGGGGATGAGTAGAGATTTAATTATAGTAACTTTGCCATAAAGAGATAGCCCTCTTGAAGACCAAATGTTTGTAAGTTTCTTCATCTTATCTAGTTTATCTCGGAAATTTTTTTTCATAGAGTAATAATTGGTCATATGTAAAAAATACACCCAAGGCTTTAATGGGTTCATTTGGCCAATTTATACCGAGTGGTTTTTCATCGTTATTCTTTTGAGACCCAATCCACATACCTTCTGTTTTTGAACTGTTGATTTCAAGTCCGCTTAAATTTTTAAAATGATCTAATTGTTGGAATAGAGCATTTGCCGAGTCCAAATTTGAAAGGACCGCAGTAGTATCATCTGCATATTGTAAAATTTTTGTTTCATTGTTGCCTATTTTAATTCCCTTGATTTTTGGATCTTTACGAATAGAAATTGCCAAGGTTTCAATGACTAGGAGAAAGAGGTACGGAGAGAGTGGGTCACCCTGTCTCACACCTCGCGCTAGGGTGAAAAAATCTGATGCTAAGCCATTATTTATAACGCAGCTCTCGATGTTGTGATAAAATGTTTTGACCCACTTGATTAAGTCAGGCCCGAAATTAAAAGCTTTAAGACAATCAAAAAGGTAGTGCCATTCTACAGTATCAAATGCTTTCTTAAAATCAATAAAAATCAAAATGCCCGGAATGTTTTCATTGTCTGTGAATTCCATGATGTCAAAAATCGATCTTACCGTTTCTCTGATGTGGCGATCTTTCACATAACCTGTTTGATTGTGATGGATAATGTTTGGCAAGACATTTTTAACCCTAACTGCGATTACTTTTGAAATGATTTTAGCATCAACATTAATTAGAGATATAGGTCTCCAATTTTCTATCAGTGTTCGATCTTTACCTTGTTTCTCAATTAGAGTGATGACTGCCTTTCTTTGCGAGCTGGACATTTCTCCATATTTAAAGGACTCTTGTACACATTCCATAAAGGATTCGCTAATTAAATTCCAGCAGATTTTATAAAATTCTATTGGTAATCCGTCATTGCCAGGTGATTTGTTGTTTTGGAAGCTGTTTAAAACAGACTCTAATTCCACAAAAGATATTTCACCTTCGCATGATTCTTTTTGTTCTTCTGATAATGTTGGTATATTTAAATTGCTTAAAAACGGTTCACTGATTTTGATGTTGGTGTCATTGAATTGTGATTCATACAAACTGCGATAAAAGCGTTTCTGTTCTTCAAGTATTTTATAAGGATCAGTTGTAATGACTCCGCTTACGCATAATTTTCTAATATGCTTTTTAACGTTATTTCGTTTTTCTAAATTTGAAAAATACTTTGAACTTCTTTCTCCGTGTTCATGCCAACGAGCTCTCGCGCGAATTATGATACCTTTCGTTTTTTCTTCGTAAAAATTTTCTAGGACTTCTTTTGCTTCATTTAAAAGGTTTTGATTAATGATAGAAGGAACTTCTTCGTATCTCTTTGTTGCTTCTTCATAAGTAGTTTGTATGAGTTTCTCCCTAGCATTCCATTCTTTTGCCTTTTGTTTAGAATAAAAAATTGCATGGTTTCTAATTTTATATTTCAACCAATCCCAGACGGAGCGTTTATCTGAAAGGTTATTTATGCCAGTTGTTTTCCATTCTGGAAAATTATTTTTTAGTTCATTCAGGTAATGTTCATCCTCAAGAAGAGATACATTCATTTTCCAGTAGCCAGGACCTTTGACACTTTGATGTGAGTCCTTTAAAGCAAGGTCGATTGCTGCATGATCTGTTCTTATCGCTGGAATTATATCTGTTGATTCCACAAAATCATGCAAATTGTTTGATATTAGCCAATAATCTAACCGGCAGAATACTTGTGGCGAGCTTTGGCTCCAGGTGTAACTTTTAGTTTGAGGATTTTTGATTCTCCAAATATCAACCAAGTCAAGCTCATTTTGTAAACATTGGATGTTGTCTATTACATTTTTCCTTGGTACCATTACACCACCTCTTTTGTCAAGCTTTGGATTTAGCGGGCAGTTAAAATCTCCACCACAAATAATATTTTCCTCGCAATCTAGATTTTCTGTTTGTAGTGTTTTATGTAGATTTTTGAAAAATTGGCAGGTCAGTTTGTCCTTGTTTGGTGCGTAAATATTAATTAAGACATAAATTTTATCTTCTATTGCTACTTTAAGAATAATAAAACGCCCTGTGGGATCTGACACCGTGTTTTGAATTATGCAATTAAGGCCGTTTCTAATTAACACTGCAACCCCACAAGAATTTGGACTTCCATGCGAATAAACAATTTTTCCACCCCACTCGTTCATCCATTGTTTCTCTTGCTCTATTCGAGAATGTGTTTCTTGTAGAAATATGATGTCAGCTTTTCTTTTGCGACACCATGTGAATATAGTTCTTCTCTTTTGAAAATTACCAACACCCCTTACATTGAGGGAAACTAATTTAAATGCCTTCACCATCTAGCAAATATTTTGTTAATAGTTTTTTTCCTCTTTGATCTGAATACTTTGAACACTAAGAGTCGAGAACCAGAGTGATGTTTCGATATTCTCTACACACGACTTCTTGGTTTCTTTCTATATATACTGCATGTAATAAAAAAAAATAATTTCCCGCACAAAGTTATAGGCAAACACAACACAAACACATAAGCATAATATAAACACAAATAATTTATCGTACCAGCAAGTTGTCTCTTTCGCCGTTCTCGGGATTATATAGAGTATTTCATAATATTTCCATAATAGGGGAGCTTCTTGGTTTCTTTTCCACGGTAGATATGCCCATCGATAATTAATTTGTCGAATTTAAAAAACGCCTTTTTATGTTCCTGTTTCGCTTTCTTCAAGATTGGATACAGTGCCTTGTGTATATCTTCCACTTCTTTTGGATAATCATCAGCGATCCCTATGCCCGTTCCATGCAAATTCTTTAGAAAAGAGCGTACATGTTCTTTGTCTTGATAGTGGCTGAATTTTGCTATGATGGGTCTTGTGTTACGTTGGGATTCTTCTTTAGGTTTTGCACTTGAAATTCGATGCACTCTTTCAAAACGAATGCCTTTAACAGCTTCTGAGGGAATTTGCATTTGATTTGTGAAGAGTTTTCTTACTACTTCTTCGGTTTTTTCTTCTGGTTCTTCTTTTATATTATAAATTCGAATATTTTCTCTCCTAGTATATGCTTCAAGCTTTATGTTTCTTCGCTTAAGAGCCTCAAGGTCAGCATCTATTAAATCTAAGACGTCGCTATGTTCGTCCACAATCACCGTTGTTTTCCCTACCCCCTTCTGAAGTTGCTCGATGTTTCCTTGTGCAAACGTGAGTGACGTTTTCAGATCTTTGACTTCTAGATAGATAGATAGATAGATAGATAGAAACTTTATTTAAGTGTCAAAAGACCTTATAGACCTTCTTCTCGTAAAAGACCTTATAGACCTTCTTCTCGTAAATCAATAATCATACTCTTCAAAGACTGAATTTCTTTAAGTTCTGACAGAACTCTGTTTAGCTTCTCATCTAAAGCGTCAAGACGAGCATCTGTTGAACGGCTTTCCTCTGTCATGGCCGCCACGTGTTCATCACTGTCGTCATCTGTAGGTGTGCTATTCTCTCTTAATCGTTTTCGTTCTTTACGGTCGGCGGATGATTTGTCTTCTTTGTCTTTCCCCATAGAAATGTTGTTCCCACGAGCGGCGAAAGGTTAGAAATTTAGATGAACATTTCTCAAAGAGACGGACACTATCAAAACGTGTCCACCTTCAAAGAGTCACACTGCGCAAGGGTGACAATTCTGGCAGCCCTATTTTGCAGCTTTTGGAGTTTGTCTGATAGACCCTTACCAATATTGTCCCACACAGGACTACAATAATTCAATAATTCAATGAATTAGACGGCTCATTGCTCGTGCGGAGTGAGCGTAGCGAACGGGAGCAGCAACATAAAAAAGAATACAGTAGAAAGCTAGGAACTAGTGTATCGAATAGAAAATGAATGCCGCGGCAAATATGATAAACAAAGGACAATATCTTTAACACGGTAGCACCGTGTGACGATGCACGTCTCATTAAAATTTTCTTTTGTCTCTGTATTGCACGGTAAAAACAATGGCGCGTGTTCGATTTGTAACCGTGCAAAATGACGCGCTAGTAACTAAGTCGAATTTTGCTATTCTCATCCAAAATGTCTACGAAGTAAATACAAATATAGCAAATGTACAAATACGCGTCGATAAAGTTCCAACTTTCACATCGTGTACGTCCACTGTTAAACTAACCTGCGATCAGGCGTTCTTTTTTCGGAGCGCGAAAGCTGTTAAACGGAAAATTTCCTAGTTTTTCCCTGCTCCCATTCCCCTATATCGTTTCCGCAACACCAAGAAATATCCATGATATTGGACACGCAACCTGTTCATTGTGTATTTTATTATGGCTTATATGCAGTGTGCAATAAATTAGTAGACATGGCTGCCGTGATCTCCTGCAGAAATCCCCAATATACGTACTCCCCTATATAGATATGTGCCGTCCCAAAGGGTATGGTTTTTATACCGTTTTGGTCGGAAAACGTTTATAGATTTTGACCATTATGGTCTGAAATCGGGTCAGGTCTGAAAACGGGTATCGATTTTAGAGACCAGGCGTGCGTTTCTCGAAACTCCCGAAGACTTTTCGGGCCCGAAATTTTTTTTTTTTAAATGTAGTTTCTAACGAAAGCCGTCGAAGTTTTTGGCCCACAAATCAGCTAAAGTTGTGTAGTAAACGTAACATTTTATTGCTTAGCTTTCAAAATCAACAAAAACCGAATCTTTATTGGTAAAAATTCTGCACGTAACACAGCTTTTCGGGTCCGAAAAGTTTTCGGGACTTTCGAGAAACGCACGCCAGGTCTAAAAACGGGTTAACTTTGCAAATAAAAAATCTACAAGGCAATGCTCTCACATGTATTAAACTCGATTCACTTTACCAACCTGTGAAATAACAAACGTTACAAATTAACAGTTGATGACTATACAACTTCTGCTCAGTCCACAATAATTAACATCACAATTTATCAAAGAAAACAAACCAGTTGTGTATCAATAATTCCGTAGCTGTTCATTATTCAGCATTGGCACTGCAATTATACGTTAATAATAGAAGCCGCCCAGTCCATCAAAACATTATTATAACATGCCATTCCAAACTTCCGCTCGGGAGCAGAACATCAGAACTTGTGTTGTTTGTTTATTCTAAGATTTCCTTTATTCAATATTAGCACTGCAATTATACGTTAATAATAGAAGCCGCCCAGTCCATCAAAACATTATTATAATGCGCCGATCAATTCGAAACATCAACAACCCCCCCCCCCCCCCCCCCCCCCCCCCCGGGCATGCCCCGGGCATTTGAACATTTTCTATGCCCGGGGAGTCGGCATTTGATGTGAAAGGCCATCCCGGGGGTGGGGAATTTGACTTTGCCCAGGTGGGGTGGGGAATTTGAACCGGAAGTGTTCCAAATATCGGGGTTTTTTTTAGTAGAGGCCTATTAAAGGAAAAAATATCGTTTTTGTTAGTGGCAAATGAAAATGGGGCTAACAAAGCTTTGCAATGTTTTTGAAGGTTTGTAAATTGTATATTTTTATAAAATATAGCTTCAACTGCCATTCAACGCGTACTAGAGATTTCGAAATCAAGATGGCTGACTGTATTGCCAGTCCGCAAAATCAGAATGAACAACAACCTTTCTCTCAGGAAACATTTGTCAGTTGCTATAAAATGCGTTTAGATTAATAAATTTTCACTAGGTGGAATAACGCTTGCAAACGATTTGTTCAAAACCCAACTTTACAACCCTTGCTAAATATTTTTTGCAACATTTGTTGATCACACGAGGAATTACTCAATTCAGAAAAAAATTATCGAAAAGTAAATCCCCAAACAATAACAAATTCATTTCGACGTGGTGTCCACAGCGGAAGTGCCGTGCAGTGAAATATCAGTTGCAAAGTATACGCGGTTCAGTTGAGTATATTCTCGAGGAAAACACTCGGATAAATCAGAAAAACTGAATGCAAAGTATATTTTTTATTCTCACTAAAAACTTTTGATCTTTAGGAGGGGCATTTGACCATCAAATCCTGTGCTGTGGTGGGGTACGTATTTGAATGCAATTTTCGCCCAAGGGGGCGGGAATTTGAACAAGTCGATCTTCAAAAGTTCAAATGCCCGGGGCATTGCCCGGGGGGTTGATGTTGATGTTTCGAATTGATCGGCGCATAACATGCCATTCCAAACTTCTGCTCGGGAGCAGAACATCAGAACTTGTGTTGTTTGTTTATTCTAAGATTTCCTTTATTCAATATTAGCACTGCAATTATACGTTAATAATAGAAGCCGCTTCCATCAAAATATAATTATCACGTACGCCATTCCAAACTTATGCTCGGGAGCAGAACATCAGAACTTGTTCTGATTCCAATACTGACAAAGCGTAAATCAAATTACAATGAACCCGTTTCATTAATATACGTTATTGGAACTGCAATTAAAAATAGAAGCCGCTTCCATCAAAACATAATTATAACATGCCATTCCAAACTTATGCTCGGTAGCAGAACATCAGAACTTGTTTTGATTCCAAAACTGGCAGATCGTAAATCAAATAACAATGTAGCGGTTCCGTCATTTATCTACCCTGGGTGCCAGAGGTTTTTATTTTTTAGTGAAATGCGGTTAACTTCACTTGTGATATTCAGAGACCCGAGGGTGTCATTTTATATCAATATTGCCACTGCAATTGCAGTCATGCTCCGTCACGCGTGACCAGTAATCCACAAGACTGAAATGAACATTTGAATCCTGATTTGAATATTTCTTTGTAATTTGAATATTTCTTTGCAACGTCCGAGATTTGAATGAAACCTTGAAGATCTCTCTGGAAAACACTTTGAAAGTCACGAGTTAACGGAAAAATAACTTCGCTACACGCATATGTAACATTTCAAATAAGGGACGGACCATTTCATTTTTGTGGGGTGGGTGGGGGGGGGGGGGGGGGGGGTGGGCAATTTCTTCTGAGAATGAATTTTTTTCAGCATCATTATTTTCAAGAATTTTTTTTTATTAAAATGCTTAAATTTTTTTTCACGTGCTTTCTTGTGCACGATATTTTTTCTCTTAAATTTCTTTTGCAGTATTTTTTTTTTGGTAATTGCTCAACCCCCCCCCCCCCCCCCCCCCCCCCCCCCACCCACCCCACAAAAATTAAATAGTCCGTTCCTAAAATGATATTTTGCTGCTCTTTGTTTCCGAAAATGCGGTAAAATTCTCACGGGAATTCCGAATCTCGGAATGGATTTAAAAAACCGACGCGTGAACTTGAAAACTCCATTCAAATTTTCAAAAATACAGTCGACTCCCGATAACTCGAACCTTCAAGGGAAATCGAAAAAGGTTCGAGTTATCGGGAGTTCGAGTTATCGGGAGTTGAGAACAAATGACCATAAAGTAAGTGGAAAACCGTGACCACATGCATCCGGGCACGTGCACTTTTATTCTTACAACGTAGTACATTTTTTAAATACTGTAAATCTAATTATAATTGTTTGTAATGGAATACGTAATCAGATGTTTCTTGACACATGTATTGTGCAAGCATAACGTAACGTAACAATAAAAAAAAATCAATGCAAAACATCGTGCCGTTTTGCGAAGGCAATTTTAACTAATTTTCTATTTTTTGCATGCCGATAAGAAGAACGACTGTACTGTTGTGGTGACTGGCAAGGCAGTTAACCGTGGAGATGGGGAAGGGATGCAAGTGCCATGCACACTGAACTTCAAGGGACACAGAAAATGGATTGACATTTTAAAGAAGGAGTTAATCGGCAAAGATTAATGCAATCTGAACTACCCTAAACGGACTGACCTCTAGAATACTTGGCTGCTTAAAAATAAATTCAATGTTTTGTTCTACAGTACTATATTTTTTGACTTGTCACGTCTTGCCGACAAACGTGGTTCGAGTTATCGAGAGTGAAATTATATAGAAAATGACCTGAAGGGAAATGGAAATTACTTCGAGTTAGCGGGAGGTTCGAGTTATCGAGGGTTCGAGTTACCGAGGGTAAAATTACAGTAAATGTATGAACGAAATCCACGGGAAATCGATTTTGGTTCGAGTTAGCGAGGGTTCGAGTTATCGGGAGTCGACTGTACTTATCTTGCGTGACGGAGCATGGCTGCAATAATAGTTCCGCTTCTATCAAGACATAACCGTGATAACATGCCATGCCAAACTTATGCTCGGAAGCAGAACATCAAAACTTGTGTTGTTTGTTGTGTCCAGCACGGCCAGTATCCATAGCGTAAATCGAAAACTGCCTTGCATTTGTTGATATTTATAAGAAACATTTTTTACGTACCAGGACAGTGAGAAAGAAATATGTCAAACTTTAAGAACGCGTTAGGGAAGTACCAACAATGCGATCGATCTTTGTTCTCTTACTGTGAAAATGAGGTGTCGTGTCTTTCCTCTTACTATAACAAAGCGTTAATACTATATAATTATAATTAAGCAGAATTAAGAAACGTTTTGACAGTTTGTTTTGAGTAAATAGGCTTATTGTTGTCCTGAGTTTGGCCGTTGTTACGTCTCTTGGCGGTTCTGTTGTTCTGCTCCTGAGCAGGGGATTTGAAGCATGCATTTTATATGCGGATTCAAAGTCAGCTGAGCGCTAAAAACTTCCCTAAAAAGGTAATAATAATAGTTATGGCAATTATAAATATTTAATTATAAAGTATAAGTAATTATAGGTAATTATAAAATTAGGCATGCTTCAAATCTTATGCTCAGGAGCAGGACATTAGAAGTCTTAGAACTAGCAAACACTATAAATAAGAGAAAGACTTGAGTTGAGGTACATTACATGTACATGTACTTTGCTTGTGCATTTGGTTCCCGCAAACATCCCAGGATCGATCATCAAGTTACAAGTTAATCCGAGGTAAGTGAATGAATTAATCGAAGCTTAAACATTAGATACTCATTTTACTTGATCGTACCTTATCGAAGAAAAGTATCAAAACTTTGGAACGCATTTAAAACTCGTCTCAGTGCATAGGAAATTACGTTTTTTTAGAGCGCAAATATATCAATTCTATGAAAGATATAACCTCAGGCTCTTTTATCTCAAACATCTGTCTTGTTAGAGCGGCGACAATTTTGTAGAACAATGAAAAACCAATCCAGAGAAATATTTAGATAAAAAAAAAACAATCTATAGCTCCAAAAAGGCTTCAAACTACGCGAACATTTTGTTGTGAAAAGTTAACTCACTTCGCGCGAACAATGCACATATTTGGTTGTTGTAAAGATACAGGTCACATAGAACTGTCCCAATGCAGCAGTGGTGTCGAGGGCAATAGCGTAGGGTGCGGTTCTTCCAACAACAAGCTTTATTTGCATGACTATAAACCGATTACAGTATTGCAAAAGCGTAAGATTATATAGAAAGTTAACAAATAAAACTTACAAACAAACAAAATAATACTCCCAGGTCAAAGCGCTTTCAAAAGAACGAACTGTGAAATGTTAAAAAGTAAACCCTTTCTTACAATTTATACACGACTGGTTCTTAAAAGTGTTCAATTTTGCATGTGTGTATATTTAAATTTGATTGCTCACCTAGGAACTTGCAAATTACTTCAATGGAACAACTTTCCATCAAGTCTGAAATGTTTTTGTATGTACTTTAAAGAAACGACCGAAGAACGTCTGTTGTGGTACACTATTATTGTTAACAGAAGCTTATCGCGTAGAATGTTATGAGCTTCTGTTGTTAATTAAAAGTGTTCGTAAGCTAGAGCTGATAAACTCGGGGTTTTTTTATTTCAAATATCCATATGAACTTTTCTATTCTTAAACCGTGTTTTTCGATTTTGCTTTCGGACAACCGAGCCTAATATAACACATATAGCTGTGGTCATGAAGCAACAAAATTGAGATTGAACATTGAACGTGTTGAGCGGTTTTTTACCCGGGTGAAGTTTTTTTACGTGCACCAAGGTTTTCAAAAAGGCAAATTTTCCATGCCATGTCAATGATATTTCCGCGTGTGCATTTAACAACAGAATAATTCATATCACGCAAAACTAAATTTTTCAAATCACGCACACCTTTATTAAGTTAAAAAACGTCAGACAACCAATCAACTCTTAATGGATCAATTATTATCGCCTGGCTGTTCGCCAGAGCATAGAAAGAGCATGTGTGCATTTAATAACTTTCATAATTCAAACCTTAATTACTATACATCGAACAATTTGATAGTTATAACCCCCAAAGTGATTAGAACATGCGAGCCATGTCCTAACTTTATAATTGAGGAAGTGTCAGTTTTATTATAAAAAGTGAGCCAATGCGCAAACCGTTTGCGTGTCTGAAAAACGTCAGCCAGATAATCAACCCCTTCAGGAATTTTCGTAGAAAAACAAAAAATCCTTGTTTGGATTCGCGAATGCGGATTCGGATTTTCCCAAACATAAGCGGCCTAAAGCTTTGAAGCGTTTTTATCATTCGTATAAATATAAACAACGTTAACCCCGCTTGCCTTGAACCATGAGTTGTAGTAAATAAATCAGTTTGTCACTGAGCAGTACTTTCATGTAGCTGCTGTTTCACCATTCTATACAAGGTAGGCTAAAACTTTTGATTCTGTAGATAAAATCCTAAAGTTCTACAGCAGCACTGCCTGATGGTATTGTTTGATATTCAGTGGTTTGCAAAATTCGATTTGGGATTTTGTCTAGCATATTGGTTCCGTCAACTGTCTTACATTCCTGATTATTTCATGACGCTGATAATCGGTTTAACAGGTTTCAGTAGCCGTCTCAGACTTTCACAGACTCTAGCAATAACACTTTGATTTGCATCTTGAGATATAGAAATTTTAAGAAAAACGACAAAACGTTTTAGTTTGAAAAACATGTTTCGACAGCAACTTCTGTCATCTTCAGTTAATAAGTAATGTACAAAGCGTTGACAGTGAATATATAAGTGGGAACAAATGTTAATTATGCTAGTAACAACAATGTAAATAAAAGCGTGGCAATGTGAGAATTATAAGGATAGTTTCAAATTTACATGATATAATTGTTGATTCAAAAATTGTTGATTCAGATATAGAAACAAGTAAATTAAAACTGTATATTCACACGTCTTCATCCCTTTTTCAGGTCTGTTATAAAAATGAAAGGTAGCATGCTTTTTTCACTGGGCTTGATGATGTTGTTATTAGCCCTATCTTGCGATGCAGGTACAGTGACTTTTTTAATTATAATTCTTGAGAAAAATAACAATAGACCAATTCCGATATATTAAAATTCAAAACTTGGCTCCGAGGCTTGGGGGAATAAAACAAAAGAAATGAATAATTCAACGCTGAACCTCAATGTGATTTCTTTTGTTTTATTCTCCCAAGCCTCGGAGCCAAGTATGAATTTTAATATATCGGAAACATGTAAATGCCCACTTTCATTAAAGGTGGCTCCATATGGTTTTCTAACCGCTCGAGATCCGGGTGCGAAAATGGCGCGAGCATTAATGCCAACAAGCCAAAATCAACTGGCGGCTCAATGCGAGCTTGCGAGGTGACAAAAAAAATTGAGGAAAAATTGTATGATACACATATGTTGAATAAAATCGAATCTGGGTGATATATAATGACTATCGTAAAAGTCAGAGTCGAAAGTTCACGCGTATACTAAAAAATCGATTCCTTGGCAAATTTCCATTCTATGATGTCATTGTTGATGAGAAAACCTAGAAAACTTGAGATTCAGAGATTTCTCGCGTTTCCTTAGTTGAAATTCCGTAACTTTTGGCAGAAAGATCAAACCTTTTAATTCCTCTTTTGTGCCAATTAATCAGGAAAATTTATCAGACCAATTTTTAGTTTTAGCCAGAAAACGTACATTTGCAAAAAAAAATAAGAGAGAGAGAGAGAGAGAGATTGATTGATTGATTCACTTTTATTTGAATACGGTCATTTCATAAGTTACATAACTTCTTTACATGAAAGCCGTATAGAAACAGAAGTAAATACTGTACAACTACACTAAAAATATGTACAAATAATAAAATATAGTAAAATGTAGTCAACAGTTTGCCTGCCTACTAGCCAGTTTTCTTTTAAAGATAGCTTTAGATTCGGACGCTTTTATGTCATTTGGTAATGAATTCCACAGCTTTCCTCCTCTGTACGAGAAAGAGCCTTTATAATATTCTGTTTTTGGAACGTAGTCCAGTACAACATTATATTCCGTATTTCTTAGCATAGACTTATAAGGGTTGTTCTCACAGACATTCGAGAAAAGATCGCTTAAGTAACTAGGTACATTTCCATTTACTGTATCATACATTACTAGACTTAAGTGCCTTTGACGCCTTGAGGCAAGCTCTTCCCAGTTTACTGGTTGTTTTCGTATTTGTGCTGAACGAACGTCATAACCTTGAAAGGTTATTATACGTGCAGCACGATTTTGTAGTTTCTGGATCCTAGTGGCAAGTCCTTGGTCTAAATTGTCCCAAACAACGTTGCAGTAGTCGAACACAGGCTGGATAAGAGATTTGTAAATAGTACTTAGAATATCTAAAGGTACATAATCACGTGCCTGTTTTAGACCACTGATGGATCGATTGACTTTTGAACAAAGTTTGTCAACATGCTCGTTCCATTTAAAATTTTCATCTAAGTGAATTCCTAAATATTTTGTTGTTTGGACTCGTTTAACATGATTGTTGACAATCTTAATTGGAAAATCTCGTCCTAAGTTAGATAGTTTGAAGGTAGTTGTTAAAAACATATACTCCGTTTTAGTGACATTTAAGCTTAACTTATTTGCAAGAAGCCAGTCCCTAACGCGAGTTAGAGAGAGAGAGAGAGAGAGAGAGAGAGAGAGAGAGAGAGAGAGAGAGAGAGAGAGAGAGAGAGAGAGAAAAGAAACTGCCATTGTAACCCTTATATGTTTCGACTTTAATGGATTCCATAGAACGGATTGAAATATTTAACAAAACAAAGTTTGCAACAAGGTTGCAGGTTACCCAAAAGTTAAATTCTATAATGATCTTAAATAGTAAAAGTCACTACAATGAGGTTAAAATTGTTCCATTTAAACGTTAATTTAAGATGAAAATTCGAAATTTCAATAAACATCCCAGTTGCAATGGAAACGCCACCTGTCATACTGTCATACATATTTGTCACACAAATCTTCAAAGTGAAAGTCAGGGCTGGCACTCCCCCCTCCCCTCCCCCTCCCCTCCCCTCCCCCTGTTATGAATAGGGTTAAATTGTAAGATCTCAACAATTGACTACACAAGTGAACGAATCGCTTGACTTTTCTAAATCGACATATGATAGTTTAGATTAGCTGGAATTTTTCGATTTTGTGAAATTTACCGAGAATATAGAACTGCCGGCCATTTAGTGTTTTCGACACCTTGACCGGTTACCGGCCATATAGTCACAGCGTTAAAAATAAACACTTAGCTTTATATCCCTTCAAAAACGCTTGACTTGCGCATGCAGAGTTACGCAGCCACAAATTATGCGGTCTTAACCACTGATTGAGAAATGCCAAAACCGGTCTTGAGTAGCAAACCGCGAAAAACTGCAGGGAAAAAAGATTTTGCAAACCGTTTTCTCTGCTAAACACGACAAAAGTGTTTACCGTAGCTGACGTGATATCGGTTGTGTAGCCGCGGGAAGAACGCGAAACGCAAAGCCTCGTTTGGTTTAAAAATTTCTAAAATCCTGGATGTTGCGCGACTTCGTTGTACGCGCCCGCGAAACATTCCGCTAGCCATGACCATGAAAAATGACGGGCATGGTTCTATGAGTATGGAGCTCCGCTATAATATATCGTTGTTTTATTCTATTGTTGCAAAAAACTAAATAAATGAATAAAAAAAAACCATTTCAGTCTTCAGACAGTGTTTCGTGTCTAAAAGAAAGGATTAGTTAGCAAAGTTAAAACAAATGACTGAAATGTGATCCCCGCTTTCAATCAGTGCACAACACCTATACTTACTCCACCTTACCTTCAGCAATTATATTCCAACTATAATAACGCATTTTTCACAATTGTCAACACTACCAACGCGACAGAAAGGTAAAAAATACACAGTTATGGCAATTTTCGACTCAAAAATCCGATTAACTATCTTTATTGGTTTAAATATTTTTTCACTGACACATTGTGTATAAACTCTTAGCATCGCGCGAGCTTGCTTAAGAAGAAATGGTGTACAGAAGAGATTTAGATGTGGCAACTTCTGTTATTTACCTTTTTTAGTTAAACCAGTTACAACCGTATTACTTGACCATATAAATGTTACATAAAAGTACAATGTTTAGCAAATTTGGAGCGCGAAAAACTCTCCTACCTCCGCTACTCCCTCCCCCGGGCGCCATCAAAATTCCATGTCGGCTCTCCCTCGACAGATAAAAACAAAAACTCGACGAGGTATTCGTACTGTGTTAAATGTAACTTTCTTTTCCTTTTCAGATCAGTGTCAAGGATTGCGGAATGAGGGCTTAAAATTTCATGATGAATGCGGTCAGTTGTGCACCTGTATGGGCGGTCGCCTAACAAACTGCACCCGAATCAGGAAAGAATTCGTTTCCATGAGCCAAGAAGATCGAGCGCGTTACATACGCGCTGTTAAAAACGTCTCTACTGATCCGCGTTACAAGTTGGACTATGAAAGCCTGCTCCAAAAGCACTATCACTTATTCTTTACAGGTCAGCTTAGACTATATGGCAATGGAGTTGGCTTTAAATTTATAATTCATGTATTCCTTGCAAATAACTGGCAAAAAACATTGAGCCCTTTCCAGCAAAGATACATTTATATAAACGGCTTTGACATTTCACTATAGACAGAAAGTGTATCAAATACAAATTTAATTTCCAATACAAATTGAATTCTATTTTACAGTCAATATAAAATAGACATTGGAGAATGATGCGGCTTTCCTTTCTTGCTATAAATATAAATAATATTAGGTTATGGGTTCCCGTATTCTGGCATTTATGGCCGAAAATAAATAAATTAAATATTTTTTCCTGAGGAATACACACCAGCCAAATTAATGAGCAACAGTAATGAACAAACGAGGAGTGCTCAATTACCTTCCATTTGAATGCGCACTTTGAGATCTTATTTTGTATAATTCAGTCTATTGACTGTACAATTTTCTCTTTCTTCATCTTATTGCGTTGATAGACATTCACCAGAAAAAACACTTCCTTACATGGCATCGCTGGTTTGTGCTACAATATGAAAATCTCCTCCGAAGAGCCGACTGCCGTGTCACCGCTGCTTACTGGGACTGGACCGCCAGCAATCCTTTCGATACGTCGGATAATGGCGTGTGGAACAGCAAAGACTTTGGTTTTGGCGAAAACGGTTCTGGCAATTCGTTGTGCGTCCCGACGGGTCCTTTTAAAGAGGGCTGGAAAATGTTGCCACCTACTGAAGAGGCAACTAATCCAGATTGTTTAGCCCGGAACTTCACTCCAGTATCTCAGGTACCGAGAGAGGAAGATTTACAAGAGCTCTTAAATATTTCAGCTTCTAACTTCACCGAATTCGAGTGCAGACACCGAGCTTGTCTCCATAATATAATCCATTATAACGTCGGCGGCACGATGTTTACGTTTAACGCCGCTGCCGCGCCAGAGTTCTTTCTTCACCATAGCATGGTTGACAAGATCTGGAATGACTGGCAGAAGAAGGGAGACGAATATAAGAATGCCTACTTTCCGACAGTTCACCAGCTTATGCCATGCACCAGTTATAGACCAGAAGAACTCATTGATTTGTCTAATCTACCCGGAGGTGTACGAGTGGAATATGAAGAAAATGCTGTGGTTCGTCGAAGAGGTAAGTAACAATCGTTACATTTTGGTTTATTACGCAGTGCGTCGATCATTTGGGTCACTGCAGTCGCATTGACTCCTTAGGCTTTACTCCACATTTTCTTTCCCTATCAGGTATTCCGCCCCGTCAGCGGCGCGTGAGCATGGTGTTGGGCTGATCCCAATCACTTTATGATACAGCAGCTGGCGGTATCCCTGCGATGAACAAACATCCCATCCAGGAAAACGTAGCAATTCTCCTTGAAACCGGACACGTGTTTGTCACTTGTGGCTTGTCACTTCCCTTATCGCTATAGCAGAATCAGTTAAATATTCGTCACACTCAGAACTTTTTACGTTGTTAAGATTGCATACAATTGAACTTAAAACTGTGTTACCTTATAGGTCAAAGCTTGAATAAAAGACATCGTGTCAGACGTGCACTGCGGCCCTGGTCTGAACGGATCCCCGATTGGCCCGCCTTTGACGCTGAGTTCAAGTGTGGCGAATGTACCGCACAACAACTACTACAAACGATCATGATTTGATGCTTTTTCAATATGCATGTTTAGACAGTCAATAGTTTATTAATACGGTTAATTAGTAGTATATATTACGTTGTTTTTTTATTGTTATAATGAAAGCCTCTCTAATTCAGTTTCGGTTTTTCAACTATCTGTACATGTCTACATAGTTAATCGAGAGACTGCTCATGAAACCTTGCAGACTTCAATGGCGATAACAAAGGAGCTACAATTTATGTTCAACCGTACCTGACCGTGCACGTCTTGTTTTTTGATCATATCCTATGACTGAATAACTTAATATCATTTCTCTTAAGGTGGCTTCTTAGTTTTTTTACAAAAGCACCTACACTAACTTTCACGAATAACGATACGACGCCTAATTTTCTTGTCTTTCACTGAATTTTGGTTCAAGAAATTATTCCAATGTAGCTCTGCTGAAACAGCATTTAAAGAATGGGAAATATTTTGCAAGAATTGACTTTAATTTTATAGTTCTAGTTTACTTTTGCGATTTCTTTTTAACTTTGCTATCTTGCAGAAATAGTTACGGACAAAAATTTTGGAAAAAATAATAATAGTTAATATTTATAGAGTGCAAATTCCATAAAGAAATGATCAAATGCGCTTAAGAAAATAGATCATAGCGTCGGACGTTTTACCAATGTCACAGGACTTCGTGACTGATTTAATTTTGAAAAAAGTAATATATGGACATCAGCTTTTGTATCTCAAACTTTGCAAAGTTAGAAAAATTCTCCTAACGAAACGCGAGAAAATCCGCTGCTAATGTTTCTGTTTGACGTTATCGTGTGAGCGCTCGGAAAGTTATTAAAGCTGGTGTCACTAACACTTCAGGGAGCCACCTTAAATGATTAGTAACCGTTTAATTTTTTTTACTTAAAATAATGCTCCATGTAGGTATACAGTGTATCTTGGACGGTTGATGTTTCAGAAAAGCAGTTGCGGTGGCGCTTAAATCTTTCATGCATCCAAAATTTCTTCGGTTAATTTATCTACAAAAGTACAGTGACTGTGATGCAATCTAACTCGAATTTTGAATTCACCTTTAACGCACATGTAAACGTTGTCACATTTCGCAATTTTTTTTCGCATTGACTCGCAACATAAAAGTTTTTCGATAAGCTTGGACTTGGATAATTGTTAGCCGAATGTTTCAAATTACCGTGTTGCTCCGTGACTGTAAAATTGCATGTGTTTTGGCGAGTTCCCTCTCATACACTGTACTCGCATTGCATATACCCTATCGAATTTTGGCGTAAATTTGATTGTAATTTCGTTATCATGTATATCTAGTAAACTGTGTGCCGAATATAAAGGGGCATGTTTAGGCTCAACAGTGAGCAGCACAGTATAAAAACTCGTGATCAGTGCATATATTGTTATAGGAAAGGGAAGCTGGTCGTTCCTTCACAGTTATGGCCTCTAAATACTGAAACAGCCCGACAATGGACCTAATTCGCTTGGGCGTATTTGTTTACCCATTAGAGACCACGTGTCATTCCCCTGGGTATTATTTCTTTCTTTTCCGTTAACGCTTGAGAAGGTTCATTAATATGCATGTGGCTCAGACAAAGAATTTAACTCCCAAGAGGTTTGTATTGGGAAAACATTACGCCCAGTCTATTAACTTAAGATCTTTTCTAAAGATCAGTCAATGTTTTTAAAAGAGGTCTCTGTCAGCACGTTCTTTCTTTTCAAAATAAACATTATCAGCTTAGTAGTTTTCAACCAATTTATATTAAGCAATAAGATTAAAGGAATTTTTGCTATTTTAAGTTGTAAGCATTTGTAACTTTTTACAGTTGTTAGCATTTTAGGTAGCATAAGTTTAATTTTCGATGTCATTTTGTCACATATTTGTGTCAAAATAATTGCTTCTGTGTCAATGTGATTTTTTCTACATAATGCCAACTTTTTATACATTAAATAAATCATGATTATTTCGTTCATGAAGTGGTTATTTTTTTTTTATATCAAGTTGGGTGCACATTTTTATAAAGCAAGAAGGGGGAGAAATTGCCATCAGCTGCAGTCACGCCAAAGGAAACCCTTAAAGGGACACTGTCACGAGGGCGCATGCGCGAGTTTTTCGAATCGAAACTTGAAAAGTTCAGCCTGAATTTTTCAAGTTGAACCGTCAATTTCAAAATGGCGTCGACTGGTGGCGGCGGTGGAGGGAAAAAAAACAATTCGGGACGGAAGAGGAAGTTCGACTATGAATTTCTTAGCTTAGATTCATCATCATCAATCATCATCATCAATCTTTATTTATACACGAAATCGTATCATATTTAGTCAACTCTCGCCTTGCGGACACCCCGCTATTACGGACGCTCGCTATTACGGACAAATTTCAGATCCCCGGCGGAAACTATAGAGGTTTGACTGAAAACAACTCCCGCTATTACGGACTCTCGCTATTACGGAATTACGGACACTTTTGTGGTACCAACGTAACAATTTTATTGTTTTCACTCTCGATAAAGCGGACACTGAAAAGTTCTCATGTAACATGATTACGTAAAATGGCAGTCTGTTCTTCTTCATTTGTCAACAAACACTTCAAAATAGTCTGGAATGTTTATTTTCTCGTACGGCCGGTCAGACTTGTTTCATGTAGACTTTTCGGTATCTTCACTTCAGCTTGCGCCTTTTCCTTTTAGGCTCTTCAGTCGCTAAGCCCTCATCCTCCTTTCTCAACGACTTCCTAGCACTCTCGCTACTGTTGATCAGCTCGTCCAGTCTTTCAAGATATGTTTGGTCACCATACAGTTCATAAATGACTGGAATCTCAAGCCCTTGACCGCCACCTCTGTTAATCCTCTTCCCGCAGATTATAGACAACCCTCTGTGGTTGTCCCTTTTCAAAAAGCACGACACAATTTTCGACAGCCCCAGAGGAATGTGTCCTACAATGCGTCCATTTTCTTCTGTTACGGCCACAGCAAACCTATCTTTTGCATTTTCTGGTTCTCGCTGAAGTGTCAATTGCTTGTTAATTTCAGGCTCAAATACATCTTTGTAGGCGTGATGACCTCTCATCCAAGAAAAATATCGCTTGCATTCCTCATTAGTACGTTGTTCTGCCATGATGTATTAATAATGTACTGTTCACGAATTGCAAGTCTTGCGAGTTATGATGAATGCGTGTTACAAAATGTACTTTCACTGCGTGAACAGCGCGTGTTCGCATTACGAAACGTAATTTCCGGTTTCAGAAAACTATTTCACAAGCCATGTGCCATGTGCTTTGGTCATTCGATCGAGTTAACTGCAGCTGAACAAGTTTTCTGGATTTTCATCTACCTTTTGTCATGTCAGAGCGGAATTCCAGTAAGAAATCAAAAAAACAGAGGAATGAGCTGTCTTTGGATCAGCGTTTCAAAATAGTAGAAGAACACGAGGGAGGAAATAGCTCCGTACGTCAACTTGCTGAAAAGTATGCGTGTGGAAAAACCCAAGTAAGCAACATTCTTAAGAATAAGGAAAAAATAAGAGAAGAGTATGAAAGAGGGCTGCCTATAGCAAGAAAGCGAAATCGTACTTCCCAGTACTCGGACCTAAACGATTCTGTTTGGGAATGGTTTAAGAAGAAAAACGACCAGCATGTACCAGTTGACGGCCCCATGATCCAAGAGTTTGCACAAAAGGCAGCAGAGCATCTTGGTTACTCTGATTTCAAGGCATCAAGTGGTTGGCTCACAAGGTTTAAAGAGCGACATAATCTTTCCCAGCACAAAGTTTGCGGAGAATCAGCGGACGTCTCAGAAGATACAGTGGTTTCGTGGAAAGAGCGTCTGGGATCCATTATTTCTGGTTATGACCCGACAGACATTTGGAACCTGGATGAAACCGGCTTCCTGTTTCGCGCCTTACCCGAGAAGAGCCTTTCAGAGAAAGCCAAAAAATGTAGGGGTGGCAAGAAATCAAAGGAACGCTTAACTGTCGCCTTGCTGGTTTCTGCAACAGGGGAAAGGAGAAAGCCCATTGTCATTGGAAAATTCGCAAATCCAAGGTGCCTGAAAAATGTCAATAGAAATGATCTGCCTTGCGAATATTTACATCAAGCCAAGGCATGGATGACGTCAGATCTCCTCCACAAGATTCTAAGCCAATTGAACAGCTTCTTCAAAAGCAAAGACAGGTCAATATTGCTTTTTCTGGACTCTGCTGGTTGCCACCCGTATGACCTTAAAGGCCGTTACTCCAATGTCAAACTTGTGTTTTTTCCTGTAAATTGCACGTCAAAACTTCAACCCCTAGACTTAGGCGTAATCCAGAACTTTAAGGTACACTACAAGAAGTTACTGTTAAGGCATGTTATCACCCTGGCTTCGGAGGAAAACAGCGCAAGTGGCATCGCTAAAACCCTCGATGTTCTGCAAGCCATGAACTGGATGGCAACTGCATGGTCCAAAGTCGAGGCTTCAACAATAAGCAAGTGCTTTGCTGCTGGTGGAATATCAGCTGACGTTGCAGACGTAGAAGATGAAGGCGACCCTTTTGATGACCTGGACACAGAACTTCAGGATCTGATTGAACATGCTGCACCTGGCTGTGGTATTAGCACCGAGACATTCATCCGATCAGAAGAAGAATTACCAGTCTGTTATAGCATTTGCAACGAACAGCAGCTTCTGGACTCAATCAGTAACCAGAGTCAAGAAATTGTGATTGAAGATGATGGCGAAAGCGGGAGTGAAAACGAAGAGAGTGAAAGTTCATCTGCGGCTTGCCCACAGACTTCCACTCTAAAAAGCTTTGCATAAGTTGTTGCCAGTGTTCAAGAAATACAGCGTTTCCTGGTACAGCATGGGCAAGTCTCACTGGCAAGTGATTTTAGTAGTCTTGGTGATAAAGTCAGTGAAACTGCTGTCAAACGAAGAAAGCATCAAAGCACGCTGGATGACTATTTTAAGAAGAAATAAAAGCATGTGATATCTGACTTAAACAGCCTGACGTTTGGCCAGGTTTCTTTTCAGTTGATGACAGTCTGCACAGTGAACTGCAGGGAACAGTTACTGTTTGAAATAGACCGAGTTTGACCGTCTTTTTTTAAATTAATATTTCAGTTTCAGTTCACGTTGTTACGTTTTTGTTCGGCACGGCAATTGAAGGACCGTATCGTTTAAATGTGGTGTTTATCGTATACTTGGCACATTTAACACATTAAAGATATAAAATTACCCCACTGGTATAGTGTATATTAACTTAGCACCCTTTAATGGCACTTTTATTTCCGTACCCCGCTATTACGGACTCTCGCTATTACGGACACTAAACGCCGGTCCCGAGGGTGTCCGTTATAACGAGAGTTGACTGTACATGGTCTTCCTAGGAGTCGTGTGAATTTACACTAGAGTACATTAACTATAAAGATAAAGTAAAACTACGATCAAGGTTTCTTCAATTTATCAAACTACATTAAACTAAGAATTGAACTATAAAACTTAACTAAATCACACGTAAGAATAGAATGCTATAAAAACTTAAATGATCATTGTTTCATTATAATCTTTCACACATAAAGAGGTTTTAAAATCGTTCAAGTTCGTTCGTTCGTTCGTTCGCTGCCTGATCTCTAAGGGGATCTTGTTCCACAGAACAGATCCCCTGTAGTGTAAGCTACCTTTGGCATGTTCAGTTCTCTGTCTGGGAATGTAATAATTAAACTCAGAATTTCTAAGATTATGTGTGTGTGATTTGAAATATTGGTAAAAATCCGCCTCAAATACAATGGGGAAAGATTATTATGGATTTTATACGTAATTACAGCCAACTGTTTTAGTCTTTGGTTTTCTAACCGTTCCCAGCCAAGCTCATCCAACAAATCACTCGAGCGAACCTCATAATTAGAACGGGTGACAATTCTGGCAGCCCTATTTTGCAGCTTTTGGAGTTTGTCTGATAGACCCTTACCAATATTGTCCCACACAGGACTACAATAATTCAATAATTCAATGAATTAGACGGCTCATTGCTCGTGCGGAGTGAGCGTAGCGAACGGGAGCAGCAACATAAAAAAGAATACAGTAGAAAGCTAGGAACTAGTGTATCGAATAGAAAATGAATGCCGCGGCAAATATGATAAACAAAGAACAATATCTTTAACACGGTAGCACCGTGTGACGATGCACGTCTCATTAAAATTTTCTTTTGTCTCTGTATTGCACGGTAAAAACAATGGCGCATGTTCGATTTGTAACCGTGCAAAATGACGCGCTAGTAACTAAGTCGAATTTTGCTATTAATATTCTCATCCAAAATGTCTACGAAGTAAATACAAATATAGCAAATGTACAAATACGCGTCGATAAAGTTCCAACTTTCACATCGTGTACGTCCACTGTTAAACTAACCTGCGATCAGGCGTTCTTTTTTCGGAGCGCGAAAGCTGTTAAACGGAAAATTTCCTAGTTTTTCCCTGCTCCCACTCCCCTATATCGTTTCCGCAACACCAAGAAATATCCATGATATTGGACACGCAACCTGTTCATTGTGTATTTTTATTATGGCTTATATGCAGTGTGCAATAAATTAGTAGACATGGCTGCCGTGATCTCCTGCAGAAATCCCCAATATACGTACTCCCCTATATAGATATGTGCCGTCCCAAAGGGCATGGTTTTTAAGCCGTTTTGGTCGGAAAACGTTTATAGATTTTGACCATTATGGTCTGAAATCGGGTCAGGTCTGAAAACGGGTATCGATTTTAGAGACCAGGCGTGCGTTTCTCGAAACTCCCGAAGACTTTTCGGGCCCGAAATTTTTTTTTTTAAATGTAGTTTCTAACGAAAGCCGTTGAAGTTTTTGGCCCACAAATCAGCTAAAGTTGTGTAGTAAACGTAACATTTTATTGCTTAGCTTTCAAAATCAGCAAAAACCGAATCTTTATTGGTAAAAATTCTGCACGTAACAGAGCTTTTCGGGTCTGAAAAGTTTTCGGGACTTTCGAGAAACGCACGCCAGGTCTAAAAACGGGATAACTTTGCAAATAAAAAATCTACAAGGCAATGCTCTCACATGTATTAAACTCGATTCACTTTACCAACCTGTGAAATAACAAACGTTACAAATTAACAGTTGATGACTATACAACTTCTGCTCAGTCCACAATAATTAATATCACAATTTATCAAAGAAAACAAACCAGTTGTGTATCAATAATTCGGTAGCTGTTCATTATTCAGCATTGGCACGCAATTATACGTTAATAATAGACGCCGCCCAGTCCATCAAAACATTATTATAACATGCCATTCCAAACTTCCGCTCGGGAGCAGAACATCAGAACTTGTGTTGTTTGTTTATTCTAACATTTCCTTTATTCAATATTAGCACTGCAATTATACGTTAATAATAGAAGCCGCCCAGTCCATCAAAACATTATTATAATGCGCCGATCAATTCGAAACATCAACAACAACCCCCCCCCCCCCCCCCCCCCCCCGGGCATGCCCCGGGCATTTGAACATTTTCTATGCCCGGGGAGTCGGCATTTGATGTGAAAGGCCATCCCGGGGGTGGGGAATTTGACTTTGCCCAGGTGGGGTGGGGAATTTGAACCGGAAGTGTTCCAAATATCGGGGGTTTTTTTTAGTAGAGGCCTATTAAAGGAAAAAATATCGTTTTTGTTAGTGGCAAATGAAAATGGGGCTAACAAAGCTTTGCAATGTTTTTGAAGGTTTGTAAATTGTATATTTTTATAAAATATAGCTTCAACTGCCATTGGCAACGCGTACTAGAGATTTCGAAATCAAGATGGCTGACTGTATTGCCAGTCCGCAAAATCAGAATGAACAACAACCTTTCTCTCAGGAAACATTTGTCAGTTGCTATAAAATGCGTTTAGATTAATAAATTTTCACTAGGTGGAATAACGCTTGCAAACGATTTGTTCAAAACCCAACTTTACAACCCTTGCTAAATATTTTTTGCAACATTTGTTGATCACACGAGGAATTACTCAATTCAGAAAAAAATTATCGAAAAGTAAATCCCCAAACAATAACAAATTCATTTCGACGTGGTGTCCACAGCGGAAGTGCCGTGCAGTGAAATATCAGTTGCAAAGTATACGCGGTTCAGTTGAGTATATTCTCGAGGAAAACACTCGGATAAATCAGAAAAACTGAATGCAAAGTATATTTTTTATTCTCACTAAAAACTTTTGATCTTTAGGAGGGGCATTTGACCATCAAATCCTGTGCTGTGGTGAGGTACGTATTTGAATGCAATTTTCGCCCAAGGGGGCGGGAATTTGAACAAGTCGATCTTCAAAAGTTCAAATGCCCGGGGCATTGCCCGGGGGGTTGATGTTGATGTTTCGAATTGATCGGCGCATAACATGCCATTCCAAACTTCTGCTCGGGAGCAGAACATCAGAACTTGTGTTGTTTGTTTATTCTAAGATTTCCTTTATTCAATATTAGCACTGCAATTATACGTTAATAAAAGAAGCCGCTTCCATCAAAATATAATTATCACGTACGCCATTCCAGACTTATGCTCGGGAGCAGAACATCAGAACTTGTTCTGATTCCAATACTGACAAAGCGTAAATCAAATTACAATGAACCCGTTTCATTAATATACGTTATTGGCACGGCAATTAAAAATAGAAGCCGCTTCCATCAAAACATAATTATAACATGCCATTCCAAACTTATGCTCGGTAGCAGAACATCAGAACTTGTTTTGATTCCAAAATTGGCAGATCGTAAATCAAATAACAATGTAGCGGTTCCGTCATTTATCTACCCTGGGTGCCAGAGGTTTTTATTTTTTAGTGAAAATGGCGACCGTTTATGCGGTTAACTTCACTTGTGATATTCAGAGACCCGAGGGTGTCATTTTATATCAATATTGCCACTGCAATTGCAGTCATGCTCCGTCACGCGTGACCAGTAATCCACAAGACTGAAATGAACATTTGAATCCTGATTTGAATATTTCTTTGTAATTTGAATATTTCTTTGCAACGTCCGAGATTTGAATGAAACCTTGAAGATCTCTCTGGAAAACACTTTGAAAGTCACGAGTTAACGAAAAAATAACTTCGCTACACGCATATGTAACATTTCAAATAAGGGACGGACCATTTCATTTTTGTGGGGTGGGTGGGGGGTGGGCAATTTCTTCTGAGAATGAATTTTTTTCAGCATCATTATTTTCAAGAATTTTTTTTTATTCAAATGCTTAAATTTTTTTTCACGTGCTTTCTTGTGCACGATATTTTTTCTCTTAAATTTCTTTTGCAGTATCTTTTTTGGTAATTGCTCAACCCCCCCCCCCCCCCCCCCCCCCCCGCCCCCCACCCACCCCACAAAAATTAAATAGTCCGTTCCTAAAATGATATTTTGCTGCTCTTTGTTTCCGAAAATGCGGTAAAATTCTCACGGGAATTCCGAATCTCGGAATGGATTTAAAAAACCGACGCGTGAACTTGAAAACTCCATTCAAATTTTCAAAAATACAGTCGACTCCCTATAACTCGAACCTTCAAGGGAAATCGAAAAAGGTTCGAGTCATCAGGAGTTCGAGTTATCGGGAGTTGAGAACAAAGTGGAGAACCGTGACCACATGCACCCGGGCACGTGCACTTTTATTCTTTGAACGTAGTACATTTTTAAATACTGTAAATCTAATTATAATTGTTTGTAATGGAATACGTAATCAGATGTTTCTTGACACATGTATTGTGCAAGCAGAACGTAACGTAACAATAAAAAAAAAAACAATGCAAAACATCGTGCCGTTTTGCGAAGGCAATTTTAACTAATTTTCTATTTTTTGCATGCCGATAAGAAGAACGACTGTACTGTTGTCGTAACTGGCAAGGCAGTTAACCGTGGAGATGGGGAAGGGATGCAAGTGCCATGCACACTGAACTTCAAGGGACACAGAAAATGGATTGACATTTTAAAGAAGGAGTTAATCGGCAAAGATTAATGCAATCTGAACTACCCTAAACGGACTGACCTCTAGAATACTTGACTGCTTAAAAATAAATTCAATGTTTTGTTCTACAGTACTATATTTTTTGACTTGTCACGTCTTGACAAACGTGGTTCGAGTTATCGAGAGTGAAATTATATAGAAAATGACCTGAAGGGAAATGGAAATTACTTCGAGTTAGCGGGAGGTTCGAGTTATCGAGGGTTCGAGTTACCGAGGGTAAAATTACAGTAAATGTATGAACGAAATCCACGGGAAATCGATTTTGGTTCGAGTTAGCGAGGGTTCGAGTTATCGGGAGTCGACTGTACTTATCTTGCGTGACGGAGCATGGCTGCAATAATAGTTCCGCTTCTATCAAGACATAACCGTGATAACATGCCATGCCAAACTTATGCTCGGAAGCAGAACATCAAAACTTGTGTTGTTTGTTGTGTCCAGCACGGCCAGTATCCATAGCGTAAATCGAAAACTGCCTTGCATTTGTTGATATTTATAAGAAACATTTTTTACGTACCAGGACAGTGAGAAAGAAATATGTCAAACTTTAAGAACGCGTTAGGGAAGTACCAACAATGCGATCGATCTTTGTTCTCTTACCGTAAAAATGAGGTGTCGTGTCTTTCCTCTTACTATAACAAAGCGTTAATACTATATAATTATAATTAAGCAGAATTAAGAAACGTTTTGACAGTTCGTTTTGAGTAAATAGGCTTATTGTTGTCCTGAGTTTGGCCGTTGTTACGTCTCTTGGCGGTTCTGTTGTTCTGCTCCTGAGCAGGGGATTTGAAGCATGCATTTTATATGCGGATTCAAAGTCAGCTGAGCGCTAAAAACTTCCCTAAAAAGGTAATAATAATAGTTATGGCAATTATAAATATTTAATTATAAAGTATAAGTAATTATAGGTAATTATAAAATTAGGCATGCTTCAAATCTTATGCTCAGGAGCAGGACATTAGAACTAGCAAACACTATAAATAAGAGAAAGACTTGAGTTGAGGTACATTACATGTACATGTACTTTGCTTGTGCATTTGGTTCCCGCAAACATCCCAGGATCGATCATCAAGTTACAAGTTAATCCGAGGTAAGTGAATGAATTAATCGAAGCTTAAACATTAGATACTCATTTTACTTGATCGTACCTTATCGAAGAAAAGTATCAAAACTTTGGAACGCATTTAAAACTCGTCTCAGTGCATAGGAAATTATGTTTTTTTAGAGCGCAAATATATCAATTCTATGAAAGATATAACCTCAGGCTCTTTTATCTCAAACATCTGTCTTGTTAGAGCGGCGACAATTTTGTAGAACAATGAAAAACCAATCCAGAGAAATATTTAGATAAAAAAACACAATCTATAGCTCCAAAAAGGCTTCAAACTACGCGAACATTTTGTTGTGAAAAGTTAACTCACTTCGCGCGAACAATGCACATATTTGGTTGTTGTAAAGATACAGGTCACATAGAACTGTCCCAATGCAGCAGTGGTGTCGAGGGCAATAGCGTAGGGTGCGGTTCTTCCAACAACAAGCTTTATTTGCATGACTATAAACCGATTACAGTATTGCAAAAGCGTAAGATTATATAGAAAGTTAACAAATAAAACTTACAAACAAACAAAATAATACTCCCAGATCAAAGCGCTTTCAAAAGAACGAACTGTGAAATGTTAAAAAGTAAACCCTTTCTTACAATTTATACACGACTGGTTCTTAAAAGTGTTCAATTTTGCATGTGTGTATATTTAAATTTGACTGCTCACCTAGGAACTTGCAAATTACTTCAATGGAACAACTTTCCATCAAGTCTGAAATGTTTTTGTATGTACTTTAAAGAAACGACCGAAGAACGTCTGTTGTGGTACACTATTATTGTTAACAGAAGCTTATCACGTAGAATGTTATGAGCTTCTGTTGTTAATTAAAAGTGTTCGTAAGCTAGAGCTGATAAACTCGGGTTTTTTTTATTTCAAAAATCCATATGAACTTTTCTATTCTTAAACCGTGTTTTTCGATTTTGCTTTCGGACAACCGAGCCTAATATAACACATATAGCTGTGGTCATGAAGCAACAAAATTGAGATTGAACATTGAACGTGTTGAGCGGTTTTTTACCCGGGTGAAGTTTTTTTACGTGCACCAAGGTTTTCAAAAAGGCAAATTTTCCATGCCATGTCAATGATATTTCCGCGTGTGCATTTAACAACAGAATAATTCATATCACGCAAAACTAAATTTTTCAAATCACGCACACCTTTATTAAGTTAAAAAACGTCAGACAACCAATCAACTCTTAATGGATCAATTATTATCGCCTGGCTGTTCGCCAGAGCATAGAAAGAGCATGTGTGCATTTAATAACTTTCATAATTCAAACCTTAATTACTATACATCGAACAATTTGATAGTTATAACCCCCAAAGTGATTAGAACATGCGAGCCATGTCCTAACTTTATAATTGAGGAAGTGTCAGTTTTACTATAAAAAGTGAGCCAATGCGCAAACCGTTTGCGTGTCTGAAAAACGTCAGCCAGATAATCAACCCCTTCAGGAATTTTCGTAAAAAAACAAAAAATCCTTGTTTGGATTCGCGAATCCGGATTCGGATTTTTCCAAACATAAGCGGCCTAAAGCTTTGAAGCGTTTTTATCATTCGTATAAATATAAACAACGTTAACCCCGCTTGCCTTGAACCATGAGTTGTAGTAAATAAATCAGTTTGTCACTGAGCAGTACTTTCATGTAGCTGCTGTTTCACCATTCTATACAAGGTAGGCTAAAACTTTTGATTCTGTAGATAAAATCCTAAAATATCACCGTGAAAGTTCTACAGCAGCACTGCCTGATGGTATTGTTTGATATTCAGTGGTTTGCAAAATTCGATTTGGGATTTTGTCTAGCATATTGGTTCCGTCAACTGTCTTACATTCCTGATTATTTCATGACGCTGATAATCGGTTTAACAGGTTTCAGTAGCCGTCTCAGACTTTCACAGACTCTAGCAATAACACTTTGATTTGCATCTTGAGATATAGAAATTTTAAGAAAAACGACAAAACGTTTTAGTTTGAAAAACATGTTTCGACAGCAACTTCTGTCATCTTCAGTTAATAAGTAATGTACAAAGCGTTGACAGTGAATATATAAGTGGGAACAAATGTTAATTATGCTAGTAACAACAATGTAAATAAAAGCGTGGCAATGTGAGAATTATAAGGATAGTTTCAAATTTACATGATATAATTGTTGATTCAAAAATTGTTGATTCAGATATAGAAACAAGTAAATTAAAACTGTATATTCACACGTCTTCATCCCTTTTTCAGGTCTGTTATAAAAATGAAAGGTAGCATGCTTTTTTCACTGGGCTTGATGATGTTGTTATTAGCCCTATCTTGCGATGCAGGTACAGTGACTTTTTTAATTATAATTCTTGAGAAAAATAACAATAGACCAATTCCGATATATTAAAATTCAAAACTTGGCTCCGAGGCTTGGGGGAATAAAACAAAAGAAATGAATAATTCAACGCTGAACCTCAATGTGATTTCTTTTGTTTTATTCTCCCAAGCCTCGGAGCCAAGTATGAATTTTAATATATCGGAAACATGTAAATGCCCACTTTCATTAAAGGTGGCTCCATATGGTTTTCTAACCGCTCGAGATCCGGGTGCGAAAATGGCGCGAGCATTAATGCCAACAAGCCAAAATCAACTGGCGGCTCAATGCGAGCTTGCGAGGTGACAAAAAAATTGAGGAAAAATTGTATGATACACATATGTTGAATAAAATCGAATCTGGGTGATATATAATGACTATCGTAAAAGTCAGAGTCGAAAGTTCACGCGTATACTAAAAAATCGATTCCTTGGCAAATTTCCATTCTATGATGTCATTGTTGATGAGAAAACCTAGAAAACTTGAGATTCAGAGATTTCTCGCGTTTCCTTAGTTGAAATTCCGTAACTTTTGGCAGAAAGATCAAACCTTTTAATTCCTCTTTTGTGCCAATTAATCAGGAAAATTTATCAGACCAATTTTTAGTTTTAGCCAGAAAACGTACATTTGCAAAAAAAAATAAGAGAGAGAGAGAGAGAGAGATTGATTGATTGATTCACTTTTATTTGAATACGGTCATTTCATAAGTTACATAACTTCTTTACATGAAAGCCGTATAGAAACAGAAGTAAATATTGTACAACTACACTAAAAATATGTACAAATAATAAAATATAGTAAAATGTAGTCAACAGTTTGCCTGCCTACTAGCCAGTTTTCTTTTAAAGATAGCTTTAGATTCGGACGCTTTTATGTCATTTGGTAATGAATTCCACAGCTTTCCTCCTCTGTACGAGAAAGAGCCTTTATAATATTCTGTTTTTGGAACGTAGTCCAGTACAACATTATATTCCGTATTTCTTAGCATAGACTTATAAGGGTTGTTCTCACAGACATTCGAGAAAAGATCGCTTAAGTAACTAGGTACATTTGTAAATAGTACTTAGAATATCTAAAGGTACATAATCACGTGCCTGTTTTAGACCACTGATGGATCGATTGACTTTTGAACAAAGTTTGTCAACATGCTCGTTCCATTTAAAATTTTCATCTAAGTGAATTCCTAAATATTTTGTTGTTTGGACTCGTTTAACATGATTGTTGACAATCTTAATTGGAAAATCTCGTCCTAAGTTAGATAGTTTGAAGGTAGTTGTTAAAAACATATACTCCGTTTTAGTGACATTTAAGCTTAACTTATTTGCAAGAAGCCAGTCCCTAACGCGAGTTAGAGAGAGAGAGAGATAGAAAAGAAACTGCCATTGTAACCCTTATATGTTTCGCCTTTAATGGATTCCATAGAACGGATTGAAATATTTAACAAAACAAAGTTTGCAACAAGGTTGCAGGTTACCCAAAAGTTAAATTCTATAATGATCTTAAATAGTAAAAGTCACTACAATGAGGTTAAAATTGTTCCATTTAAACGTTAATTTAAGATGAAAATTCGAAATTTCAATAAACATCCCAGTTGCAATGGAAACGCCACCTGTCATACTGTCATACATATTTGTCACACAAATCTTCAAAGTGAAAGTCAGGGCTGGCACTCCCCCCCTCCCCTCCCCTCCCCTCCCCTCCCCTCCCCTCCCCTCCCCCTGTTATGAATAGGGTTAAATTGTAAGATCTCAACAATTGACTACACAAGTGAACGAATCGCTTGACTTTTCTAAATCGACATATGATAGTTTAGATTAGCTGGAATTTTTCGATTTTGTGAAATTTACTGAGAATATAGAACTGCCGGCCATTTAGTGTTTTCGACACCTTGACCGGTTACCGGCCATATAGTCACAGCGTTAAAAATAAACACTTAGCTTTATATCCCTTCAAAAACGCTTGACTTGCGCATGCAGAGTTACGCAGCCACAAATTATGCGGTCTTAACCACTGATTGAGAAATGCCAAACCGGTCTTGAGTAGCAAACCGCGAAAAACTGCAGGGAAAAAAGATTTTGCAAACCGTTTTCTCTGCTAAACACGACAAAAGTGTTTACCGTAGCTGACGTGATATCGGTTGTGTAGCCGCGGGAAGAACGCGAAACGCAAAGCCTCGTTTGGTTTAAAAATTTCTAAAATCCTGGATGTTGCGCGACTTCGTTGTACGCGCCCGCGAAACATTCCGCTAGCCATGACCATGAAAAATGACGGGCATGGTTCTATGAGTATGGAGCTCCGCTATAATATATCGTTGTTTTATTCTATTGTTGCAAAAAACTAAATAAATGAATAAAAAAAAACCATTTCAGTCTTCAGACAGTGTTTCGTGTCTAAAAGAAAGGATTAGTTAGCAAAGTTAAAACAAATGACTGAAATGTGATCCCCGCTTTCAATCAGTGCACAACACCTATACTTACTCCACCTTACCTTCAGCAATTATATTCCAACTATAATAACGCATTTTTCACAATTGTCAACACTACCAACGCGACAGAAAGGTAAAAAATACACAGTTATGGCAATTTTCGACTCAAAAATCCGATTAACTATCTTTATTGGTTTAAATATTTTTTCACCGACACATTGTGTATAAACTCTTAGCATCGCGCGAGCTTGCTTAAGAAGAAATGGTGTACAGAAGAGATTTAGATGTGGCAACTTCTGTTATTTACCTTTTTTAGTTAAACCAGTTACAACCGTATTACTTGACCATATAAATGTTACATAAAAGTACTATGTTTAGCAAATTTGGAGCGCGAAAAACTCTCCTACCTCCGCTACTCCCTCCCCCGGGCGCCATCAAAATTCCATGTCGGCTCTCCCTCGACAGATAAAAACAAAAACTCGACGAGGTATTCGTACTGTGTTAAATGTAACTTTCTTTTCCTTTTCAGATCAGTGTCAAGGATTGCGGAATGAGGGCTTAAAATTTCATGATGAATGCGGTCAGTTGTGCACCTGTATGGGCGGTCGCCTAACAAACTGCACCCGAATCAGGAAAGAATTCGTTTCCATGAGCCAAGAAGATCGAGCGCGTTACATACGCGCTGTTAAAAACGTCTCTACTGATCCGCGTTACAAGTTGGACTATGAAAGCCTGCTCCAAAAGCACTATCACTTATTCTTTACAGGTCAGCTTAGACTATATGGCAATGGAGTTGGCTTTAAATTTATAATTCATGTATTCCTTGCAAATAACTGGCAAAAAACATTGAGCCCTTTCCAGCAAAGATACATTTATATAAACGGCTTTGACATTTCACTATAGACAGAAAGTGTATCAAATACAAATTTAATTTCCAATACAAATTGAATTCTATTTTACAGTCAATTTAAAATAGACATTGGAGAATGATGCGGCTTTCCTTTCTTGCTATAAATATAAATAATATTAGGTTATGGGTTCCCGTATTGTGGCATTTATGGCCGAAAATAAATAAATTAAATATTTTTTCCTGAGGAATACACACCAGCCAAATTAATGAGCAACAGTAATGAACAAACGATGAGTGCTCAATTACCTTCCATTTGAATGCGCACTTTGAGATCTTATTTTGTATAATTCAGTCTATTGACTGTACAATTTTCTCTTTCTTCATCTTATTGCGTTGATAGACATTCACCAGAAAAAACACTTCCTTACATGGCATCGCTGGTTTGTGCTACAATATGAAAATCTCCTCCGAAGAGCCGACTGCCGTGTCACCGCTGCTTACTGGGACTGGACCGCCAGCAATCCTTTCGATACGTCGGATAATGGCGTGTGGAACAGCAAAGACTTTGGTTTTGGCGAAAACGGTTCTGGCAATTCGTTGTGCGTCCCGACGGGTCCTTTTAAAGAGGGCTGGAAAATGTTGCCACCTACTGAAGAGGCAACTAATCCAGATTGTTTAGCCCGGAACTTCACTCCAGTATCTCAGGTACCGAGAGAGGAAGATTTACAAGAGCTGTTAAATATTCCAGCTTCTAACTTCACCGAATTCGAGTGCAGACACCGAGCTTGTCTCCATAATATAATCCATTATAACGTCGGCGGCACGATGTTTACGTTTAACGCCGCTGCCGCGCCAGAGTTCTTTCTTCACCATAGCATGGTTGACAAGATCTGGAATGACTGGCAGAAGAAGGGAGACGAATATAAGAATGCCTACTTTCCGACAGTTCACCAGCTTATGCCATGCACCAATAATAGGCCAGAAGAACTCATTGATTTGTCTAATCTACCCGGAGGTGTACGAGTGGAATATGAAGAAAATGCTGTGGTTCGTCGAAGAGGTAAGTAACAATCGTTACATTTTGGTTTATTACGCAGTGCGTCGATCATTTGGGTCACTGCAGTCGCATTGACTCCTTAGGCTTTACTCCACATTTTCTTTCCCTATCAAGTATTCCGCCCCGACAGCGGCGCGTGAGCATGGTGTTGGGCTGATCCCAATCACTTTATGATACAGCAGCTGGCGGTATCCCTGCGATGAACAAACATCCCATCCAGGAAAAAGTAGCAATTCTCCTTGAAACCGGACACGTGTTTGTCACTTGTGGCTTGTCACTTCCCTTATCGCTATAGCAGAATCAGTTAAATATTCGTCACACTCAGAACTTTTTACGTTGTTAAGATTGCATACAATTGAACTTAAAACTGTGTTACCTTATAGGTCAAAGCTTGAATAAAAGACATCGTGCCAGACGTGCACTGCGGTCCTGGTCTGAACGGATCCCCATTTGGCCCACCCTTGACGCTTCGTTCAAGTGTGACCAATGTACCGCATAACAACTACTACAAACGATCATGATTTGATGCTTTTTCAATATGCATGTTTAGACAGTCAATAGTTTATTAATACGGTTAACTAGTAGTATATATTACGTTGTTTTCTTTTATTGTTATAATGAAAGCCTCTCTAATTCAGTTTCGGTTTTTCAACTATCTGTACATGTCTACTTAGTTAATCGAGAGACTGGTCATGAAACCTTGCAGACTTCAATGGCGATAACAAAGGAGCTACAGTTTATGTTCAACCGTACCTGACCGTGCACGTCTTGTTTTTTTGATCATATCCTATGACTGTATAACTTAATATCATTTCTCTTAAGGTGGCTCCTTAGATTTTTTACAAAAGCACCTACACTAACTTTCACGAATAACGATACAACGCCTAATTTTCTTGTCTTTCACTGAACTTTGGTTCAAGACATTATTCCAATGTAGCTCTGCTGAAACAGCATTTAAAGAATGGGAAATATTTTGCAAGAATTGACTTTAATTTTATAGTTCTAGTTTACTTTTGCGATTTCTTTTTAGCTTTGCTATCTTGCAGAAATAGTTACGGACAACAATTTTGGAAAAAATAATAATAGTTAAAATTTATAGAGTGCAAATTCCATACTGAAGAAATGATCAAATGCGCTTAAGAAAATAAATCATAGCGTCGGACGTTTTACCAATGTCACAGGACTTCGTGACTGATTTAATTTCGAAAAAAGTAATATATGGACATCAGCTTTTGTATCTCAAACTTTGCAAAGTTAGAAAAATTCTCCTAAGGAAACGCGAGAAAATCCGTTGCTAATGTTTTTGTTTGACGTATCGTGTGAGCGCTCGGAAAGTTATTAAAGCTGGTGTCACTAACACTTCAGGGAGCCACCTTAAATGATTAGTAACCGTTTGATTTTTTTTTTTACTAAAAATAATGTTCCATGTAGGTATACAGTGTATCTTGGACGGTTGATGTTTCAGAAAAGCAGTTGTGGTGGCGCTTAAATCTTTCATGCATCCAATCTTTCTTCGGTTAATTTATCTACAAAAGTACAGTGAGTGTGGTGCAATCTAATTCGAATTTTGAGTGCACCTTTAACGCACATGTTAAACATTGTCACATTTCTCAATTTTTCTGGCATTGACTCGCAACATAAAAGTTTTTCGGTAAGCTTGGACTTGGATAATTGTTAGTCGGATGTTTCAAATTACCGTGTTGCTGCGTGACTGTAAAATTGCATGTGTTTTGGCGAGTTCCCTCTCATACACTGTACTCGCATTGCATATACCCTATCGAATTTTGGCGTAAATTTGATTGTAATTTCGTTATCATGTACATCTAGTAAACTGTGTGCCGAATATAAAGGGGCATGTTTAGGCTCAACAGTGAGCAGCACAGTATAAAAACTCGTGATCAGTGCATGTTATAGGAAAGGGAAGCTGGTCGTTCCTTCACAGTTATGGCCTCTAAATACTGGAACAGCCCGACAATGGACCTTATTCGCTTGGGCGTATTTGTTTACCATTAGAGACCACGTGTCATTCCCCTGGGTATTATTTCTTTCTTTTCCGTTAACGCTTGAGAAGGTTCATTAATATGCATGTGGCTCAGACAAAGAATTTAACCCCCAAGAGGTTTGTATTGGGAAAACATTACGCCCAAGCGAATAAGATCTATTAACTTAAGATCTTTTGTAAAGATCAGTCAATGTTTTTAAAAGAGGTCTCTGTCAGCACTTTCTTTCTTTTCAAAATAAACATTATCAGCTTAGTAGTTTTCAACCAATTTATATTATGCAATAAGATTAAGGGAATTTTTGCTATTTTAAGTTGTAAGCATTTGTAACTTTTTACAGTTGTTGGCATTTTTAGTAGCATGAGTTTAATTTTCGATGTCATTTTGTCACATATTTGTGTCAAAATAATTGCTTCTGTGTCAATGTGATTTATATAAATCATGAGTATTTCGTTCATGAAGTGGTTATTTTTTTTTAATATCAAGTTGGGTGCACATTTTTATAAAGCAAGAAGGGGGAAAAATTGCCATCAGCTGCAGTCACGCCAAAGGAAACCCTTAAGAAAGTAGAACACTTTTCGCTTCGTAAATTTGTGCCCTGTAAATTTCACCAAAGAATCTACCCTCCTTTCAGAGCATACTAGTAATAACTTAACAGTGGAATCTCGATTTCTCGAACCCTCGGTTTCTCGAACTTCCCGATGAATCGAACCAAACTTCGTTTCCCTTGGATTTGTATCGCTAGAACAGTGTAATTTTGCTCCTGATTTCTCGAAATCTCGATAACTCGAAACTCCCGCAAACTCTAACCACGTTTTGGCTCCCATGAGAAAAACTGACCCTCGACAGGAGACGATTACCTTCCGTCCTCGATAATTCGAACCTCTGAAAATTTAGAAACCACTTAGTGCCGATTCAGTTTTAGGCTGCGTAGTTGGCGGTTTTGTTGGCGCACGCTATGCTGATATCCGCGAGAAGCTTTCCCGCTCGTTTTCACGGCTTCGCCGCTCGCGAATTCAGCATCGCGTGCGCCAACAAAACCGCCAGCTACGCGGGCTAATTCTTCCCTGGTTACATTCACGCCTTGAAGCAAATAAACACTTCCGGTCAAGTTTTATTCTCCATTTTAATTACACAGCAAGCAACAATTCCATCATCTGTTACTAGAAATACTGGATCTACAACAAAAAACATCTATTTGTATAGGTAATAGGATGAGTTGTAGTGATATTTGGTAATAATACCGCAAGGAATATTTCAAAATTGTCCAAAATATCTCGAGCCGCTTCTGCGAGGGATATTTTGGACAATTTTGAAATATTACTTGCGGTATTATTACCAAAATATCACGAACAACTCATCCAATTATTTGTTTATAAAATAGGTTCAGAAATTTTTTTGAAAAGTGTCTTTTATTTCGTAACGGTCAAATGAACACCGCGCCGCCCATAGTGGGAACATTTCACATTGAATGAATGACAGCGCTTCACGGTTGCGCACTGTTCTTGTCAAAAACAGAGCTAAATTTAGTTTGCCGAGGGAAAGAAGTTGAAAGTCGTCTCTAAAAGTTTTTACAGCCTTCCTTCTGCCAAAAATGAAGTGTAATACATGTGAATCGGCGTGTCAAAACGGAGAATCAAAGAAAGGGCTGAAACTAGAGCTTATTTCACGTCATATTTAACTGTTTTTCTGTACAATTCCAACTGTGGCATCGGCTCCGGCGCTGTAATTTATTGCACTTATGCCAACTCTCCCGGATTATCCGGGAGTCTCCCGGGTACGGAATGAATCTCCCGGTCTCCCGTACGGGTCACCAAATCTCCCGGATAAAAGCGACATTGGGTCTTTTCTCTACAATAGCCTAAGATTTTAACCCAAATTTTCCCAAAATCCCCAAAAAATTTGGTCCTTCGTCATATCTTAACTTCACAAACGCTTTTCGGGTCTTAGGAATGCAGAAAATGGCACTTTTAGAGGGCAAAGCCAAAAAAAATTTCCGGATTCCCCTAGATGCTTGCGACTACGTCACCCGATTCATGCCTTCGGCGCGAAAAAAAATGTCACCCTCAGAAAAAACTCCCTATTTCAGATCAATCTCCAGAGGTTGGCATCTCTGTTATTGTGACCTGGCAGTTGTGAAAGTGGTTCACCGTCATCGTCTGGCAAGTTGGATTTTCCTATACAGGCAAATTGGAAAAAAAAAACCTGACGGTGAGCTTGAGCCACTGGGCCGCTTATGATTGACGAAATTTGTCGCCGCTCTGCTTCATCACCTTGCTTGTGGTCAGCCCGGGTAGTCAGCAAGTGAGCGCTCACTTATGTGGCCAGTGACACCGATGATTACGGATCTTGGTTGATTTGACGCTTTCACTGACTTCTTCACCAGTGTCTTCCGTGCTGCGTGGTTGGTAAGCTTTCTGCCCTCGAAGTCTAGCTCTCCATCCAAGGCCATGTTCTTCATGAAGGAATTTATCTTGTTTGTGCCCATCCGTTGCTGTTTGTGCCGATACATCAGATCTTGGATTTTCAATGATGGCGAGATAAAACGGGCCGCTCTTTCGAATTTCTTCTGGTCTATGGGCAACAAATGCTTTAAAGAATTTGACTGGGCAACGGGGACCTCCTGTGGCGAACATTTTCGGCTGGACCACTTTTCGCTTCTTTCGAAGTCCGCCTTGACGGGTCTTAGTGGGGTTTTCTTCAAAGGTCGGATACTCGATGCCTTGGACGTCTTTGTTCACAGTGAAATCTTCCACGAACATTTCATGGTGCTATTGGCATCCTCTGAGACCAAAATGGAGAGTAAGCAGATACCACAGTGTGCAAAGAAAAGCTTTTAGGCTGTGGTCACCCAGGACCAACAGTTGTTCTTCGTCTTCAAAGGTGAGCGCTTTTGTTGCATTTGGCCTTTACCCGAAGCCCTGTTTGCGAAGTCCTCTCGCTTTTCCTTCAAGAATTTGTCTGCATTTCACAAAATCTCGATCCTTCGCTATGCATTGTTTGGTCTCGTTTTGCCTGAGATGTCTATCTGAGACTGGCAACATAACTCGTAGGCAGTCAGGCTCATATTCAGACTCACAGCCTAAGAGTTATGTTGGGCTCAGCCGTATGGTACCATTAACGGCTCGAAACGTGTAGAAAATAGGTCTACTAGTACATTTGGTTTTTTTTTTTCACTGTTTTCCCCCCATTCCCCTTGCTAACGGCAGTCTCCCTCTCACCAAAGGCCTATTTTCCTTGATAGCTTTCTGAGCTCCTGATGAGACAAAGTTTTCAAGTTTTTACCTCCTTTAGAGATATTTTTAGTATTTTTTTACGCGTAATGAGCTCATGACATTGTATTTTAGTAATCATAATTAGCGTGGAAAATAGCCTCTATATACTCCCCCCCCCACCCCCCCACCCCCCCCCCCCCCCCCCCCCCCCCTCCGGTTTTGGGTATCTCTTTCATTATAGCTTACACCTGATCAAATAAAAGATGTAAGACAAGCTCTCTTGACCCTTGAGGAAAGTGAGCAAAGTGTGAGACAGGAAGTTAAAAAAAAAAAAAAAACAAGAAAAAACCAGAATAAGTATGGACAGGCAGAAATAAAATCGTTAAAGGACGAACCCAACCATGGCCAGAACCGTGGCCTCGCTTTGCAAAATGACTCTCGTAATAATCGTGAACAGTCGAGGAGCTTATGCTTGCGTCCGGAAGGTCTCTCACAAGAACCTTCCCACAGTCTGGAAATAATTAAAGCAGAGAACAATAACTGATGAATTAGAGCGGGTTTTCAATTGAGAGTCGGAAGTTATTTCGCGATTGCTTAGGTTTTGCATTGCTATGCAATGCGATTGGCTAAAAGAATCTCGCGCCACTTTCTCAACCAATCAGAAGTAAAACCAAAACCAATCGTGACTTGCTTGCACGCGTTTTCCCGCGCTTGGCGCAGGCTTCGTGTATTTGCTTCGCAGTTCTGATTGGTTCATTGGATTGTCTGCGTCTGTTGTGATTGGTCAGAATAATTACTTTGGTTTTGGTTTTACGACAATCAAGTGATAACCGCTCCATACGATGAATATAATTTAAGTTAACCCTTAGATCCCTTAACCCTTAACCCTTAACTGTTATTACATCTTCCTGTTTTTCAACTTTTTTACGGAGTTTTTGGAAACTCTCTGTCAGCGCGTCTTTTGTATAATTTATTTTTTTGCGTTTCTAAATAAACATATGTTCTAGTCTGTTCTGTTCTGTTAAGTTGTGTTGTGTTGAAGGGGCATGCTACAATATTTATAAGAATAGAGAAGAGTATTTGGTTTGACAAAGAGCAGTTGAAACTTACACTTATTCTTGGCTTCGTCCACTGTGATGTGCAAAGAACCCAGGACCAGAAAAATGGCGATGACATTGCGAAGCCTCATGTTTGATCATCCAGTGCTCCCGAGCTGGAAGAGGCGTGTTGTTTTGTGGTCTATTGTCCCATCATAATTGATTTGTTTGTAGAGTAACAGTACCAAAGCGCGCGCATCAATTAGAATTCTATAATGTTTTAGTTGCCTGGCTGAAAGAGTCGAAATCCTATTCTCATTGGTTTCACTGAGCAGTCCGAATTTTGCTATACGGAGCGCTAAGATGGGCCTTTAGTTGACAAAGCATACAAAGATTAGCAAAAGCGAATGAGAAATGATGACAGCAGACGATAGTTGACGAAAGCGTACGAAAGATGATGAAAACGCTGAGTCGAACGCATCGTACGATGGTTGACGAAACGAATGACAAATAGAGCGAGCGCCAGTGCACGAACGTTTTAAAAACTTAAAAGTAGTTGATAAAAAGTATAAAAATTAACTGATTTACAAGTAGGCCGTGTATGTCAGTACCTACTAGTGGTTCCTAATTGAAGGTAAAGTGCTGCAAGCAGATGGTCTTGACTAGTTGTAAAGCATCGTATTACTTAATTGCCCGAAAAAAATATTGGGAGGCATTTGGTAGTAATGTCCAAAACTGATTGTAGTAAAGAGGAAGGAATGCGTTCATTACCAAATGCAGTAAGTCTTCAGTGTCTTTGGATTTAGGTGTTAGGGGTCGAAATATGCAGGCCAAATAAACTGCGACCACAATGGGTTGTTTGGCTACCGAGCGCATTAGCTCATTTCGGTTTTGTTTGCGAACACAGTGGGTCGTTTGGCACATTGGCCACCGAGTGCATTCGCTCAGTTCGTTTTTGCGCGACCACAATGGGTCGTTTGACACACTGGCCACCGAGCACATTCGCTCAGTTCAGTTTTTTTGGCACAGATCAGAGCAAATCGGCTCAACTCGTGATTCGGTTTGTAGGTCGTTTTATGTCGCTCCTGTCGCATGATTTGCAATCAACGATGCTTTGAAACAAAAGACCGAACAACTCCTTAAGTGATACGGTAGCAAAGCAGTACAAATTATATATATTCACCAAATACGGAAGTTAAAAACCCCGTCCTACACGAACACGTCAGGCCTATGGAAGAGCTCGCGAAGGGATAACTGCTCGTGTTTGAGCCAGCGTTGCAATGGTCAGATGTGCTGTTGAACCGCACGAAAGCGAGGCAAAATGTGCAACTATAAAGATTCAAATCGAGATTCAAATCGGTATCTGAGTTAAATAGGACTGCTGCGAGCTAATACTACACTACGTATCCTTATAAAATCTGATCTGATTATATAAACCTGTTAGACCAGTTAGACTGGGAATCGCTAGAGAGCAGAAGGAGGGCTATTAGGCTATGTATGATGTTTAAAATCCATCACGATCTTGTTGCTCCAGATGGGTTGGATAGAATGGAACCAATGCAAAGGAAGAGCAGGCACTGTAATTCTTTGAGTTACAAAGTCCCGATATAAAAAACGAACTTCCACATCTACTCCTATTTCCCAAGAACGATTAGAGATTGGAACAGTCTTCTCGAAGATGTGCAAACATCGGCGACCTTGGCCTCTTTTAAACAGAGGCCTGCCTGTCTTGATTACGAGACCATGACCATTCGTTTCCTTTTTTTATTGATTTATTATAAATTAAGTTTTAATGGTATTGTTGTAAGTGTATACTTTTAACGCTTGCGAAAATCTTCAGAAGTGAAGGAGGCAAGTTCAGGGGCACCCAACGAATCTGTTCCTCACTTCATCTGTTCCCCAGCGGAATATTAATTCTTGCTGGCTGGCAAAATATTCTGTACATATTTTTTTTAATTACCATTTTTGCGCTGGTTGACTTGAGAAAGGAGTCGCAAGAACAAACTGTGCTGGCTAACATGAGCAGATCGAAAAGAGACTGGATCGAAGAAAATCGGAGGACACTTTAGGGCTTAAGAGTCTGTCCACGAGAGGACCAGGCAGACGTGACACATGCCATCTCACCGATTTCTTTCAAACTTTCACAGATTTTTAGGTTCACTAAGTTATTCAAGTAACCAAAGTGGTTCGGTCCCCTGACCATTCCCTGGGGTATTAGAGGCCCCACCTCAATTCCCAGGGGTAAAACCCAAAAATATCTCTTAAAAATGCACTGACAAGAGACTTCTCTCAAACAAACAGAATGTAATGGATTCTTATCTAATTTCATCCAACAATTGCTGGAACCCTTAGGAACTGAAAACTTAAAGTTCATGTAATTTAATATTATTTCTGTCAATTAAGAGCTGTCAATCATTGACCATGTCACGCAACTTCGTCAAATTGTTCTTTTTCAAATGCAATTATCTCCAATGGGCAACATTGTAATTCAACAAACGTTATACTACAATACAAACCTATCCTAGTACTATGTTTCTGTGAAAAAAATTTTTTGGCATCTGTGAAATATTCTTAATGGCATTCATTTAAAGTAAGTGACCAGCGTCTTCAATTTGCTTTTTTTTCGACACAGAGAATATCAAAAAAAATGAATGCTGACGAGCCATTCGACGCTGTAATTATCAACATGCCTCCTTTCACTATATATTATGCATCGAAACACATTTTTTGAGCTATTTTGAAAAAAATAGCTCATTAGCAGGCGCAAAGGTTGGTTTGTGATGTTAGTATGTTTGTTAGCTTGTTTGTTTGTTTGTTTGTTTGTATGTATGTCTTGGGTTATGTCACACCAATCAGATTGCCTCTAGTATGTACACCGTGTACTATGTCAGCCAATCAAATTTTCGCTTCTAAAATGGTATTACTGAAGGTCAAAGAAGGGCACTTGACATGAATTGAAAATCAGCCATCTTGAATCTCCGCGATTGTTGCCGCAAACACTAAAAGTGTAAAGTTTTGAAAATTTGTTGCTTGGGAACTGTTCTCTAATCCCGACTGGCTTGCTAACCTGGCAATATCAAGGACATTTATTCGGAAATACCGCCTATAATGTGCCCTATGCATGAATGGTAGAATGGTCTGCGGGGGATGAGACGTCCAAAAAATGTGGACTACGGTTACGTTCATAGGTGAGCTTATGACTGAAGTATGAGTATAGTTTTATTGCAAAAACGGCAAGCCGATTTCAAATAATATGATGCGGAACATGAATTGTATGTTTCAAGCCTGGGTTTCAAGAGATTACTATTTAAAATTGGATTTTTTTTTGTCAGACACGCTGTCTGCACGTGAAAATGTTGAACTTTGTCCTTATAGTAACTTGTCCGTGATGCATGGAGTTCAACAGAGAAAATGTAATGCAATTAATCTACAATTTACAGTATGTAAAACGTTTATCTTTCTTTGAATTAATGTGAGCTGATGTGTAGGTTATTAATTGTATGCCTCAAGCGATTACTATAAGCGAGAAGCGACTGTATTTTGTATGAGCAGTCACGTTGTGTGCACGTGCAAATATTGAACTTTGTCCTTATAGAAACTGGTACGTGATGAAATTCAACATGTTTTCGAGAAAACGTAATGTAATTAATTTATATGGTGCGTTAAAAAACGCCTGTTTAAAAAATATTAGTTGCAATTTACTAGGAAACAAGCAAAATTCATTTTGGATGCGCTAAGTTTCTGCTGGTCGACATTACAGGAAAAGGTGTTTGGTTCCAAATGTTAACCTCAACAATGTTCGTGTAAGTAATTCAGTTAGCTTGTGGTTTTGAGTCGAAAACAATTTAATCTAATTAGTTCTGTTTCTATTTGCACGACTTTTTTGTGGAGAATAAAAACAGTTGTTTAAATAATATTAGTTCCAATTTACTAGGAGACTACTTATATTCATTTTTCATGCGTTTAGTTTCTGTGAAAGACTTTTCTGGTTGACATTACAGAAACAGGTGGTTCAAAGAATTTTCCTGTCACTAATTTAATTAGCTTGTGGTTTGGAGTTGAAAACAATTTAATTTAATTAGTTTGCGTCTTCCAGGCCAAAGGAACCTTTTCCACGTGTCTTTTGTGAATAATAAAAGAAACCTTTAAAAAAAGACTAGATACAAATTTCCAGGAAATAATAAGCCTTCAATTTGGATGCATCAAATTTATGTGCAGGACTTTTCTGGTTGACATTTAATTTAATACACTCATTACTGAAACAAGTTGCTCATTTCACTGGGGCCGTAGTTTCGTCAAAAAATAACTCCGGAAATCCCGTGAAAAAAAGCTAGCCGAGAAACGAGAAACGGGACCCAGTTGGTTATCTCGGTATTTTTTTTGGTAGTGGGCGGGCCGGAGGATTTGAAAAACGTATATCTGCAAGCGGTTATTTGTGCGAGTTAACTTCCGCTGTTTTGTTACTTTCACCATTTCATATCATTTAGGTAATTTTCAAAATAGCTCATGCACGCAATGCGTGCCTATGTTCAAGACAGTTTAACTGCTAAATTTATAGCTGATATGCTAAATATTCGATGACAGCGCAACGTGGACTACGTTAATCAGTATACATAATTAATTAGCATCCACGTCTCTGCTTTATCGGCTCCATTTGTAGCCTACACATTGTTAGGGGAAAATGTTACCCAGTTGAGTCATTTCAAAACTCTTTTGGGTAATATTTTCGTTGAAATTATCGCCCTGCGCGATTACCTATTTTGGCCATGTTACTCATGTTTCATTCGGTGTTGTTTTTGTTGTGTTATCATATTTTCCGGCGTATTTTATACTATATTACGGGGGAATACGATACAATACAAACCTGCAGACGATGTAAAGTCAACTTTGGACAAATTTCCAGCTTTGAAATAATTACTTTTCTCTTTTCAAGTCATTTTTGAGTGTATTGAATGTTCTGAGCGACAAATGAAATCAGCATTGCGTGACAAGGTGAACAGAAATGTTCATAAAATGTGGGTGCGTGACGTGACACCCGCCAGGGCATTCTTTTAAAAACATTTTGGCTTGAAAATAAAGTTCAGGTTCACATTTATTATAATTACTTGAGTCACGTACTTAGAATATGAAGTTTAGCTGAAAATCCGCTTTATACAGAAATTTATCTTTCTCTTGTATATCTGACTTTTACCATCACATTCAGTTCACATGTTTCTAATTACCAAGGTCTCGCTTTCTGTAAACAACAAAATATAAATCACAAACGAAGCGCTTCGTGCTGGCCGGAGTCGTATTATTGTTTACTTGTTCAGTGCAACGAAAAGAGAATATCTGAAGTTTTAAACAGCTTGCATCTTACTACAGCAGCCTTTATGGCTGCACAATTGTCAGAATTGTCGTGTTCGTTTGTTGCATACTGCAACAACAGTTGCGATGTTTCGGCACGATTTCCTGGGCGTATTGAGTTTTTCACTCTGTCTGCATGTGTGAAGGACTTCTATCTATCTACATCCCATCTGCGACAGCTAAAGTAGCCCAAACTAACGTTAGCACAGAAAGATGTCTTATTTTAGCGCGTGTTGGATTGTTTGATCACGACCCGGGATCACGGCGGACATCATATGACCATTTGTCCAAAGCATCGTACTGCGCTAGGAACATGGTGGAGAACAAGCCTGAAATGTCACCATTCTCTTTACGGCAATTCCCGAAGAACCAGGCAGAAGGAGGAGCAAAACCTCGGTACACAAAGAGATCATGGCTAAATGGAACGCTCTTGTTCCAGATGGTGCAGGTCAGACGATACCCGAGGATTTAACTCTCATATTTACGCTATATGTAGGGCATGGGTTTCAAATAATTTTGTACGTGATAGGGTATAGAAATCCGATAGTTTTGGTCTAGAATAGAGTATCATTTACCGAGAACATGATCAGTGGTATGAAGAATTTAGTCAAGAATTCACAAGAATAGAAATTGGAAATCGGAAGTGACCCGTAGTTGCAAGTTGCATGCAGCCGGAAATTGGTGATTGCACTGTACAAGAACTTTAGTTCAGTATTCCCGTTACTAAATGCATGGTATTGCCGAGCAATTAAAACGAGTAAGGAAATTACAATAATACAAACTATAAATAAACAAGACGCTGTGGGAGCGTATACTTGGGCGTCGTTGTATTAGGCATATTGGAGAATAATTGTCTTGCATGGGAATCTGCATGCACGTTATTTCACGGTTTGATGATTGGGAGTATTCGGATAGTGTGTGTAGTCTAACAAAGAAGCGTGTTAACCGTCTAAAACAAGAAGACACAGTACACTTAGCGTGTGAGATCGCACGCAAATTATTAAAGTAGCGTGTCCACTGTGTCAAAAGACGCGTAGTTACTAAAACGAGGAATGACCTAAAATGATCTAAAATGACCTAAAATGACCTAAAATGATCTAAAATGATCTAAAAAATGACCTGAAATTACCTAAAATGATCTAAAATGACCTACCGTGAATCTAAAATGACCTAAAATAGTCTAAAACGACCTACCCTAAATCTAAAATGAGTCTTTAATACAACATTAAAATCGATCTAAAAATTATTTCTCAACCGAGACACGCGTTTTATCTAAGTAGGTGTTCCACGATAGTCGCGTGGTTTTTTCTTTCTTCTTCGGACTGGATATTATGAAAGTAATGTCTTTTTTTTCGCGTTCGTCAAAAATCCTTACGTTTTATTTAAAAAAAATATCGAACGGTGTCAGTGTAAAAACATTTACAGCAATATTGCGTTACGCATTAGCATTTCTGACATTTTTTATTCACGGGTTGGCTCTTAGGCCGCTCTTAGGAGCCTTTGATTTCACACACGTCATCATGTGGTCAACACAATGGACTATTTAATAATCAAATGGATTGTGTTTGAAAAGTTAAAATTTCCGTGCATGTGGAACGAGCTTAGAACCTGGTGAACCCAGAGCTTGTAGTGGTAAAGCCTCTATGAAACCCCCACCCCCGGGGAAGGGGTTAATAGGGGATGTCCTTTTCCAATTATAAATTTAGAGATTTGCCCAGCAACAGGCTTTTGATTGGTGCGCTGTGCAAAATTAGAGGTTTGCCCAGCAACACGCTTTTGATTGGTGCGCAGTGCAAATCGTTTCGAGATTTTCTCGATTGGAACACATCACGCTCATACAAAGCCTTTGAGCTCACAGCAAACTTTGTCTGAGTCACGTAATAGTGCAAAGCGCTTTTCTCGTTTTTTTTTTTTACATTGTTGCTCATTTTACATCATTTTAGGTCATTTTAGATCATTTTAGATCATTTTAGGTCATTTTCGGTCTTTTTAGATCATTTTAGGTCATTTTAGATTATTTTAGGTCATTTTAGATCATTTTAGGTCATTTTAGGTCATTTTAGGTCATTTTAGATCATTTTAGGTCATTCCTCGTTTTAGTATCTACGCAAAAGACGAGTACATACTGAAAAATACAAATCGATGCCTACTTTGTACTTACCGTTGAAAAAAGGCCGTATGTCAGAGTTTCCCGATGGTTGTTATTGGTTTTAGCTAAATCTTGTAACTAGCTGGTCTGTGTTTCGGACACTTTTGAAGTGAATGCAAATGTAGCCGCAAAGTGGCCTTTCGAAGCCATGATGCAATTGCCTGGTCCGGACCCGAGGTCAAAACAACTTTTCCAATTGAAAGTTTTGCTGGAAGTATTCCCGCCGTTATTATAATAAAGTTTGAATGAAACTTATAAATTTAATCAAAGTTAACGATAGAAGTGATAATTTAGGAGGAGAGAAACAAATTTAGCCCTTTGAAATATATTTTTTCAGTTGAGGTAAAAATGTTGCACTTTGCATAATGTGAAAGTAATTTGAAACCTTTCCAGTATTAAACGCATATCGCAGCTGTTTCGTAAAACATCTCGCAATCAGACACGAAAATATATCCAGTTTTTATTCCTCTGTATCCGAAACACAGAAAAGAAAATTAAATGAAAAAGTGATCGCTTTAAGGTTATTTTCGCCCGAGAAACATTCACTAGCGGAAGCAAAACTCGCAAGAAACGTCTCGCAAGACACCGCGTGCATTGTTTACATCTTCTCTCGGCGGTGAATTTTTGCACCCAAAGTTTCAGTTGTCTGTTCTGTTCTTTCAACTTCACGAAATAAAAATTAATGAAAGGCAAACAACCGAAAGAAGTGAAATTAATTGGGATTCCTACCACGCTTATATTTCTTCCTTCGCTGTCCACTGTTCACTTCTTATTAAATAAGCGCTATGTATGTATTCGTCTAAATTATCTTCTTCATGTTCGTTTTAACATGTTTTAGCGGGTTTCCGTCATGAAGGTATCGTAGAATTAATCGCGAGTGTCAAATACTTTCGCAGTGTCTTCTTGAGTAATTTCTTTACGCATATTGAATATGAAACTGTTAGATGCAACAGAGAAAACACAACTCGCACTTTGTGACGTTCGCCTCGCATCAACAAACAACAGGTGTACTCCACCGCGGTCAAACGAGAGAAATTTGCAAAAGTTAACCAAGGTACTTCAAAGTTAAGGTTGTCATTTTCACTGTTTATTAAAAGTTTCATATATTGACAATACACCGTCAACTCACTAAACGTTTTGAAAGTTTACTAAAAAAAGTTCTAAGCGTTTGAAAACTACGAACCGCAGAACTGTTGGCGCCATTTGCCAACACAATTTTGCTCAGGCACGAAGCGTTTTGATCAGTTTTCAATGATCGAAAAGAAGCTCGTTATTTTGAGCCGGAAAGATGAAAAGATAGTTACATAAACTAATTATTTTATACATCCTTGCCCACGTTTCCACTTAATTCTAAATGAATCCCACCAAATAAAACGAAAAACGCCTCGGACGTGTGACCGCGGTGAAGGTTTGAACAATCCCGCCGTCCCCGGAGTTGCGCAATACTGCACATTTGTGGACGACCAAACTGCATTTTAATACTTGGTCGCTACGCCCAAGTAATAGGTTCCGTTCCGCCCTAGAGGAAAAAAAATTGTTTTTGTTGCAAACATATTTCAGCCAAATTTTTATTTCCAGAAAAATATATTTTGGCATGATAAGGTTCGCACCAAATTATATTCATGTCATTAATCTGTTTGTCAGCCCATAGCTGGACGAAGCGTTTTTAGCCTGCGAGCAAGCTCTCGGACTCTGGGTTTCGGGTTAGCCCGAGAGCTTGCTCGCAGGCTAAAGCGTTTTTGGTCGCTTGTCAATTTGTTGTACTGTTTCTTGCCTTAACTGTCAGGAATCTCGTTGGGAATTCTCATTAAAACGTGTAACTGGCAACCTAGCGGTATTCTCCTATAAGCTGAATACAAAAATAACTGACAGGCCAGTACAAAACGTGGACCCCGCCTTCTGGACCCCCATCTGGACCCCTTCTCTGGACCCCCTCTTTTTCTTCCCTGAAATTGCCAATTAATACATTTGTGCGAAGTATCAAAAAAAATTTAAAAAAAAATAATAAATATTAAAATTGAAATAAACAGAACATAAAAACAACTGGGCGACTGGAATAGGATTTGAAAGGCACTATAAAAAATTACAACATATTTCCCGCCTTTACGATTGCACCATAAGCTCTTTACATAACTACTGATGACTGTTACCTGGCTGTTAAAATGGAGGTGAGTGTTTTTCAGGTTTCTTTATTATTTGATGTAGAATCTGGTCTTTTCGGAGACCATCGTTAAATAATAATGACATACCGTGAAAAGAAAGTCTGCAGCTGCTTAAAGCCAAACCCGCGATATAAAAGGCGGCTGGACTGTCCAACTCATGCAAATGAGCAAAATCTATTGTTCTTGCTCATTTGCATTAGATTCGACGTGGGGCTTTGCCCTTTTATATCGCAGGTTCGTCTTTAATATTATTATTTTTTCCACATTTTTTCCTACTTCGCACACGTGTATTAATTCAAAACTGTCATTTGGCCATTTCTTGAAAAACGAGGTGATCCAGAAAGGGGGTCCAGATGTGGGTCCAGAAGGGGGTTCAGATGGGGTCAAGGTGGGGGTCCAGATGGGAGAAATGGGAATACTAAAATAAAGTTGTTGTTGTACAGTGCAATCGCCAATTTCCGGCTGCATGCAACCACGTGTCACTTCCGATTTTCGATTTCTATTCTAGACTAAATTCTTCATACTACTAATCGTTTTCTCGGTAAATGATACTCTATTCTAGACCAAAACTATCTGATTTCTATACCCTATCACGTACAAAATTGTTTGAAACCCATGCCCTACATATAGTGTAAATATGAGAGTTAAATCCACGGGTATCGTCTGCATACATACCTACACCATCTGCAACAAGAGCGTTCTATTTAGCCATGATCCCCGGGGGGTACTCAACAAAGTTTTGTACGTGGATGCTCCGCCCCGAGGTCCAAACCCTTACCCTTTCATATACCGTTTTTGACAGAAAAGGCACCCCTTTCATGTACCTTTCATTGAAAATGGTACCCCTTTCATATAGCCTTTGCGTGCGTCTGTTTGAAAGGCCCTTTCTCTTTGTGTAACGAGCTTTGCTTATTTGAAGGTTTGCTCCTCCTTCTGCCTGGTTCTTCGCCGGGGAATTGCCCTGAAGAGGATGGTGACATTTCAGGCTTGTTCTCCACTATGTTCCTAGCGCAGTACGATGCTTTGGACAAATGGTCATTATGTCCGTCATGATCAAACATTGATGTCCTTCACACATGCAGACAGAGTGAAAAACTCAATACGCCCAGGAAATCGTGCCGAAACATCGCAACTGTTGTTGCAGTATGCAACAAACGAACACGACAATTCCGACAATTGTGCAGCCATAAAGGCTGCTGTAGTAAGACGCAAGCTATTTAAAACTTCAGATATTCTCTTTTCGTTGCACTGAACAAATAAACAATAATAAGACTCCGGCCGGCACGAAGCGCTTCGTTTGCGATTTATATTTTGTTGTTTACAGAAAGCGAGACCTTGGTAATTAGAAACATGTGAACTGAATGTGATGGTAAAAGTCAGATATACAAGAGAAAGTTAAATTTCTGTATAAAGCGGATTTTCAGCTAAACTTCATATTCTAAGTACTTGACTCAAGTAATTATAATAAATGTGAACCTGAACTTTATTTTCAAGCCAAAATGTTTTTAAAAGAATGCCCTGGCGGATGTCACGTCACGCACCCACATTTTATGAACATTTCTGTTCACCTTGTCACGCAATGTTGATTTCATTTGTCGCTCAGAACATTCAATACACTCAAAAATGACTTGAAAAGAGAAAAGTAATTATTTCAAAGCTGGAAATTTGTCCAAAGTTGACTTTACATCGTCTGCAGGTTTGTATTGTATCGTATTTCCCCGTAATATATAGTATAAAATACGCCGGAAAATATGATAACACAACAAAAACAACACCGAATGAAACATGAGTAACATGGCCAAAATAGGTAATCGCGCAGAGCGATAATTTTAACGAAAATATTACTTAAAAGAGTTTTGAAATGACTCAACTGGGTAACATTTTCCCCTAACAATGTGTAGGCTACAAATGGAGCCGATAAAGCAGAGACGTGGATGCTAATTAATTATGTATACTGATTAACGCAGTCCACGTTGCGCTGTCATCTAATATTTAGCATGCTATAAATTTAGCAGTTAAACTGTCTTGAAAATGTGTTTCGGCACATAATATATAGTGAAAGGAGGCATGTTGATAATTACAGCGTCGAATGGCTCGTTAGCATTCAATTTTTTTGACATTCTCTGTGTCGAAAAAAAAGCACATTGAAGACGCTGGTCACTTACTTTAAATGAATGCCATTAAGAATATTTCACAGATGCCAAAAAATTTTTTTCACAGAAACATAGTACTAGGATAGGTTTGTATTGTAGTATAACGTTTGTTGAATTACAATGTTGCCCATTGGAGATAATTGCATTTGAAAAAGTACAATTTAACGAAGTTGCGTGACATGGTCAATGATTGACAGCTCTTAATTGACAGGAATAATATTAAATTACATGAACTTTAAGTTTTCAGTTCCTAAGGGTTCCAGCAATTGTTGGATGAAATTAGATTAGAATCCATTACATTCTGTTTGTTTGAGAGAAGTCTCTTGTCAGTGCATTTTTAAGGGATATTTTTGGGTTTTACCCCTGGGAATTGAAGTGGGGCTTGTAATACCCCAGGGAACGGTCAGGGGACCGAACCACTTTGGTTTCTTGAATAACTTAGTGAACCTAAAAATCTGTGAAAGTTTGAAAGAAATCGGTGAGATGGCATGTGTCACGTCTGCCTGGTCCTTTCGTGGACGGACTCTTAAAAGGGTTCAGCTTCGTAGTACCAAATAAGCAGTACTTAGAGATACCCGAACAAGTTAAGTTCGAGACGGCAGTAAATGTACAAAACAATAAACAAAAAGCTTCAAATAGTTTGCCATTAATGTTTCATTAGTTCCCAAGCCCCTTATGGTAACTTATTATTGTTTTTTTTTTTTCATTTCTTCATTTTTTTTAATTGCTGGCTGGGAAACAGACATTGTTTTATCCAGCTGGCTGGGAATTTCCCTATGTGTTATGCTGGGAAAAAGGAACAGATATAATTTTCCCAGCAACGTAGAAGTTTCGCTGAATATAAGGTTTAAACTCATACATAATATTATTCCTACAAATCAACGCCTTTGGAAAATGAACATCAAAGCTTCACCTCATTGTGAGCGGTGCAACTTTCCTATTGAAAATATCACCCATATGTTTTACGAGTGTCCTGCCGTTAAACTCTTTTGGAAGGATGTTTAAAACTGGAGGAACTTAAAGCGTTCAGAAAACATAAATCCTAGTGCTACTGAAATTCTTTACGGTTACAAACCAGAATCCACCAGCTTTCACACTTTCAATCATTATCTTCTAATTGCCAGATATTATATCTATCTGGCTAGAAACAGGTCTGAGACCCCGAAACTGGAGGTTTTCATCATTCTCCTTGAAATTAAAATTCAATGTGAAAGAGAAATTGCAATAAAAAATGGAAACCTTAACAAATATAGAAATAAGTGGACCTCCCTGTGGATTTCTGATACGTGTTTTGACTTCTAAATTAATCTAGCAAACGTGCGTTTTGTTGTCTTTTTTATGTATGTATGTTAAATGTAATTAAAAAATAAGTAAGATAAGGATTGCATTGTAAGTAGAGTATTTGTTGTAATTAGTTTTTTTATTTATCGTAATTAGTCTTTCTATTGTATTGTATTGTATTGTATTGTATTGTATTGTATTGTATAGTAAGTAATTTCAGTAATAAAACTGTAGTTTTAGTTTGAAAGTAGCGTAACGGTACCATATTGTAAGTAATGTAAAGTATTGTACTGTAAATAGTGTAAGGATTGTATTGTAAGAATTGTATTGTAAAATGTACCATATTGTAATAGTGTAGGCTTTGTAGTGAAGAGTGTGCGTATTGTAAGTAGTGTTTTACAATCTTTTTCTTTTGTTGTAATTAAATAGACTCAGTGTTTAATAAAAAAAAAACGTAGAAGAACACCTGGAAATGTTTTTATATCATTTATTTTAATTTATTTGAGTAAAATAATACATTTTACCAAAGATTGTTCGTTGGGTGCCCCTGTATATCTAACTATAACATCCAATCGCTAATTACTACATTACGTATCCTTGTAAAATATATATAAACCTACAGTAAGTAATGAAAATGACTAAAGAGGCGTTTTAATGTTGATGAAAGGGCATGTGGTAAAACCAATAACGAAAGCGTGCATGAGAGTTTATGAAAGTAAATGATAAATGATCGAGTTGAAGGTCAGACAAGTGTCACTGCTCTTTTCCCTTCTCGTTCTTGTTGTACCCGAACTTTAATAGTTGTTAAGGCTCAGCCTTAAGGTTACAGTATACCTTCGGGGGTGTCTCCAGTATAACAGCTCTAGCGTCTTACGATTACACTTAATACACCTAAACCCAGATATCAAATTAAAGCTTATAGAGCTGGCTATCTAAATATGGAAACCATTTGGTAATAAAATGAATTGTCGAATTTTTTACACGTCTAAATTCGAACGTCCGAATCAGCTTTAAAACGCTATAACTCAAAGCGATTACTGTATTTTGCTAATTTGATTTGTTCTCGGGGTTCCGGACACGAAGCGCTAAAAAAACGTGTCGGCGATTTCCCATATTCAATTGCAGTGAAAAGTTACAGAATATTTTCGAAAAAGGGAGAAAACAAATTGAAGTGATCGCACGGAAATGGCTCTTGACGAAAAAGTTTTCGGAAATAAGAAATTCGCCGACACATTTTTGTTGATTATATGTTAGCCTAGCTTGTGTCCAAATTTGAGGAAAATCAAACAAATTCCCTTTGAGTTGTAGCTCTTTAAAGTGTCCCCTTTAAAAAAATTAACTTTGAGAAAACTTTAAGAAAACAGCGCTTAGAAAAACATATCGCTTCATAAACAAACTCCGCCACAAAAGTTATACCGTCATTTCTCCGTCAATTTTCACTATTTTTCGATAATTTTTTTTTGGATGAAAGTTTATTCTGTAAACTTTATTTTGACGCCAAAAAAAAATTTCAATAAATTTTCGATCTGAAGGTACACTGTAACCTTAAGGCGGTGTTGTACGCTACCATGTTTACGGTGCAGCAAGAATCGCTACGGCGTTGTCAGACCTGCTGCAAGATCGTTACTGCTGAACGAACCGGGGCGTTACAAGGTACAGTGTTCTTCGTGCAGCTTGCAACGAAAGATTGTCATGCACGCGCACAAGGTTTTAAAACCAAAACATTTCGAGACTTGCTGCAACGGGGGTGTTACACGCTGCAATGCTAAAAAAAGTTGCTCTAATCGTTGCGAAAATAGAACTAAATTCAACGATTGCAGCAGCTTGTCTCGCAACTATTTTGACCATTGCAGGGGGCTGGTGTTACACGCTGCAATGGTTCATGCAGCATGTTTCGCAACAGCGTTGCGAGACATGCAACGGAACGGCATAGCGAGACATGCAACGGAACGGCATAGCGAGACATGCTGCACAAAAAATTGCAGCGTGTAACACTGCCTTCAAATAATTCTAATTTCGTCTTACTCGCTCGTTGTGAGTCTAGAACAAAACGAGAGGATGGTATTGTAGCCTGGTAGCAGTCATTTTAGCGAGAAAGAAGTGCGAGAAGAATAAGATGCTAAAACTGACCAGAATTGTAAAGATACCAAAAAAACCTCCAAACCAGTTCCCATGGAAAGATCACATGTTGCACAAAAAAGTGTCCGTAGCTGTAGGGGATAAACACAGATTACACAAACACAAACCTCCCAAAACGAATTTCCGAAAATTAAGAGGAGCGTCCCCCTCCCCCCAACACACACGCACACACACACTTTGATAAAGCTATTTGTACCTAATAATAGCATAATTTTTTAAATGTAATAATTATTTTCTATAATCTGAAAGTTATATTAGCGGTTTTTTGCTGTAATTAATTCATAACAACTTCCTAAGGTCGTTCATTACTTTTATCGCTACTTTTCATTTCAAATTGTTTCTCTAAAACTTCTCTAATTCAAATGCAAGTCGCTCTGCAAAAATAAGATACCTCCTGATCAAATGAACGTTAATTTTTCGAAACTTTCGAAGTCACGTGGCTTTATCCTCAATCAAATAAACAATAGATCTCCTTCAATCAGGAGCTACGGTGATCTCTTCCGTATTAGCGTCGTACAGTGTGACCCGAGGGTCGCGGGCTGGATCTCTCCTTTTGATGCAAAGCAACAGAAATGGGATGCATGCCCCAGCAAACACTACAGCGCCAGCCATGTAAAACGCTTGCGTGTAGGAGTTCAAAGAGTCAGCCATGAGACCTGTCAGACAAAAGTATAACCATGCTGATTAGTGCGCGTTTATCGATTTGCAAACAATATACTATGGTTGCCGAAAAGTAGCAAAATTCGATAAAAAATATTTTCATTCGATAAATGGTATATTTTTATTCATTAAAAATATTTTCATTCGATAAATGGCATATTTTTATTCATTAAAAATATTTTCATTCGATAAATGGTATATTTTTATTCATTAAAAATATTTTCATTCGATAAATGGTATATTTTTATTCGTTAAAAATATTTCCATTCGATAAATGGTATATTTTTATTCTCAATTCGTTAAAAAATATTTCTGTTCCATATTTTTTTCAACGGTAACCTATGACCCCATGCTCCGATTTTCATTTCATAAAAAAAAATTTATTCGATAAAAAAAAAAAATTTTCATTCGATAAAAAAGATATTCATTCGCTAAAGCCACGTGACCTCAGAAGGCATGGTCACTAAGCATTTTCATTCGTGAAGCCAAAATCCTTCTATCTAGATCTTAGTCTAATGGCAACAAATCTTGACCTAGAGGCAACTACTAGGCGCGATTTTTTTTATATATATTTGCTGGAAATATACTGGATAGATACGAACACAGTGTCAGAAAGACAAACTTTGAGTTCCACTCAGCGGCGCTGCTTTTTAATAGACCAATTCCGATATATTAAAATTCATACTTGGCTCCGAGGCTTAGGGGAATAAAACAAAAGAAATACATTATTCATACCTGAACCTCGATGTGGTTTCTTTTGTTTTATTCCCCTAAGCCTCGGAGCCAAGTATGAATTTTAATATAACGGAATTGGTCTATTGTCTTGACAGGGTACTCTCCGTTCTGCGAAATGTGCTTGATCAGAGTGAGGATCTATGTTGTAGAAATAGTTTACTAAAGCGCTGTGATTTTTTTTTCTGAAATACATCAGTTCTTATGCGAGAGGATGACCGGAACAGGCAGAAGAACAGTAAGTCTTGTTGATTTAGGATCGCCCAACGTTGCCCATACATCGGAACCTGGAAGACCGAAGTTCCTCTGCAATGATGATGTTCAACCAACAATCGGGCTGATACAGTTATGTCAGCCTTTCAGAGGGCAGTGCAACAGTTTGGCGTGCCTTCTCGCGTAAGAGGTGATCATGGTGGCGAAAATGTAGAGGTTGCAAGATGGTCCATCACGATACCCGAAGCATCTGAGCAATCCTAGGCTTCTAGGATTTTCAAGAAGTTTCACTGCAATGACAAACTTCCGATGTATGCGCAACGTTACGCGATCCTAAATCAACAAGACTTGCTGTTCTTCTGCCTATTTCGGTCATCCTCTCGCACCAAAACTGATGTATTTCAGAAAAGTAATCACAGAGCTCCAGTAAACTGTTTCCACAACATAGATCCTCACTCTGATCGAGGACATTTGACACATTTCGCAGAACGGAGAGTATCCTGTCAGGACAATTGCAAAGCAGCACCGCTGAGTGGAAATCTAAGTTTATATTTCTGCACTGTGTTCGCATCTATCCAGTATATTTTCGGCAAATATAAAAAAATCGTGCCAAGTAGTTGTCTCTAGGTCAAGATTTGTTGCCATTAGACTAAGATAGAAGGATTTTGGCTTCACGAATGAAATCAACCTCGTTCCCAGGGGCTTCTCGGTTTTCAAAATGGTGGTTTGAAAACCGAGAAGACCCTGGGAACGAGGTTGGAATGAAATAATGGTGCCGTAAATGCTTAGTGACCATGCCTTCTGAGGTCACGTGGCTTTATCGAATGAAAATATTTTTTATCGAATTTTGCTACTTTTCGGCAACCATAGTATACGGGATACTACGCGCATTTGACTGGTCATTACCTATGATTACACACGCACAGACGCACAGCTTACAGACGCACAGCTTACAGACGCACAGCTTACAGACGCACTGCTGACGTCATAGAGATTTTGTTTCTATGTTTCGTCCAAAATGGCGGACTGTTTTGTAAATGTGGACGAGATGGGCAAGGGCAAGTAAGGGCATCGAAAAAATGTTTAGCAGAAGCTTACTGACAATTAAGAAAAAGATGAAACCGAAGCGAAAAGTAGTTTTGTTAGCGTGGAAAATGCCAAAGTTAGAGAAAAAAAATCCTCGAACAGCCATGTTCACAGTCGAGTGCTGCGAGGCTGATTTGTCTTCCCTGTTATTGTATAAATTCAAATATAGATTCCATTTTGCCGTGCGTCTGTGTGCGTCTGTTCAGTTGTAGATAAGCAAGAAGTTTGGAGAGCACTGAGGAGGCGAGCTAAAGTTGCCAAGCTTTTACACTTCTACGAACTCTCCCACGTGCATCTTTTACGTTTTCCCGTTCTGCTAAAGCGTTTAAACGGGTTTTACAAAACTGTCCATGCGACAACAAATAAAGAGGTATGAAACATTTAAAAATGTTTTAAACACGTCTTTATGACCTCAACACTGCTGTTTAAAAGCTCAGCAAAAGTATTATGAAATTAAAATCTGATACTTGCTGGTCTTTCCGGCTTCGTATCCCTTCGAAAACAATACGCATCATTTTTTCCTTGATACGAAAATTCAGGGTGATATTTACACAAAAAAAAATCTATAGAAAAATTCATTGCCTAACGAGTGAATTCCACGTTAAATTTTACGCGAAAAACCGATATCGCCCAAATCGCGAAGCAATGAGGGCGATATCGGTTTTTCAAGTGAAATTTTACGTGGAATTCACGAGTCTGGCAATGAATTTATCTTGAATCGCATGGTATGTCAAAGAAAAACAACGTTTCCAGAGAGAAAGCCGTTTCAAAGCCAACTGTCAAGAACGAGCGAAAAGAAATCAAGACTGATTCAAAATCACGGTGAATCACCCACGCCAGGAGAAAACCTTGTGGTAGCGACAAATTTAAGTTTTGTTTATCTGTAAAGGCAAATTTGCAAGTACTGATGGATTAGTTATAAACATTTCGTAAAACAATTATGCTTATCTTATCGCGGTCGATCTTTTCAATTCATAAGTTGACGACGAAAGGGTCCGGAGGCGCATCTTCGCTCGAACAGGAATATTTTTATTCTTACTTTTAATATTTTCGCGACTCATTTCTAAGAATACCAGACTACTAAAATCATTACTATCATTATTGCCTTTTGTACCTCTTATACTTTTTTACACCAGATTTCTTTGATACTGTACAAGACAAGTGTTGGGATACAAGTTTTGGTTTTGAAATAAGAAAGTCAGCTGAACGCTCTACTTCGGACAGCATCTTGTTTATTTTTAAAGCAACCGGACGGCCGTTTCGGTGTGTAATAGAAATGACTTTTTATTAGCTCAGTACAGCATGCTTGTTTTATAAACTTCTTTGTTTGATTTAGACATTTTTTTTCTAAGCATGAAATATCGGTTTTTGCCAGTAGCTCGCTCTCTTCTTGTAGGACTGCAGTGTGAATGGCTTCTTCACTCTCTACAAAGTTCACATTTTGGTTAAAATTGGGAAGAACAGGAATTCAAGGTGGATAAATTTATCATTTGTGAATAGCACGTCTGTATTTTTCGCTTCATATACATACTATATAAAGAAAGTACACAAACATCGTCCTTCGAAGATGCCATGCAATATCACTTCTCAGGTATGCAATTCCACGCTAAATACCCTCGCTTCGTTAGCTAATTAGCCAATAAGAATGCAAGTTTTCTTTGACGTATGAGATTCTAGATGAAATGTCTTCGTTTCGTTTGAACAACGGATTCAGATTACTAGAAAACAAACACGGCTGCATATCGCTGAAAATAACTTTCATCAAAATACTCCACGATTCTTGGAGTATTTTGTCAGCCTTGTCCAGGGTCTTCTCCGCCCGACCAGCCATTTTGAATTGAACAAAGCGGAGAAGGCCTGGGGACGAGATTTCAACTTTGTTGAGTCAGTAAAGCCAAAAGGCATTACACTAACTGTAAAACTATATATACAATATATAACTAGGAATAGTTCTCACTAACACTGCCCCCGCTGTTGTGAACAAGCTTTAAATTGTATTTAGAACCTGTTAAGTTATGGTTTTTTGGTGTTCAATAAATGAAAATGCTAATGATTGCGTTGTATATGTTTACCAAGTTCTTGAGCAACCTCGTTTCCAGGGTGGTTTGTTTCCTACACCTTACGACCCTGTGTAATTTTATTGCCTTGTAGGCTAATAGGCGTAGAAAACCCTTTTTTTTTTGTACAAAGGATTTCCCACTCCTATGGGTAGCTGAAAGTCTAGAACAACTTCTTTCAAGGGCTCAATACGCTACTTACTCATCCTCTTTCTGCTGTGGCCATCAACCCGTATTTTTTTTTGTTTGTTTCTTCATGTGAATATTTAACAACTATTCACCGAAGTGGAGGTGGGTAGTGGTGGATATAATATAATATATAACGAAAATGATGCTTTTTAACTCATTTATTCTTGTCAACGATTACAATTTTCGCGCGCAAATTGCTGGGAGGTGAAAAGCACTTGCTATTCCGAGTTTCAGTAGCCAATCAGAGCGCGCCAACAATGCTATCCACTGTTTCAGTGTATACTAAAACCAAATATCAGTAGTGTTGTAAAAATGCAACAGGACATTACAGTGATTTTATTTAACCCATGAAACAACATCCAACAAATGAATATCTGTTTAACATGATTAAGATATGTACAATTATGGATAAAAAATAAATAACTATAAATTAATATGAACAATTATACAATAATAAATAAATAATAAAATAGAGATAAACAAATAAATAAGTAGGTAAAACTATGATGGAGATGGGGAAACATACCTGCTATTGGAGGACCGCTGGCCAGAAAAAACGAGCTTACTTGCATCTCCCATCCAATGGCAGTGGGAGCTTTTTCTGGGCTGACGCAGGTAAGGAGAAGAACATTAAGGGTTGTTATAAAAGCACCGTCACACAAACCATAGATCACAATGAAGATTACCATGTGAAGATATGACGTTGCCAAGGTTACGAGCAAAGTTACAGCTCCCACGACTAACTCGGCCACCTGATACACATATAACGTGTTTACCTTCTCGAAGTCACAAAGCCGACCAGTTACCAGTCTCCCGACGCAAGAAGCCAGACCATAATAGATGAAAAGTCGGGCGGCTGCATCGGCAGTGATACCAATGTCTTCACAATACCGCACCTGATGGGAATAAACAGTAAATACAAATATTGACTGAATAGGAATGCGGAGAGGGGGGGAAAGGTTACTTAAGGAATGTGAATTAATGAGTTGCAGTCAAACGTAAGACGTCATCGCCAAAGTTGTTTTGTGATTGACTTCACTATAAAGTGTTTACTTTGTGTAAATCAAAGAATCCGTGAGTCAGACAGTTCGTCGATTAGACACTTTATCAATCAGTCAGTTAGTTTGAAAGTCAGTACCCCAATATGTCCGTCAATCAGCCCGGCGTATTCGTGTCGTACTTAAGCCAAAGACCGGTACACATCAAGCGCTTAACTCTGATTTAAAACAGTCAGAAGCATTAATATAAGAACCACCTGGATGATGGTTACCCCAGTATTTGTTTTGGTTTCACTAACGGTTCTCCCTGTCCAATTATAAAGAAGAGCGGAGACAGGCAATGTGTTGATGTGGAGCACTTAAGGAGATAAGACGGAAGGGTCGAACGTAACCACCGACCTTCGTATCACAGCACTGTACCTCAATAGATAACGAATGCCTAAAGCATCCGCATGGGAGTCATGATCTCTGTCAACAACCATTCTGAGCATAACTTACCAAATGAATCTGCGGCACATAATGACCGAACATCATGATCGATGCTGATATACAAACGGCCACAAACTTGGGTTCCTTCCACACTGATACATCAATGTGGCAGCCCTTCTTCTTCTCCTCCACCGGGGCATTATCGGCCTCTTCACTCTGTACGTTGGGACTGTATGTCAGTCCAAACAGAAACAGCACTAGCACCACTCCGGCCATTATTCGATAAGTGTTACGCCAACCAAAAGCGTCTATCATTGTCTGCAATAAGGGACTCAGAATAAGGACCCCTCCTCCTTGCCCCAACATAACAATCCCGAGTGCCAAGGATCGCCTTGTTTTGAAGTACTTGCTGATGATAACGAGGCCAGCGGAGAACACACAGCTAGTGCCTAGGCCATATAGAACGCTATAGGATAGATACAGATGAAAGATGTTTTTTGCTAGGGAGGAGAGGCCGAGGCTTAGCGTGCACAGAAATCCCCCGAGTAGGGTGGTGAAGCGGCAACCAAATCGCTTCACCAGATATCCTGACACGTGTCCGGCGAAGAAGATGAGTGCTATGGAAAGCGAACCGACCCAAGCTACAAATAAATAAAAAATAATAATAAACCTTATTCTCACAGTGTATAAACTTTTGATATATAAGTCTAGACCCGGTGGCCCATCGCCAACTATTCCGGCCAAGCGCCCGCGTAGCTTAAGCGGTTTCTTAGAAAGTAACTCTCAAAATGGCGTCAAATTTTACAAAGAAATGTATGGAGAGGTTTCGAATATTTCAAAATAGTCGGTTGAAAATTACAGATGGAACATTTGCCGGACCGGGATGTCATTGCAACGACTACTGTCTGTGTACAGCTGTAAATAATAAGCCTGTAGTTTAAAAAAAAACCCGTCCTTTTTTCCTCGCTTTGTATCGAGGTGAGCGGCCCATTAAGCCTTTACAGTAGCAGGCAAATGCACACAAAAGCCTAAAATTAAAGACACATACTTGTGTTCCTGTGTTTGGTACTTCATTTGCCGGAGTGGAGATCCATAGTTGACTCTGTTCTCAGCCGTATTCTAAAATATCAAGCCCACAGCGAAATGTTTGATCCGTCCTTTTCCTTTTCAAAAACGCTAGAAAATTGATAATCCAAAGCTCACGCTAAAATTCTAAAATTAGCTGTCTTCGAATGACGATATCTCGTCCGTCTTTCATCCAAATTTCTCGCAAAAACAATCGTTTAAAAGCTAACTTTGTTGTCTCTTTTCTTCGTATCACGACAGGGCTGAAAAACGACTGCGCATGCGTTTATTTGACGCCGCGATCGGCTCGATCGGCGTGAATTTGTGTTTCAACCGAACAAAGGATCTTCGTAGAGCAATACCGTCGTTCTGCAGTTATTTTTGTCTCCTTCTAGTTGTTGTTTCTTCCCGACGCGGTTAATTTGTGTTCCTACAGTCACACTTTAGTGGTCCTATTAAAACATGGAGGTTTAATAGAAACCTGATAAAAGGTAAGAAATTTTAAAACATAGTATCATTGCTCCACGAAACTAGAATCTTATGAGCTTATGTTATCACTCATGTAAGCATATATTCATTCCTTATCCTAATTTCTATAATTAATGTGGCCTTTTAGCATCAAAATAGGGAACAGAAAACAAACATGGAAATGAAATTAACGTCATCTCAACTTTTCGACTCAAACAACCTATTAGCCTGTTCATTTCAAGCTTATGGCGCCAGAGATTCGAACTCTACGAGCAGATCTGTAAATATACATTTGTGTAAGCTTAAGTTAAGCTTAATATGCTGCAAACTTCAACTGTTCCGATAGAAAATGAATACAAGCAGTACCGAAGAAAATTCCCAGTCGCATATCAGATTTTATTGGATCTGAAATCGTAATTATTGATTAATAACATAAACTTTAATAAATTAACCCAATTTATTAATTTACACGATCCCACAAACTGTATTTAAACTTAACTGCTGGAAATCCGAACAAAAAAAAAGCAAAGTAAAACACAATGAAAAGACATCAGATCAATAAAAAACAGCCAGTGAAATGCTGACTTTGGAACTTCTCACATCTGGTGGTGATATCATAAGCAAGCGCTGCTTCTCTCGTTCAAAACTTCTTCTTTTAGAGACAGCTGTTTTCTAAATTCATTAACATACTTCAAGTATACAGTTTTTGTCTAAACATATAAAGAATTTGTTAAGAAAAAGGACAGAAAAAATAAAAATATATCAATTTTTAATATACTTTTAATTTAATTATTTATTAAAATGTTTTTTACTTAATTTTATTTTTGTAATGATATAAATCTGATTAATTTTATTAGTAAAAATGTGCTTACTTTAACCTCTTATAAAATGTTCTTATATTGTTTACAAAAGCAAGACACATTTTGTAAACAAAACTCAGTTAATATTAAGTGACCATGCAATCTATCATGTAATCACTGATTTTGTTCATTTATGTTTGAGTTTTATGAAGAAACCATAATAATAGCATAAAATTATGCGGGGCAGGTCATACTTAGACAGGGGATGGAAGAGAACAAAAGAGAAGAAAGAAAACAGCTAATGATTTTGGTTTTATTTTTTGGCTCTTTAACACTCGTACCATATTTCCTGGAATAATAGCCGGGGCAATTATTAGTTTTCAATAAAAAAAAAACAATTATTCGAGGGGAGGCGACTAATGGACTGAGGCGGTTATTTCAAATATTGCTCGCTGGAAGTGCTAATGTGCTAATAGTAAGAGAGTTCCAAAAAAATAAATGAAAGAGTGACAAATACATGTGTGTCACTATATTTGAAAACCTATATGAAACTATGCTTTTGTACCTTTTCTGTAATGATTGTTATTGTAACGATTACATCAAAACTTGTTTCCTACACTAGAAGTAAAATTCTTAACCTGACTGGGAGGAGGTGAAACAAATCAATCAATCAATCCTTTATTTAATGTGGTCAGTACGCTTAGCTTAAGAGCCAGTTGCCAGGTATGCCACGAAAATAATAAAGATAAAAGATACAAAATAAAACTTCATTAGAAGTGTATAAATTTAAGATAAGCTATTATTAAAAAACAAGAAGAAGGGGATGGGTGGCGATTAATTGAGGGCGATCATTATTTCAAATATTTCCAACAAAGGGGGGCAATTATCTGAGGAGGGTGATTAATCAAGGGACGGCTATTATCCTAGAAAATATGGTCCAAATTATTGGGGGCAGATGTAATGTATGGGGGGGGGGGGGGGGGACTTCAGTTCAATAAAAAACAGCCAGTGACATTGTAATGGTTTTATTGTTTTTTTGTTTTTTTTTTATTTATTTATTTATTTATTTATACAAAACATTTACGTAACAAGCAGATTTAAAAGGTTACAATACAAAGGAATACATGACAAGATGTTACAACAATACACTACACTAGACATTCCGAGACTGGGTTGGCATTGGCGATTTCAATTTTTGTTTATAGTCTGAAGCTGCACTAATCATTTAGTAACTCTATATAGTAGTTAACAATATATTTTAAATTATATAATACTTTTGTTTTATTTTACAGAGGGGATTTTTCTAGATGAAATCTACAGTTTAATTTAACTACAAATTCCTCTAAAGATAGGTTTTTCTGTGCTAGTTTTTGGGTATAGAGGTAATATTTAGCAAAGAGGAGAGTACAGTTTAAGTTATTGGTAATCAGGTCAGTCTTGGAGGTGGAGCTCGTGCCGAAGAGAATTTCCGTTGGGGATAAGGAGAAAGAGGTGCCATTTTCTTTGTTAAACCACTTAATAACTTCCAAGAAAAACTCTTTAGACCAGTGACAATTTGAAAAAGTGTGAATAATAGAATCATTTTCGCGACAGTAAATGCAAAGCATATCATTTTTAATACCAAATAAATGCAGTTCTCTTTTTGTAACAACTATTCTGTGCAAAAGTTTGAAGTAAAATTCTCTCAGCTTGTTTTCTCTAGAAATATATTTTACACGACTAAAAAAAGAGTCAATCCGCACCATGTCTGGCTGTAAATCTCTCTCCCACTTTACGCTTGCCTTCAATACTTGCTTGTCCTTATTTATCAAAAGCCAGTAGTAATCCCTGTTTTTTAATTTAAGTAAATTTATGGTAGTATCCCGAGACAGCTGAAACTCATATTCTGAAAGAAGAATAGTTTTATCTAGGCATTTTATCCTTGCCTTAATAATGAGGGTCTGAGGTATTGCAGATACAACTTGCATGTATGTTAGGAAATTACAACTGAGTTTGTATTTTCGGATGAACTCAGCATAAGGGAGAATTTTTCCATCCGCCTTCAACAGATCGTGGATAAAAATAATATTACTACTGAACCAGCTCCGATAAAAGATAGTTTGACTGTTAATTCGAATTTCTTTGTTATTATATAGAATCAATTCCTGATCGGATTCTGGATTATAAGATGCTTTAAGTTCAGAGAAATATAGTAAGATCTGCTTGTAGAAGTTCGGGAATTTTGCCTGCTCGAGGAACTTTTCATCATAGTTACAGTGCAACAGGAATTTTAAGCCACCATATTTATCAAAATAATAGTTTGGTATAACCTTCCAGGATTCACTGCCCATTTGGTCGTTTATTAAAAATCTCGAGATCCATGCCAATTTGATTGATTTGGACATAGTTTCTATGCTAGGCGCACGTAGACCTCCATTGTCGTAGTCTTGAAACATGACTTTACGATTGATTTTGTCTTTCTTGTTTTTCCATATAAATTTAAATATCATAGAATTAACATCTTGAATGCATTTTTTAGGGATATCAAGAATCGAAGTAGAATGAACCAGCTGCGAAATGCCAAGGCTTTTAGTTATAAGACATCTTCCAAATAGTGTAAGGTTTCGGGACTGCCAGATGCCATGAATAGTATCTATTTTTTGAATTTTTTCTTTAAAATTGTATTGGTCATTTTTTTTTTCATCATAGGATATAAATATCCCTAAGGCTCTTATCGGCTCTTTTGGCCATTTGAATCCGAAAGGTGTTTCTTTGCAATACCTCCAGGGTCCCAACCACATTGCTTTTGTTTTTGATGGATTTAGTCGCAAACCTGATAGGTCACCGAAGTCATTCAATCGTACAATAGCTCTTTGCACGGTGTTCGTGTCCTTGCAAAAGAGAGTGGTATCATCAGCGAATTGGCCTATTTTAAATTCTTTCCGAAAGATAGTTATACCATGTATTTCCTTGTCTTGTCTAATCTTACAAGCTAGTAACTCAACTGCAAGAATGAATAAATAGGGGGACAAAGGGCAGCCTTGCCTCACTCCTCTTGATAGCTTAAAGTAGTTGGTACAAAAGCCGTTGTTTAAAACTGCACTTTCTGAATTTTTGTAAAGAGTGGTTATCCATCGTTTGATATTGTCACCAAAATTAAATACCGTAATGGTTTTATTGTTTGCAAGCCTGGCAGCATTAGTCAGGGATAGACGGTGGTTGTAAATGACAAAATACTAATGTATTAAAAAAATGTTATAATAGTTTCTTCCAGGAGGGTGTAGAGGCAGGGGCATAGGGTTAAAAAATGTGGAGGTTTGTCTTAATATCTAACTTATAATATCTGGAAGGCAAAATAGTAATATAGACTAGCAAAAATGCTGACATGCATTTTGTTTATAACCCCTTTCAGGTGGATGAAGGACTTGCAACCTGTTCCAGGAAAGTAATGTAAAAGACAAGCACTAAACAGCTGACGAAAACCACTTTTGTATTAATATATTTAATAAAAAATAAAAATTTTAATGAAACCACATGCCGTACAGTTTGATTTGGTTACCAGAGAAAGGGAATCTCCCTTTATTAAAAAGATGATATTGTCCAGTTTTGTATTTAGTCCATCAACCAATCTGCCTCTAGTCAAACAAAAGCCAATAAAAAAACTGGTTTCAGCAGGCTTAAGTAAACATAAGATAAAGAGCTTTATGTCAAATATGTTTTTCTTTAGCATGATCAATAAAATATAAAAGTAAGACATCACCCTTTCAGGAGGATTATAATCTTGTACATTTTGGAACAGCTCATCTGCCGTTTTGTAGCATTGTTTGTACCACCTCACACCAGAATGATAAGCAGGTACATCGGATCCAATACGGTCAAACATTGGAAAACTTCTTTCCGGATTGTTTTGGCCGTGTTGCTGGTTTGAGTGGATAGGCGCAAAGGCTATTGGTTTCGATTGGTTTCTCGAATATTCCTCCCTGTGCCGCGTACAGGCCCAACCATCCGTGTTTCCGCCAACATATCTCGAAAAAGTCGATCTGAATCTTCTCATTTTCCCTCTATAATCTTAACCTGTTCGAGTCTTCTTGTGGAACCAGCAAGTTTGTCCATCGGAAAATTCGATAAATTGGGATGAAAGTTGAAGCAACCCGCACAAGCTGCATTTCGCGCCGCGGACTCGTCACTTCGCAGAAAATTTTCAAGCGGTGTACAGCAAAAAAAGTTTGGTGTACAAAACATACGTTGTGTCTCTTTAACTGGACTAATTGTTATGAAAGTTAAAGTTTCGAGCTAAAGTTTGCAGGATAACTCTTGATCTACGTAACAAACGTAGCGGCTTTCACATTTTTTGTAGTGCCGCGAAAATTTACTCACGTACGAGCGGACTCGATAACGCTTTTTAACACGAGAACAAATTTTGTAAACGTTCAACACACCCTAATTTTTCTTTAAATAGATTTTTTTACTCGAAAATACTGATAAATTTATTATCTTTTTAAAACTGACCTTATCTTTTGAGTTTAAATCCCAAACTATTTTTCCCCTGAATTGCAGTCATTTGAACCCCCCGCGCTTGAGCCCACGTTCATTGCCGCGGGCCACTGGCGCGTGCGCAGTCGTTTTTCAGCCCTGGCTCGTATCACAGTATATTTGTCAGCGGAATTTGTGTGGGCTAAAACTTAGATCATGTAAACAACATTTTCGGTCCTTCGCGCCGCGGGAATACGAGCCCGCTAATACGCAGCGGTATGTCACTCATCATGTAAGGCGCGCGAAATGTCGTTTCCGGAATAGTTGGCGATGAAATCCCTAGCCTTCAACTTTTCATCAACCAACTCAGATTTTATGAAAAAATAGAAAGTAAAATTACCCAAAAAAGAGACAAACTAATGTGTCGCTTTAAGAAGTGGACGAATCTTCTCCCTGTCTTTTGAGACGATTAATCCCAATCTTTTATTATATATTTTTTCTGTTCAGCTAGTGTTAAGACCTCCCTGTTGTAATGTAATGTAATTTGGTTAAGTTATTGTGGTTAATTATATTCAGTATCTATTTTTTTATGGGGAGCAGGGGTGGTGTAGTGGTGAGAGCACTTGCCTCCCACCAATGTGGCCCGGGTTCGATCCTCGGACCCGGCGTCATATGTGGGTTGAGTTTGTTGTTGGTTCTTTCCTTGCTCCGAGAGGTTTTTCTCCGGGTACTCCGGTTTTCCCCTTTCCTCAAAAACCAACATTCTAAATTCCAATTCGATCTGGAAAGAGGACCTGCATGAAAACTAGCTGCGGCTGATGTGGCTTTCCCCTCTAAATATAGTTATTTAGTTATTTTTACTACTTGTATATCGTATGTATTTTATTCTTGTATTACCAATAAAAAAATGTTAGAAAAAATAATAATAATTACTTGTGTTTTTATGATTATGGCCGGGGACAGGAGTTTGCTTTAAACTTGCTTTGTTGTCCCCTTGAAATAGAAAGAAAAATCGCCAAAAGTGATGAAAGCAAAGAAATATTGAGACAAAATAACGGACGGCTGAAAAAGTCAAAATTCCACAAGAATGACAAGTTTGATTTCTTGACCGCCTGTCACGAAATCAAATTTGATGAACTGTAATCCACTTTCATCCTTGCAACCCTGCATTTTATCTCAAAACTACTACCTGTGTTTTGCTCTATAGAATCTTTTTATCCAAATAGGTTGTATATTTGGTGGTATTTGGCGATATAACATGGAGGTAAAAGAAATTTTGCTATGTCTCTTTGTTAATTATTTACTGCAAGAAAAATATTGAGGATATGAGTTTCTGGAATTTGAAACTGCAAAGAAACGTTTGCGTGGCTTGTTTTCGTGTATTTCCTGTGAATGGGCCGCGAGCGAAGAGGCCTTACTTTTCGCCCCATCCCCACCCGAGAGGCCAGTTTACAGGCTAATTTTGTAAGAGACACAATTAGGTGCGGTTACACTGAGCACTTTTACCGTGGTAAATGACCCTTTCACCACGGGAAGCTGCATTTAGTGAGTCTGATCAACATTTCCCGAGGTAAATATCCATGGACACATAAAAAAGATCACACGAAGATGCCCAAGGTACAAGAGCCAATCACGATGTTCCGTTTGACATCCGGACGCGTAAGGGACGGACCATTTTGTGGGGGGGGGGGGGGGGGGGGGGGGGGGGGAGGGGTGTTGGGCAATTACCAAAAAAATTCCTGTAGAAGAAATTTAAGAAAAAAAATCGTGCACAAGAAAGCACGTGAAAAAAGATTCAAACATTTTGGTAAAAAACATTCTTGCAAATAGTAATGCTGAAAAAAATTCATACATATAGTATCATATTTTATCACCCATCCCCTTTCAAATTTAAAATTGTAATGTTTTTTTTGCCTTACGAGTCATTATCTGTAAGACCCTGAAGAAGAAAGGCTGTGCCTTTCGAAATGTTGGATATTTTACAAATATAGTCGTTTCCGTACCGTTTATCAGCCTTGCTTTTTTATCAAATACTCAGAAGAAATTACCCAACCCCACCACACACAAAAATTAAATGGTCCGTCCCTAACCGCAAAGGAAAAGTGATTCACTGAATTGCGTGACATTTTTATTTTACCCAAGTGTGATGCACCGCGGGATGGTTTATCATGGGAATACCTACAATTACAGACAAAAGTAGTTGGGAAGGTTGTGAAAATGAATAGCATCAGTGGGGAATTACATCAATGTTCTTCTTATATAAAATAGAAATAATTAGTTAAATTTTTTAGTCCCCCCTACCCCGCTATCCAATGTTGGGATCTCAGCGAACAATTTAATACGCACTAAACATGTCCCGTTATACACAACATTGTAACACTGGGGGAGGGGAGAGAAAGAGAATATTAGTAAAAACTACCAATCTTCCCAACACTTTTGTCTATGATTGTAGTCTAAACAGAACTGGCTGTTTTGTCGCAGTAAATAAAGCGACTTTTGTTTGTTCGGCATCGAGAAATCATTTTTAATCAAAACAGGTAGAAACTAATGCTAATTATTGCCCTCCTTCGACAGAAAAGCGTGTGTATTTGATTTCATCCCGGTAACCGGGCTGGCCTGTAGGTTAATTAATTGCTGCTTTTGTTTTTAAATGTATGAATTATACGCACGATATGTTATTAAGAAGAGAATATGATATTTTTCTCTCCTTTCATTTTAATTTTTAATTTAAGATACGGTATGGAAATTGTTGTTGTTGTCGTTCATGGGAAAATATCCAGCTCGGCTACCGAGATTCTTGTTGGAAACCGAGATCTCGGTAATTGGGCCAGCCTGCCTTTATGAACAAATCGCAAATTTTACAAAAGAAATAGCAGCGATACGAGATCACGCTTTAAACTGAGCCACCCCGGTCAACCTGAAATCTGAGCACATATATTTATGTTACAAATGATCGAAACAAACCAATCAATCTCTAACAATCAATGAGGCTAAAATCGAAAAAAAATCGAGGGATGTACGTTTTACTGATCATGAAGATTATGAGTCATATGAGCTCGTGGGTGGTAACACTTGGTACACAATGGGACGTTCCATTTTCTATCCGCACCCCTCCTAAAGACGGCAGGAATCCGAACCCTCAATTTATTGTCGGCGCCCTTTGAAAAATGAAATCCGAAGGGTTGATTTTTTGTCGGCACCTTTGAAAAAAAATCCGAAGGCTCCAAATTTTGTCGGCTTCTTTGAAGAAAAAATCCGAACCCTTCTTTGCAAAACATGTCCTTCTTTAGGGGGGGGGGGGGGGGGGGGGGGGGGCGGCTAAAAAGCGGAATGTCCCAATCAACAACAACAACAACAACAACAACAACAATTTATTCAGGTATTCCCATTTCTATACATGGTATTACCAGATAATAAAAATTACAAAAAGAAGTTCATTGTACATTACTGTATCAAGGTTAATTACAAATAAAATAAATAGAGGAAGTAACAGTATTGTGTATAATATGGAATTATTTCTTATGTGTAGTTTTAAAACATATCTTCATTTCTCTTATTCATTGCATTAAATATAAAAGCAGCCGTTGCTCTACAAATAAAAGGATCAACACTGTTAAACAGAAACATACTTTTGCATGTATTATCTAGGTTTTTGAAGTGTCTATTTCTTTTATCTATTTCATCATAGAAGGTACTTCTGAGATTAGCGTATAAGTCACAGTGAAAAAGGAAATGTATTTCATTTTCAACAGAATCTGAATTGCAGTGAGTGCATATCCTTAAATTTTCTGGAGTTTTTGGTATTGAATATCTTCCAGTTTCTATTCTCAATTTGTGGTTCCCTATCTTAAATTTAGTAACAGCCTTCTTGTGTTTTTGATTTTTTATATAGTTAAGGAAAACAGAATGTTTTGTATCATTTTTGAAAATTGTATAAAATTTGAGTTTTTTATTTGAATTTAATAGGTTGATTTGGTGATTCATGAGACTAGTCTTAATATTCTGTTTTGCTTGTGAAAGTATATTGGAAGGGTTATCAAAGTCTAAATAAGAAATATCAATGTTGTGTTTTGTACAAAGATGGTTTACCTTATTTATTAAACCTGTTTGTAAAGTATCTGCCATTTCTTTAGAGATGTTTAAGCAGAGTTTTGCGATGCTATCATCTGGTTGATTTTCTAGATGTATCCAAAATTTAAGAATATTAAGTTCGATGTGGGATTTTAGAGGTAATCTACCAAGTTCGTTTCTGGATGCTGCATTTGGGGATATTTTGTTTACACCCAAGTACATTTTACAAAAATACACGTGCGTTCTTTCAATTATGTCTTTTTCCCAGGATTTATAATCATTATTATCATAGATACCCCATATTTCAGAACAATATAATAAGATAGGAAGAAATAAGGTGTCAAAAAGTTTATTATTGATATCAATTGGTAAACTAGAGAAGTCAAGATTACGTCTTGTTGCAAAGATAGATCTTCTTGTTTTTTCTTTTAATGTTTCTTTATTATTGTTAAAGCTTCCATTTGCAGAAACATTTACTCCCAGATATGTGTAATTGTTGACAATTTCTATGTTTTCATCAATAAAATTAAAGCTATGCTTATCAGCTGTTGATTTTCTATTTTTCTTTTGAAAGATAACAATTTTTGTTTTCTTTGGATTAATATTAAGAATCCATTCTTGACAATATTTTGAAAGTTTATTAATAGCATTCTGTAAACCTTCAGCTGAATGAGAAATCAATAATAAATCATCAGCATAAAGTAAGCAATTAAGGCGAGAGCCATCCGGCAATAAAATGGGATCTGTGTCACTATTATTAAGCACATGGGGTAAATCGTTTAAGTATAGGTTAAAGAGCATCGGTGAAAGTATACAGCCTTGTCTTACTCCTTTATTATAATCAAAAAATTTTGATCTTTGATAACCGCATCGTACGCAGCATTTCGATTTTAAATACATGCTATTAATGAGATCATAAAATTTTCCTCCAATATTATACTTTAGTAGCTTGTACAAAAGTCCTTGGTGCCAAATGGAATCAAAGGCTTTTTTGAAGTCAACAAAACAAGTATATAGTTTACCTTTGGTTTTACGAATTACATGTTTATCGATTAATGTCAGAAGAGTAAAAATATGATCAGATGTGCGATGATTTGGTAAGAAGCCAATTTGAGCAGGATGTAGAATGTTTTGTTCTTCTGTATAATTATGTAATCTGTTATTAAGTATATAACAGAATAGTTTTCCTAAACAGCTATTTATACAAATTCCTCTATAATTTGATGGGTCATTGATTTTTCCAGATTTATGTATAGCTGTTATAATGCCATCGCACCAAGTTGTTGGGAAAGTACCAGATTTGAGTATAAGATTAAACAGATGACATAATGATGTATTTAAAAATTTTATACTAGATTTCAACATTTCATTTCGTATTCTGTCTGGTCCAGGTGCTTTTTTATTTTTAAGATTTTTAACTGCTATTTCAATTTCATTCAGAGAAATCGGGTTGTCCAAATTATTATAAAGGTGTTTGTTTTGTTCCAATGTATATTTTTCAATCATGAAAGCATGGACCACGTTCGTGTGACCTTTGGATAATCCTGTGGGGTCCTGAAGCTATATAATGCCGTCTGTGAAAATACGCCGAGAAATTTTGGCGTCGTACTAACAGGCGGCATAGTCTACAGGCCATGTGAAAATGGGGAATAAAAAGCTGAGCCAACCGCCGGCATTTTAATAAATACATTTGTGATTTCCCGGGACGTTTTCATAACGACAGTGCTATTCGACTATTTACATTTTGGTCATTTATTGTTACTGAATTTCTTACCCGTTTTCTCCCTCGATTCTCCAAAATAATCCATGAATACAGGAAAGAAGATTCCAAAACTAAACACAAATCCCATGGATGCAAACCATAAAAGCGTAGCCGAGAAGCAAACCAGCCACGACCATTTGCCATCTTGAACGTGAGGAGCCATGTTTGAATATATCAAACACAAACTGTGCTCTTGTTTTCACGTTTGTGTTAATTTTCCACCAATAGATGATTGGCCCGATCTAGACTGAGCCCAGCACAATTGCCCAAGATCGATTGTCCAAAACGAAACAAACTAAAACGATTATCGAGGAGTCATTTCATACTCACTGACGCATGGCAGAACAGAAGAAGCGGCCGATTGTGTGACACTTCATGATCAGTAAAAGTCCCGCATGATGCCATTCCTCTTTTAAGGCCCGTTTACACAGGCGATTTTTTGTCGCACTTGTCGATGCAATTTTTGTCGCGCGCAAGTTGCATCTTCAAATCGCATGTGTAAACGGGCGGCGATTTCAGTGCGATTTGGGCGCGATTTGTCGCGCGATGTCGCAGAGGTTCGAAACTTGATGCAACTTGGCGGCGATTTTTGGGAAATCACATCAAATGAAAGCAAATGTCGCATCCGAATCGCACAGAAAATCGCCGCTAGTTTACACTTGCGACAAAAGTTGCATTGGAGAGCTCGACAAAACTCGCATCAAAAGCGCACGTGTAAACAGCCTAAAGACTTTTCGAAGACTTTTGTCCTTTTGGCCATTGTTAACATCACAAATACGCTTCCAGTGTTGACAAAATTAGACACAGACTACTACCGAGCAAAATGACGACCAAACACACACACAAAAAAACGCTTCCACTGTAGGCTGTGTGGCATGAAATTTTTGCGGGATTTAATTTTCGCGAATTTCGCGGGTTTTCCATCGATCCGAGAAATTTACATCCCTAGACGTTGAAATGAACTCCAGAGAAAAAAATCCGTGAAAATTCACTCCATTTATTTATGTCAATGAATTTCAATTAAGGTGGCTTACTACAGTTTATGGGGGTCACCAGATGCTTTCGATAATATCGACCACAGGTGACCATTTGTGGGAACAAGCAACAATTTAGCCTGCGAGCAGGCTCACTTGTTTGGGGTATCGCGCAAGTATCGAGCCGGCGAGGAAATCACTTTTCACTTTTCCTCGACCACGATCACTTTTCCTCGCCCATTCTTCTCGCCGGCTTCGCCGGCTCGCTTTGGCGGAGTTCGCGCGAGAGCCTGCTCACAGGCTAGCATCAATTACAAACTCAAAACCATCGTACAAGACAATGGGTGTTTCTATTAAATTTCACCATCCTCTTGTTAGAAGTGGCTTAAAACAAGCGACGAAACGACAGCGACAAAACGTTAAGAGGAGCCGGATCTGTTGTAGACCTGGATCAGTAGAAAACTACGGTGGAATCCCGATTTCTCGAACCTCCAGGGGAAACGCAAATTGGTTCGAGAAATCGGGAGTTCGAGAAATCGGGAGTTCGAGAAATCGAAGGATGGCATCAAATTACGCTTAATTGGCCGGGTATGTTGTTTGATTATGAGTGAGTGTTCAAATTTTAACAAAACGTACTTAAAAAGTGTAAGTGGTTTCGAAATTTTCGCAGGTTCGAGTTATCGAGGGTCAATTTGTCCCACGGGAGCCAAAATTGGTTCGAGTTATCGGGAGTTTCGAGAAATCGAGGGTTCGAGAAATCGGGGGTGAAATTATAGAGCTTGAGTGAAACAAATCCAAGGGAAACAAGGTTTGGTTCGAGATATCGTGAGGTTCGGGAAACCGAGGGTTCGAGATATCGGGAGGTTCGGGAAACCGAGGGTTCGAGAAATCGGGAGGTTTGGGAAACCGAGGGTTCGAGATATCGGGAGGTTCGGGAAACCGAGGGTTCGAGATATCGGGAGGTTTGGGAAACCGAGGGTTCGAGAAATCGGGAGGTTTGGGAAACCGAGGGTTCGAGATATCGGGAGGTTCGGGAAACCGAGGGTTCGAGAAATCGGGAGGTTTGGGAAACCGAGGGTTCGAGAAATCGGGAGGTTAGGGAAACCGAGGGTTCGAGATATCGGGAGGTTCGGGAAACCGAGGGTTCGAGAAATCGGGAGGTTTGGGAAACCGAGGGTTCGAGATATTGGGAGGTTCGGGAAACCGAGGGTTCGAGATATCGGGAGGTTCGGGAAACCAAGGGTTCGAGATATCGGGAGGTTTGGGAAACCGAGGGTTCGAGAAATCGGGATTCCGCTGTATCATCAGGGTTGGTAACGTCAGGTTACATTTTAGGGGCGATGTCAAAGATACAGTCGGTAACGCAATTATTGGATCATCTGAATCTCGCGACAACAAATCAATTTATATGAGCTGGATCGAACACCAGACAAATTCAAAAATTAGGTATCTTCTTCCTTTATAACCCAAAAGCGGATATTTTGCCATACATGTGTAAACGAAATCTGCATTTCTGTCCGTAAAACGGAGCCGTTTTAAGCGCATACAGTACTTTAAGTAACGCTCCACATAAGAACTATAGTAAAGTTCATTGTTCTGCGGCATTGGCTCTTTCTCACATAGAATATCTTTGGTTTCAAGAATAGGGGAGGAACTAATGGTTTATAATTATATTTCAGTATAAAAATAAAGAATATCCATTTGCGTCAGATAAATTTTAGGAAATGTTCATGCTTAACCAATCAGAATAGCAGAAGACAATAGCTAATAATTTTGCTTCTTTGATGAAGTTCCCCAAATACAAATTCTTTAAAAATTTGCATGTTTTGCGATTGGGTCTGAAATTACATGAAACCTTTAAAAATCAAACAAAATGCACCTTGAAAGCTAACTTTTTAGCGGTCTTCGAGTCTAGGCCAATGAGATCACTAGTTGTAACAATGAAAAAAATTGACATTCCATCGTGCATTGCCGTTAGCACTTTCCTTATTATGCGGATCATTACTTAATACCGTACATACATGCAAACATAAAAATTGTGTTGGCAAATGGCGCCGACAATTCTGCAGGTTCATAGTTTTCAAACGCTTAGAACTATTATAGTAAACTTTCAAAACGTTTAGTGAATTTACAGTGTATTAGTAATATATTAAACTTTAAACAGTGAAAATGACAACTTTGAAGTACTTTGCTTAATAAGAAATAAAACACAAACAGCGGTGATAAACATGGTAAACCAACGCATTTTTTTTCGCTTAGCATACGAAACGTCAAGTTTTTTTATAAAAATGCGTTGGTTTACCATGTTTATCACCGCTGTTTGTGTTTTATTTCTTATCAAGTTACGATGGCATAAAACAAAAGTTTATACGATACTTTGCTTAACTTTTGCAAATTTCTCTCGTTTGACAGCGGTGGAGGACAGGGGAGTGTCCGAGCGTTTCATATCCACGAGTTGGCTTATAGAAAAGGGGGGATGCCACAATTTTTGGGCCAAACTCGAAACCAAGTCATAGTGACCCTCCAAAAATATCCCGTATCGCTTTAAATTCTTACCACAATATCCCATATCCATGGGTCCTAACAACAAATAAAGACACAAATCGTGGTATCTGTTTAAACAGTTTATTTGACTTAACAAATCCGCCATTAAAACGGCGAACGGCCGTGCAAAATAGTGTTTCTGCCTTTTGTTAAGTTTCAAGGACAGTTCAACAATCTTTAAGCACTGGCTTTATTAAATTTTCATCTAATTTTTTTGTATTTTGTATTTTGGTTTTTGTATGGGGTTGGGAATATAAAGAATATCAAATATTACGTTAGAATTTACTTTTTTTTTTTTCTTGTCCTTTTTCCCTTGGACATTTAGTATGATTGTGGAAAGAATGGTCGCTAAAATCAGATGAAAAAATAATTTAATTTTGGTGGGTAAATTTGCGTCGCGTTCTTTCAAGAAATAAAACCCGTAATTACCCGTTAACCTCCCAATGAAAATCAAAACAACATCCCTGACGACATATGGCAAATTAAAGGTCAGTTCGTGACAACCACTAAAACTAGATCAAACGTGACATTGGTCACGCAACGAGAATTCAACCCAAACACAAGACACACAAGAATCAGTCAATATTACTATGGTGTGTGACAAAGCGCTACTGAAAATTCATTAAAATCTATTCTTTCCATTTGGGTGTCTGCGACCTTTAACAGGAAAATGCCGTGCTCTGGAACGCTCTAACGGCGTGCAGGTCCCCAGGCCGTGGGGCGCGGCGCGGCAGTAGAGCTTCCAATGCAGGGAAAGTCAGCAATGTTGCTGGTGTCAGGGGGGAGGGGCTTGTCTTGGGTAGAGGGCTGTGGTGGAGCCTGCTGTTTCTGTTTCTTGTCCACGTCGGACTTTCGTACGTTGTCCCAGGGAGCGTCCCGGACAACGAAGCCGACCTGGTTACCTTGCTTGCTGGGCGGGTTCAGGTAATGACTCACTAAATCGTGCTGCTCAATCTCGTCACGCACATCCTGCATCTGGGGTAAACAGACAACAAAACGTCAATCACTAATTACACGAGCAAGCTTACGGATGTAGGCCTTTCATAAAAAGACCATAATACTCTTAAATTAGAAGCACATTAGAAATATCTCTTCTGTAAATAGAGGGCTATAAGACAGAAGAAATAGGGAAATATAAATTGCATGGAAGATAACAAACATGATGACATAAGCCTTCTAACAGTGGTAAGCTTAATCTTACATATTCTTCTTCCAACAGCAGAAGTTGATCTTTAGCTTCTTCCACATTATCCGCCAGACCGGAAATGACGACAGGATCTGAAGTGTTGAGTGACGGGAAGCGGATGTCCACTCTATAGGTGTCCATGAATTTACGAATGGTTCGTCCCTTTGTGCCAATCAAGCGGCGGTGCACACGCGGGTCGATAGGTACCTCCACACTAACTTGGTCTGCCTGTGCAAAAGAAACACAGGATGTTATTAGAGACTGTGTTGGATATATTTATCATGCCATGTTTTCGTGCTGACAGGTGCTGACAGGCGCAAAGAGTTTTGGTCAGTTTTCAACGGAAAGAAGCTCATTATTTTGAGAAAAATTAAAAGATAGTTGCGTCATCTAATTTTTTTATACATCCTTGCCCATATTTCCATTTAATATTAAATAAAATCTCACTAAATAAAACGAAAAACGCCTCGGACGTTGGACCGCGGTGGAGGATACATGTACATGTGGTGTAGTTCTAACTCTCAAGTTTGAGACGAAATCCTATGGTGGGACCATTCAAATGAAACCTCTTTGGCAGTACTTTTGCATGGTACCATTTGTTCTAACTTTCGAGTCTGTTAATGAAATCCTATGGTGTGACCATTCAAATGAAATCTCTTTGGCAGTACTTTTGCATGGTACCATTTGTTCTAACTTTTGAGTCTATTGATGAAATCCTATGGTACGACCATTTAAATGAAACCTCTTTGGCAGTACTTTTCCGTGGTACCATATGTTCTTTTTCAGTATAGACACACAGTGTTTAGTGCTATTAAATGAGCACTTAGGGACTTGGATCCCAATAAAACAATAAAGCCACCTACCAGTTCTTTAACTATATTCAAGATGGCTTCCTTGGCTGCTTCGCAATTGTGTTCATAACCCGTCAGGATGATCTTGTCATCCTCTGATTCCGCTGCGTCAACATGAGGAAACTGGATTTGAACTGCATGATCCATGCGGATTTTCTGGATGACTTGACCTTTGCGGCCGATGATCTTAGGGTGGTATGAACTGGCAACACTCACTTCCATTTTGAAGCTACGTAGTAGCTAAGGAGAGAAGGAAAGACACTTGTAAATATACCAGTTCCGATTTTATTTAACTGCCCAGTATGTAGTATAAGGCAATTTCTCAGTCTATGAACGAAATAAGTAGTCTCCAATTAAATCAGAGTTATTGAGTACCACTTTCCCTGTGTGTTTACAAGGTGGCTCGAAACTTGAGTCTGTGGACAAAGTTCCAATGTGTGATCAAATTGAAAGCTAATTCGCAGTATTTTCAGGTGGTACTGTTTACTATGCTGTACAAGGTTGTAGAAGCTATTGACAATCACTTTGCAGTAGTCAAGTGCTGTTCACGATTCAATGGTACATCCATTTAGCAATGCGACAACATTTCAAGCACAGGAAATCTTTTTCATGTGCCAGTTCTGTTGCAATAACAATCAATTCAAATCATAGTTTAAAATAAAGTGCAATGGTTATGAAACCTGAGAAATGTTTTTGTTCGTTGCTTTTGTTATCGTTTGTCGGCCACCTTTCGTTCGATCAAAAAAACAACATGTGCACGGTCAAGTACGCTTCAACATAAATTGTAGCTCCTTTGTTATCGCCATTGAAGTCTGCAAGGTTTCATGACCAGTCCCTCGATTAACTATGTTCAAATGTGACAGTTTTTGCAACAAAACTAAGGATGACAAAAGCTTCTGTTGAAACATGTTTCGAATGTAAAAACATATTTTTTTAATTAAACAAAAACAGCAAAACGACAGGATTATGGTTGGTGACCTACCCGGTCCTCATTCTCCGCCTCAATCTCAGCCACTTTCTGCTGAAGAGCCTCAATGGCCTTGTCGACCTTGGGGCGGGTTCCCACGATGGTGACTTGATCTGATTCATCCTTAGAGGGGGGAATAGTGATACTGACATCACACTCGTCCATCATATGGCGGACATTCGCTCCCTTTGCGCCGATGATGAAGCGATGATAATCAAATGGTATGGTAATTACATCAGTGATGGGTACAAGTTCCTGGGAAATAAATAAATAGCATGTCATGCTTAACGTATACTGATGCCGACCTCCCCTTAAGAGGACAGCATCCCGGCTGAAATATTGTGTTTTCATGATTACGGCCAGTAGCTTGCTTTAATATTTTAAAATAGAGCAGTTTTCAATTGATTGTCGTAAAACCAAACCAAAGTAATTACTCTGACCAATCACAACAGACGCAGACAATCCAATGAACCAATCAGAGCTCGAAGCAATTACATGTCGGCGGCGCCAAGCGCGGGAAAACGCGTGCGAGCAAGTCACGATTGGTTTTGGTTTTACTTCTGATTGGTCAAGAAAGTGGCGCGAGATTTTTTAGCCAATCACAAAGAGTAGCAATGAAAAACCAAAGCAATTGTGTAATTACCTTTCACACTCAATTGAATCAATGTAAGATCAATGTAAGATCCAAAAGCATTTAATACAAAATTTATGTATTCAAAGGAGCAGTGAAAACTGAATGCTTTGCCATAACACAAATAAACACATTTTTTTAAATGCATGCAAATCTTCTGCATTATTTAAAGGCTTTTCCAAAACGTTTAAAATGTATAAACCCTGTCACTCCTAGAGTCAATAATGGAGACATGTAGTGTAGTTCCAACTTGTGAGTCTGTGGACGAAATCCTATGGTGTGAACATTCAAATGCAACCTCTTCAGCAATACATTTGCATGGTCCCATCTGTTTTTCCATATTTTACAAAATAAAAGTTAGGATTTTTCTTGAATTTTGATTTTTGTCATTCTTGAAGGGTATAACACAAACGTGACCTACCAACAAGGCTTGTTTGGCTGCCTCAGCATTGTCCTTAGAACCAACAATGGTGATGGTATCACACTTGCGAGGACTTGCAGGTGGGGATCCAGGCTCGTCACCATTCACCTCGACAGGAGAGGTGCTTCCGTTCACCATCCCATGTCCCTTGCCTCCTGTGTCTCTGTCAGGAAACTTGATCTGCACATGGTACTGGGCTGTCACCTTCTGTACATTGACTCCTTTAGCTCCCATGATGTTGCGGTGGTACTTCTGTGCAATGACACATTCAATGGTGACCATTGACTCGAGCTCTGCCACAATATCCAGAATTCGCTTTTTAGCACCTTCGATGCACTCTTTGGCACCTTTCAGCACAACACGGTCAGAGTTGACTCCATTTCTGGGGAAGCTCACCACAACTCCTCCAAAATCTTCGGCAATGTCTCGCAGCTTTTCACCTCGCTTAGCAACAAAGTATTTGTGGTGTTTGGGGTCAACATGTACTTCACCCTCGACAATGTTGTCCTAAGCAAACACAAAGAAAAAATACTGCATGAGAAAACAATGTAGAGATCCAACCAGATCTATGATCCAAGTAAACACAACTTAACATATTTTTCAGCATAAAATTACAGAGAATGTGTGAAGTACAACAAATCAAACTACAGAGTTGCCAGACCCTGGATGTCATGTCTTATAAATTGTATAATACGGTCACCAATGGGCCATGACAATTTGGCCGTATTAAAGGGGTGGCCGCATTAACAGGGTTTCATTATAAGAAAATGTATGGGTGCGCGTTTCGCCGGGACAAAAAAGAGTGACCGTAATAACGAGGTGACCGTAATAACGAGGTGACCATAAGGCAGGGGTTCCACTGTATCTTAAATTTTAAAAACAGGTTCCTTCAAAAGAATCAATATGTTCATGATCTGAAAAAGTTTTAACTTAGAATTTCCATACAAAATTTGAACTTTCTACTATGTCTGCCAAAAAAAAGCACAAAGTGGGCTATTTTAAAAACAAACATTAAATTGTGAGTTAGAATTTATAATATTTTTGATTTTGGGAAAAAAAATACATGTTGTTGTTGTTGGTTCTCGTCCTTGCTCAGAGGGTTTTTCTCCGGGTACTCCAGTTTTCCTCCCTCCATAAAAACCAACATTTCTAAATTCCAACTTGATCCGGAAACAGTGGAAGTAAGAGCCACCTCGTGGATTCCACTGAAATTCCTATTTATTTATTTTATTTATGTAGCAAAGATGTATTCCCCCTACCAGATCTTTAATAGCTTTCAGAAGTTCTTGTTTAGCAGCATCTACTCCCTCCTTCTTTCCAATGATGGTGATCAGTTCCTTGTCCTCGTCGCTTGGAGTCGGAAACACAATCCTTGCTCCAGTGTTCTCACGAACTTTTCTGATGTTGGCTCCACCTCTGCCGATCAGAAAACGGTGATGCTGTGGCTTGGCGCGAATCTCGGCGGTGAAACTGTTGGTTTCCTGTGGCCATAAAGGATAAAAATTAATGCAATGTCACTATCACAGAGTTCGTTCCTACATCTTCATCCAAAAATTAAACATGTACTGTAAATTAATTATCCCTTTGTGCACATGTAAAAGGCGGTTCTATCTTGATGAGTGCGATCATCGAAATTCCTTACCTTCTCATTCAAAAGATCCAGCAGTTGCTTCTTTGCCTTTTCAACATCATCCTTTGGTCCACGGATGAGGACCTTGTCACTGTTACTGCCTTCAGGTGGAAACTTGATGCTGACACCACCACATTCATCCATGACAGAACGGATCAGCCTGCCCTTGGCACCGATCACAGCATTGTGATGTTTATGAGGGATGTTTACCTCCAACTGGGTCACATTTGCCTGCAAAAAATATTTCATACATAGTTTTGTAACACTGGCAGCCACTTGCAGGGTACATATATGAAGTGATTATTTCTTTGGCAAATTGTTGCAAAAAAAGTTGTGTTACAGGGTATCTCACACCATTCTATTTTTTTCTTGCAAATAAGCTACATAAAACATTGCCTTATATAATTTGGTCCCAGGAATGGAAGTTAACAACACTTTTACCAGTTCATTTTGTATAGCGATGATGCGGTCTCGAGCTGCTTCAACTTGCCCCTTGTGTCCAGTGATGACAATAACGTCACTGTCACTTCCTTCTGATGGTAGTTCAATCTTGGTGTCAGTTTCCTCTCGAATCTGTCACAAGAATAAAACTCTGTTGGTAAGGCAAAACAATTTCTGTAAACAGCAGGGTACATGGCTTATTATACACTGTACATGTACACATATGAGTTAACCTTAGTACAATCTTATTTATTACCTTTTTTATAGTAGTTCCTCCTCTGCCAATGACGTTCTTATGAAACTGCTTGAAGATAGGCACTTCCACACGGAAGTTGGCAGCAATCTGTGTAAGCAAAAGTAAGCCATTTCAATTTTTAAGACAATTGGTTCTATATTGGAAGATATTAAAGTGCTTCCTTTCCTATTTGTTAAAAAAATTCAATCCTATTTCTCGTAATTGACCCATTATAAAACTTGATTCCAATGTTTGAATACATGTGTGTGGAAGACAAGTCCAAAACTTTAACTTTTACATGCTGGGCCACCATTTTGCTGTTGTTTGGTTATCCATGCATGTAAAATAAAGCAGTGAAAAGAGTATTGAGCCATCATTTGGTAAACTTACCAGTTCAGAATTCATTTTCTTGAGGAAAGTGTAAACACTGTCAACACCTTCTCTCGGTCCACGTAAATTCACAATATCACTCTTCTTGCCAGCATCAGGAAAAGAGATTTGAACTTCAGGATACTTATCCCGAATCTCACGGATCTTCTCTCCCTTAGCTCCAATGATTGTCCGGTGGAATCGTTGTTCAATAATCACGTCTTTAGTCTTTTCATTTTCCTGTTAGTAAGAATTCAAACTTATTTCAAAACATTGTCAAGACCAAATTCTCCCAAGGTAATTTAGGGAAGTGGTCATAACAAGTACACTGTATACCCAACAAGAACCTACTTTGTCTAGGGGTGTGGGGGACAGTGAGGGGGGAGGGTGGGGGGCTTTGCAAGATACCCCCTATCTCATAAGCCTAATGGTTTAATGGCCTAAAAATTTATGACACTTTAATATTGTGTGCATGATGCTTGCATTGCTAGTAAAATGACACAAGAATGTTTGAATCTTTTATAGGTGAGGGGAGGGGGGGAGGGGCAGAGGGGGGGAGGGGCAGAGGGGGGGGGGGGAGGGGCAGAGGGGGGGGGGGAGGGGCAGAGGGGGGGGAGGGGTCACATAAAAGGACCATCAGTCTTTTTGTAAAATGGCAGGTCCTGTGCAAGTGCAATAGTTTCCTTATAGAACATGTATGCTACTATGCAAGAAGAATTACGATGCAGAGCTCTTGGCTTGATTCACTCACCAGTTTCTTAACCATCTGCAGAATTTCTTCTTTGGCGAGAGCCACGCCCTTTGGCGATCCTTCAATCCTAAGGACATTGCTGTGTTCGTTGTTGGATGGGATCAATATGGATGTTCCTGTTTCAGTCTTGATGCGGTTCACTAGTTATAGAAAACAAACAGCGATAAATGAAAGGCAACTTTCTAAAATAAAATTAACAATGACCTATCTTCAACTCAACAAGAATAATTTATAATGATGTACAAGTGAATGTAAATGAGCCTACCATTGGCTCCATTCTTGCCGATAATGTGAGGGTGATACTTGTGGTCAACAGTGATTTCTGCAAAGTCCATTGAAGCTTCCTGCCAAGTAAAAACAACAACAATCAGTCACAGCCAAGAATACAGTTTCATAACAATGAATAAGAGATTAATCAAACATTTGCTCTCCTCCAATCAGCCAAAACGTAACCCTCTACATTACATGTACATCAGCTCCTTGGATTAGCTGCATCATTAGGAACCTGTTAAGCAACTGGCTTATGCTTAAGATTTGAATAAGGAGCTTCCGTAAATTTCCAAAAGTAGCGGCCCTATTACGTTCAGAATGAGCAGGCCTAAGGGGCCGCAACATTCAGATAGACGCTACTTTTGGGTAGCCACTTCTGTCAGGTAGCCGTTACTATTGGCACCTAAAATACAGGAGTAATAGGGATGTAACGATTCATATTCCTTGCGATTTGATTCGATTTTGATTATTACCTTTCAATTTCAAACATTTTGATTTGATTATGGAAATGTTTCTTGCAGATAGTTTTAGACTTAACTGTTGTACCGTCTTCAGCCAGAAAACCATAATAAAATTATTTCCACACAGCTGATCTAAAAGATGCAGGCGGATTCACGATTGATTGGTCGTTTGTCGCCACGGTTCGTCATTCATCGACATGTTTCGTCGTTCGGAACCATGTTGCGCATGGTTTTCCTTATTTGGAAATTCTCAAGGGGTGGTAGAAGGGCAGCAATTTTACCAGGCAACACAAAATGGTGCACAAACTGAAAACACCTTTGCTTGTCAATCAAAAACACAGATTTTAAAGAGTTCTGAATTCTGATTCCACAATATATAATAAATACATGTAATTGAGGGCACCCTGGAAAAGGTATGCAAAAATCGAACCAAAATCGAAACGTGGAAGCAAAAAATCGTGCATTAAACCAAATGGTTATAATCGCGATTACTGTAGAATTAGATTAATCGTTTCACCACTAAGGAGTAATTGAAATAAAATGCTGGTAAACACAACTGCAGGATAAGCATAATGTCACTTAAATTTTTCTCTTTCTCATTCAGTTGATTCTTTCTGCATTCCTCAGCATTCTTGTTACTTAAGGATGGGCTGTTACATGTATTTTAGGGAATTACTATAAAGGTCCAAAATTTAATGTTCCTGTCAGGTAGCTGTTACTTTTGGAGGGCCGTACTTTGGGAAGTCTAAGGTACTGTCTTATCAACTGACCAGTTCCCTGATGAATGTCTCCAGAGACTCCTGTGCCTTTTCCACTTCTTGAGGGGGTCCTTCCAACGACACACTGTCCTTCTCGTCACTAAATTCAACATGGACCTACGATAAAATACAAAATGCATTATAAACTAAATCAAATCCTGTTATCAATACAATCTTCCTAATTTATTATTAAACTGCAGTATTTTGAAAACATAGGGAAAAACATGCATTAGGTAAAAAAAAAAACAGTTAAAACAAAATTGGACTGTTCTATAAAGATCATGTGCCCACAGTCAATCAGACTCCCAACTTACTTCATCCCATGAAAAAGCATGCAATTGGCATCCAGTTAAATCTAAAATAGATGTACATTGTAAATACTCTGAAAATTGTAGAGCTTAAAGTTGATGAGATTTATGCATTTACTCAAAACTGTGTCCATGTTAATTTATGAAATCTATCCTTAAAAAAAGCAATGGAACTAAAAGGCTTCTACTGTATCTACACTTTCATTGTCTAACTTTTAGTTCCTCACAGATGATAAACCAAGGACTTTCACCTTGTCCTACACTGTACCTTGGGTAAATCTTGGGTTATTTTCCGTATGTTCTGTCCTTTTCTGCCAATGATAAACCTGTGAAGCCAGCGAGGAGCATCAACCTCAGCAGACACAACACTGCTGGCCTTCTCGTACACTTGTGTTAAGGCTCGCCCAAGTTTGTCTGGCTCACCACGCAGGGTGATGGTCTCTAGGTCGCTGTCCAGAGGGGGCATCTCAACAGAAACACCTAAAGACAAGAAAACATGCAGTGTTGTATCTCTGTTGGTAGGGTAAAAGTACATGCAATCTTAATTTTACCAGTGTCTGTATCCAGTTAAGTATTTAACATGTATGTAGCTTTAAGTGACCAGAACTAATGCTATAATTATGCTTTACCCCACTCCACACTCCACAGTAGTCAACAAGTCGTTGCAAACTGGCAATAACTGATAACCTTTTTGCTTCGAAACACGACCAGGTTCAAAGCCTTAAAGTCCCAAATTACCATTTGACTTTACTAACCCATTTCCAGTCGACATTTAAGTTTTAGTTGGTTCTAAAATTTGTCTCTATGAATGAAATTATAAGGTGGACCATTGAAATGAAAGGTAATGAGAACTACTTCCCTGTGGCACTATTAGTCTTCTATTATTTTTTATACAACAAAAAATGGCTGTTTTTGTTTTTAATTCTGTACTCGACACAACTATTTGTTAATGGTTAAAAGTTCATCTCTACGTAGGTATTTCCTTACCAGTCAGATTAAGAATCTCTTGCAGTGTTCCACCACGAGGGCCAATCACATATTTATGCTGCGACTTCTTTACCTCAATCGACACAGTGGTTGACTTGCGTTTCTTTTCATCATAAATTGCCAGAATCGTCTCCTTTGCCTTTGCCACACCTTCCTTCTCACCTGCAATAGTGATCTCATCTTTCTGAGCCGATGGTGGTGGGATGTTGATGCGTGCTCCAGTCTGCTCTGTGATCTTTGCTGCGTTTGTTCCAGAAATGAAAGGATGATACACATGTTCAATTTTCAGTCGTTCAAAAGCCAGTTTAGCCTGCAATTAATGGAATAGAGATCAGTCAGTTTTAGGAAGGACTATTCAGTACCAGCAAAAAACGAATTCCGAAGCTGTGAATGCACGTCACATGTTTCAACCCACTTATGGGTTTCTGGTACCAGTCAAACGTACAAGTAAGTTGTCAGTCGCGACATGAAAGTCGATCCTTAATGTTTTTGAGAATCAAATTGAGTTTAGAGGCTTGACTTTTCAAGTTGTCAGCCAAGAGATGAACAAATATCCAGGCTAAATGATGCACATAACTACATTTACATTTATAATATGACCGTACGGCCAACTGACGCAATCCTACAGAAAATAGAATCGCAAGGTGATGTGAGCGGGGCCAGATGGGTTGACGTGAGCATGTCCAGAAAAAGCTGTCCGGCCCCGCTCGAGTTCAAGCAACCTCGCACTACACGACTATTCTTGTACTTTGTAATCATATTATAAAATACTTATTGACTGAGTTAGGTCGGGCCGGACAGGAAAATATTTGGCTCTCGGTCATTGCGCACGTGCACACCATGACCTCGAGCCAAATATTTTTCCGTCTGGCCCTTCCACTCAGTCAATAAGTGCATGGTATAAATTAGCTTTTGCCGCACAACCACATCTCGCTTTCAAAATGGCGGGCCAGGCACCTGACAAAAGGCTGTTTAGAGACACCAAACCTTACCTGTTCGTCAGAAATGATCTGGATTTCATGTCTTGCACTATCCACACCTTCCTTTGTTCCTACAATCTTGATTAGGTCTGATCCATCCCTTGGCATGGTGATCTTAGTTGCAGTTTGTAATTCCAGCTGCTGCAAGGTCTTGCCTCCTTTGCCAAGAATGAATTTGTGATGTTCTCGAGGAATGTTGATTTCAACATTGGCCTAAACACACAATTAAACAAATATAACGTTATAAAATTTGTTTGCAAAATCACACCATTGCAAATCAGTCGCCTGTAAATAAACATTTTAGATTTCTAACTCTGTTTTGTATACTAACGTTGCAGTTGGTCTTCATACATGTGCCTTCCTTTCTTCTTACATGTATGTTATGTGTTTCAGAGAATTTTAGAAAATATGTTTTGGCAAAAAAAGAGAGATTTGACACATTTTCTCTACCCTAGACAGCATTCAAGAGTTACTTTGAAAATCTTGTACCCCAAGATTTAGAATTTTCCTGTGTGTACATTGTATTTACAATTTATGATTAACAGGGCTGCAAAATCTCTGAAAATTGCATGAAATTTGAATGTACAGCTGTAGTGGCTCTATTCCACATACAACAATTGGTGTGAATTTGTGCATCTCATATTACATACAGTAGCTCCATATGAGGATTTGCAATATAATCACTTAAAGGAAATCAGGCAAAATTTGAGGAAGAATGCAACAACGCCATTTCCAGGACTCATACAAGCCCTGAATAATAAGAAATGTCAAGATGGTTGAAAGCTTATCAAGACCAATGAAGTCACCTGTGTTTGAAGCTGGGTCAGGACCATGCGCCTTGCTTTAGCCAGTAATTCCGGTTTTCCAGTTACCATGATCGTCAATCCTTGATCTTTTCCAGAACTGATCTCAATTGCGGCTCCGGTCTTTGCCATAATGTCACGGCAAATCTCTCGCTGGCGGTCATCTCCAAAGGCATTTTCATTTGGCTGTTTGTAACGGCGTTCTTCCAAAGGGACACGAAATACCTGAAGAAAACAAATACAAATAAAGTACAGTTGATTCTCTGGTTTTAGAGATAAAGTGTGGGTGAGGAAATAAGAAAGGTTGTGGGGGAGAAACTTGTTAAACTAGTTCCAGCATTTAATTGTTCTTAAAAAAAAAGCTTGTATGCTTGTGTTTGTGTAATTCCTTAAGTTGTATTGTATAAATGTAGCATTGTATTATTAGTAATAGTAATTGGATTGAGTGGAGTACAATTCAGGGAGTAATCAAGCAAGTAATTTCAAATCAGACGAGCGAGCAGCACAAGGACAATTTGAAATTACAAGCATGGTTACCCCTGAATTGTAGGACACAAAGTTCAATTATTACTAATCAATCGCATCAATAACATTGAAAATTCAATTAAAAAGTCCATGTCGACTTTTTTGTACTAACAATGTCTAGGATATTTTCTATCAGTTTGAAAGCAGAAGGAAAACAGCAAAAAAGAACCCATTCAAGTGCAACTGATTGACATATGCACAACTTAGGTATCCAATTACAAAAAGTTGTAATTGGATAGCTGTAATTGGACATCCATGTGACCACGTACCAATAGCCCTTTTCGCGGTTAACCTTTCTCATTTGCATTACAATAAAAATCAGAGTGGTTGCGAGGCAATTTCGGGCAATTTTGTAGTTTCTGCCCGAAATTGCCTCGCAATCATGTTGAATTTTACTGCAATGCAAATGAGAAAGGTTAACCGCGAAAAGGGCTATTATGTGTGAAATAGGTGCGCGGATGACCAATCACAATCAAGAATTTTGTTATTGATATGATTATAATTATTCTTTAGTTCTTCTTACAAACATGAAATAACTTAACCCTTTCCTCAAAATTCATTCTCTCGATGGCCAAATATTTTTTAAAATAGAGTACCGAAGTGTGACGTCACACTTGTGAAATTATGGGATTTGATTAGATATTCGGAAAGGGCATGACGAAAAATGCCGCTTCTTATTGCAATTTGGGGGTGAGATATTGGCACCGTTATGCTCTGATGGCTCCATACAAACCTTTTCAATTTTTGCCTTGGTTCATTACGTAATGAACCAAGGCAAAAATTCATTACGTAATGAACCAAGGCAAAAATTAGAAAGGTTTTTATGGAGTCATCAGAGCATAACGGTGCCAATATCTCACCCCCAAATTGCAATAAGATGCTGATTTTTGGCAAGCGGGCATTTTTCGTCATGCCCTTTCCGAATATCTAATCAAATCCCATTATTTCACAGATTTAGTTTTTGTGACATCATCACTTCGGTACTCTATAGTGTACATACATGTACGGCGACTATAATCACCTTTGGCCACTAACATGTATGGGTAAGGAGGCTACATGTATAGTGGCCTGTGGCTGCGAAAGGTTTAAGCAACAAATATAATTTATAATAATAATAACAATAACGAGTGATGATTTGTGATCCTCACAGTGTGCTCTCAACTGCGAGGATCACAAATCATCACTCATGTTTATCCGCAGTTCAAATATATGATTTTCATATATTCATATTCAAATAATAATAATAATAATACTAGTATGTGCTTGTTTAACCTATTGTTCTATAGGTTTATTTACACAGTACAACTTTGTCGTATGTGTTGTAGTTAATTTTTTATTTCAGGTAATTTTTGTTTTTCCTTTGTTTCAAATTCATTAGCATATATTACCATACCCAAAAACAATGGAAAAATAAAATTTACCTGAGATAAAAAATTAACTACAACATATGCAACATGCTTACAACAAATCTAGCAACATAAATGACATCCTATAAATCAAACTTATAAGTTGATAATAATAATCATTGCATACAAGATGAAAAATGTTGCAGGATTTCAAAACCTGTTAAGAGCCATTCAACACAACATACATGTAGCCTTGAGTTAAACAATACATGTACATGTAGTAGACAAGGGGTATCATATTCCATTTTGGCATGATGCAAGCAGAAATTGCTACAAAAGTTCAAAACTTTGAATTAAATGGTCACACTTTAGGATTTTATCCAAAACTCAAAAGTTAGAACCACCTTGAACAGCATAATAAACAGCACCACAGGGAAGTACTGCTCAGTAGCTTTCATTTGAATGGTCACACTTCAGGATTTTATCCACAGACTCAAAAGTTAGAACTGCTTTGTTCGCCATAATAAAAGCACCACAGGAAAGTACTGCTCAGTAGCTTTTATTTGAATGGTATCCCTAGAATTTCACCCAGAGTCAAAAGTTAGAACCACTTCAAATAGGATTATAAACAGCACCTAAGGAAAGTATAATTCCCAATACAGTAGCTTTCATTTGAATGGTCACACTTTAGAATTTATCCACAGACTCAAATAAAAAGTTAGAAATCACATCATACACAAAAACGTCGACTCTAACTTAACTTCTTAGAACAGAATGCACACATTTCCCTTGGATGCAAAGGGGATTAACAGCAAGGGGGAAGAAAGCTGTATAATAGTGGCAGCAATTTTCACAAGAAAAATATGGGATTTATGGAATGACACTTCTTGATATTTCTAAAATAAATATTATATATGACTTATGAAACTAATATTTTTCCTTTGTTTTTCTAAACTTAAAATAACTATTAATTAATGCGTTCCAGCTTGCCAAACAATAACATTCTTAAATGCATTTCCCTTTCCTTGGAAATGCATATACAATATTGTACATTATACAAACAATCTTTCGTTATGATGTACAACAGCAATATATCATGAGATACCACTAAAAAAAAATGTTTCTTCATTTATAGGAATTAAGTTATAAAAAGATGACAGAATACAAGAAATTTATGGCAGATGTGCATAGAGGAAACTAACTTTATTGTAGTGGCTTACTAAATGAAACAAAAGATGTGTGGTGCATTACCTGGGATACATAAACACACTGGAAGAATGAGAATGCCATTGCTTGTTTAATCACCTGATCTATATGTTAACCGCCTCAGGGCGGTTTTAAAGTGTTGAGGTTGCTGGCAACTAAGTGGTCAAACTCAGAATAGCCTCACATGAATAGCTGTTGTCTTTTACTAATTTTCAAACTTTTGAGTTACTGCATGGTCATCTTCACCACAGTTGCCGGCGATAAAAGCCAGCTGTCGGCCACTAATGACAGTTCTGCTACGTTAAGCCTTTCACTCCCAAGAGTGTCAAATGCAGAAATTCAAGAAAAATTCCAAATTTTGTTTCGTAAAGTATTGAAAAATTAATGGTACCATGCAAAAGGACTGCCAAAGAGGTTTCATTTGAATGGTGACATCATAGGATTTCATTGACAGACTCAAACATTAGAACTATAGTCCACATGTATATACATACATGTATAATTGGCTCTTGGAGTCAAAGGGTTATTCTCAGGGTGTTTCTTTGGAAAACTCCCGCTCCAGATTCATTAAAAAAAAAAAGATTCTTCAAGAACAAAGCAACACTGAATCTGAAAACTGACTTTTTTTGTTATTGCAACAGTAGTGCGCATGTGGATCCAAGTGCATCTGCCCCTGACTTTAAGCAATCTTTTTTTATCTTTCCTCAACAAAATGATAGGATCCCAATTCCCAAAAATCTGGATTCAGACTTATTGAATTTTTCCTAAGCATAGTTTCAAATACACCTAGCAACATCCAGATTTTCCCAAAGAAATTCACCTTTTGCAAGGATGTACCAATTAATTTCACCAGCTTAAAGATAACTTATCACCGACTGAAATTTCACTAGAAAACAAAGATTTGGGGTGATTTTGAACGTGCACAACCCAGATAAACCGGCTGGGCTTGTTAATGAACCTATTTAGTGTTTTCTTAGTTACACCCCTGTCTTAGGGTGATGCTACACGGGACGATTCGCAACATTGATTTTTAGCACCACAAAATTAACGACAGGTATTTTACATGAAACACCTTGAGTAAAATTCATGTTTTTGCGATGCAAGTTTTTTAAGCTGATTCAAAAACTTCAAAAATCATCTGCGCACCCATGTTGCACTAAAAATTGTTGTTGTGAATTGTCCCATGTAACATCACCTTAAGACTGGATAACTTTGATTTCAAAATATCAGTTTTGTCTGTTACTACAGGTATCTGTTACAAAAGAGAATATTGTGCTAAACACTTGCCAACAGGCCAGTCATGTTAATGAACTTAAGAGGAGTCAATGAAACGAAAAGTGTAAAACTTGGGGAATAGACTGTTCGGTAAAGAAACCTTTAAGTGGTCAACAGAAAACAACCAACTTCAAATAAAATCTGCTTAGTGCTAGCACTGTTAGAATTCTTGCCTTAGTGATAAAAAAAATTGTGAAATTCAATTATTTGCATGTCATTGAATAATATTGGATCCATTTGTTTTTATGTCTCATTCTACAAAACCTACATGTAGGGTGTAGAGCACCCAAGAAACTGTTCATTTTTTCCTTTTTGTGAAAATCAAAGAACATTTAACAAGTTCTCACACAGAAATGAAGCTACGAGTTACTGTGTAACAAAATAAACTATTTCAAAGGTCAAATCTCAAATAGCAGTAACACTATTTTCTAAGTTTTATCAATTCGCATTTTAGAAAGGATTAGAATATCAATATAAAATGGCAAGTTTTTTTTAGGACAAAAGCATTCGGTGAATATTACGTGGTCGTGATTTCACAGGACACGTAGAAACGAGAAGAAATTTGAATAAAGACCTTTGTTCAACAGGAAATGCAAATCGCCATTTTATAACGTTGCTCTTAAAAGCCCTTGCAAGAAAAATTGAATTAAACTAAAAACATCTGAATAGGAGTTTCTTATCTGACAAAATTAATGAAGACAAAATTTTTAAAGCTACCTGACAGAGAATAGCACTGATTTACCCTAGCAGCGAATATCGATATACGGTTCTAAAAATTTTATTGAATTCAGAAAGTGCGATTTTCCAAAGTGTTTAGGAAATGTTTGTATTGAAAATATCTTTTTCTTTGTATTTTCAACACGATACGCCAAGAACATTTTCTTGTCTCGAAAAGATGTGTTGTGAAAGAATGTCAACATTTTACCAACTAAAAATGAAAGCAGCGCACGAATTAAGAAAACACCGTCTAAATTATTGATAGTGTAGATATAGTTGAAATTTAACTTGCTTTTATCCAGATTTTATAAAAAGCGAGAAAGGTTCGGAAAACGAAAAGAAAATGTCTTAATTTTTAGAAACAATTTGTCGAACGTGAAACTATTTATAGGAATTATTCGCTGAGGAAATTCTTTTGTGAATCAACAACACGACACTGGTAAGAAGCCTGACGGATCGTATGTAAACGTGGCCACGCTAACAAAAACTCGAAATTTTTGATTGTCTACAAAGATAAAACCAATTCCTTCCGTCACCAATACATTCAATAATATTTCTACGTGGGATACAAGTTTCCCTTACTGAATTTCCTCTAAAATGATGAAATAAAAACATATCGACGAGAGAAACAGAGAGGACAAAGCCAACTTGTATCAGTTTTCACGTTTTCGTAGCTACAGCAGAATTCGAAATTAGGTTTTCAAAAGCAGGGCAAATCAAACCATTATCTCAAATTATAATGAATAAAAAGCTTAAGAACATCAACAAATTGAATTTGCCTTCTCAGACGAGCCATGCGTTGGTCATTAGTTCATAACTGCTTCAAGAAATTTCAATTTATACCTGTGTAACTGTGGTCGATCGAATAGGGCCAGTAGCAGTTCGCCATCTTGATCCAGTGTCGGTTGGGGTAGAATTTTGAAGGTGTGTGCTAGGAAGAGGAGGAAAAGCTTCAGCATAGGTTGGCTGATACCCTTCCAAGTCCAGTCCTGTGTCTTCTTCGAAGTGGTTGTTTAAGTCTGATTGTGGGATGTACCCTCCGTCGCTGTACACAGAGTCTTGTAGGATTTCTTGTCCATGGACTTCGCCAGCCGATGGCGACCCATTGGATATCTTGTCCATATTCTTGAAATCTGGTCCGTTTGCCGGTCAGGATCTACAGTCCCACTAGAACAACACACAAAGAAAACAACAGCTGTTTAACAAGGGCGACACAAGAAGCAAAAAAAAATCACGCTTTTACGCACACCACAAATCATGTCTCGTGGCTAATCGAAGGCTATTTCATTCCTCTCTCTCTCACGAAAACACACAACAGGGGAATTCCACCAAACCTGCTATGCAATGGTGACTGTTTCCGATAAAATCAGTCCCGGGATTAATTCCTGGGTTAGCAAGCCAGAATGCCGGCCACAAGAGTGAAAGAAAACTAAAGCTTTCGGGCCGAATGGCTTGGTAAAAGAAGCACCGATCAAGCGCTCCAAAAAGAGAACTAATTTACGCACGAGAACACGACGAAATCGACAAGTTCTTTGTCTCGCTTCCAAGATCATTACGTCATACGTCAGTCATCCAATTACAACGCTCCAAAAACTGGTGCCCAGATTTTACCGAGCGATGAGTATGGAACGCCTGACGAGAAACTCCTAGTTTACTCGTTTATTCAGCTGTGAGGGAAACAGTTTTGTAGTTCCCATCAACGAACTCCTCAAGGAAATTTCTGCCACGTGGTTGGCAGAAATTTCAACTCTAGCAGTGCTTTAAAACAATCACTTTCCCACGGAGATGCAATAATTTGAAAGTCTATAAGATTTTAACGAAATACTTCCGACTTTTATACATTTGATATTGCGCATCACATTTTTAAAATTTTAGGAAAGGAAAATGAAATACTTCGCCATATCTAATTTTTTTTTTTGATTTTGTAGAGTTCTTTTCCATTCATATCTTTTGTAAAGAAGTGAATACGTGACAACATTCTTGAGTTTTCTTCCAACAGCGAAACATGCATGGATTGGGTGACTAAGTGATATTCAAGAGAAATATCACTGAGAAAAATGAAGCCTGTCCTTTTCAGATCTAAACGCGTTATAACAAACTAATCCGTATCCGTATCGCAAGCCCAGGAGGAGTACTCAGGGTAGGGTACTCAACTGCAACAGTGACGGGACTAATGACGCCAAACTGTTAGACTGTTAGACCCCCAAAAAGTCCTGTTAGGCTGAAACCAGACCCCAAAAATGTCCCAACGGCCCAGAAGGTAACCCCATAAAGTCCCTTTTTTCAATTTTCTCTCTACATCATGAAAGGGTTAGGCTTTTTGCCGACCCCAAAACAGTCCTCACCAAAATCTTCCACCCCCAAAACATCACCACAAAATTTCTAACTCAAATGTTTGTATTAAAAGCCGTCTGTTTCCTCGGATCAAATTAATACTTAGAAACCCAATTGAGGACTTACCATTTACAAGAACGCAACACGTGTAATTTTTATATTCATTCTGTACTGTACATTTCAAGAAAGTGCCAAAAGTCGTCTGATACCTGAGATACAATGCTTAGCAACACAAACGGTGAATTACCATCTTGCACGAGCACTACACGTGTCAATTTTATATACTATTCCGTGTCGATCACGAAATCGTTTCATTTCCGTACCAAATTAAGCTCAAAGATTAATGGTCGTAGAATAAGAAACGCATTCGCTATCGCTTGGGGAAAAATTAGGCTTTTTGATGTCGCGCAAAAATTTCCAACTACTGTTTCGTGTTTCATCGTCCTTCAACAATAATCAACCTTCCAAGTTCATAAATGTATAGTACTCTCTCGACTTCCGGTTTAACGAAACCGGAAGTATTAAAGAGATCCAAGGATTGAGTTGTTGACAGCTGCTGGACTTTGATTTCTTGAACGTGTATAGTGAAACCTGACCCCATATTATTAAGCGGACATTCTCTATTAAGAGGACACCAGCTGTTTGGGTCCTTTCTTCCTGTAAAATGAACCTGTATTCAACTAGCGAGGGTCTCGAGGGTCTCGAGGGTCTCGAGGGTGTCCGAGGTTCTCGAGGGTGTCCGCTCAATTGCAAGGCCGACCCTCACTGCTCCGCCGCGAAAACTCGCCCTCGCGCGAATATTCTCGCCAGTCGTGTGCCACAAAATTTTGGCGGATTTTATTTGCGATTTTTCCGGGTCCCAAAACAAGATTTTCTCCGCAAAAATTTACTTCACTGTCGAAATTATATATATTAAAACATCATTATTTACATGTGATGTAAAATCGTGTTGTTAAAGGCTGGCTCTCATATAATCGTCCCGGTCGCCCCGGTCGTCCGAGTCGTTTCAAAAGTTTTTTTTGCAAACGAGTCAGACGATCAGGACGATTCAAGCGATTTGAGTTCTCATATGATCGTCCCGGTCGTCCCGAACGTCAATAGCGCGGTCGTAAACTGGGTCTGACAACGTGTTTTGGGCGCGAGAATCGTAAAAAATATTGTCGCCATTTTGGAACTGGTAGAACTAATAGTGCATTCTGGTGTAGATTTGGGTCGCTTCGAACGCCTCAGTCGATCGCCTGAAAGTAGGGGCGCTTTCCATTTGAATGGAAAAACCGGGTAGAATTTCCTGTCAAAAGGAACAGGACAAATTGTCCTCAATCAAAACGGAACGGGAAGAGCGTGTTCCTTTTGCACGGAGTTGCTCTTTCTTTCTTGACGAGACTGGGTACTAACGATTTACAATGACAAACATGGCCTTCAATAGACACTTTTAATAAATACCACGATGCATCATTTTCCGCTAATGACGTCAAACATATTCTTTTGAATTCTCTTGCAATTCAAAAGAATACATTTGACGTCGATAGCGGAATGTGATGCATTCTGGTATTTATTAAAAGGGTCTATATATCAAGGAGCATGGCACTAGTGGGATACTAAAATATAAAATATCAGCAAGACCACAGCGACAAACCGTTGAGAGGTGCCGTCTATTTATTCCGATTTGGAGAACACCGCCGTTCCATCATTAACCATCATCAACTCAGCGATCCCACTCCTGTCTCCCTACATTTCAATCAAGCTGGACATTCAATCAATGATGTTCTTCTAATCCCACTTGAACTCATACGTAGCAACCGTGACGCAGTGAGAAAGGCTAGAGAGGCTCATTTAATACACAAAGGGAAAACGTTATCTCCTCTAGGAATAAATAGACGTGACGAAGCTCATTGACATACGACACCTAGTCTCCCACACCAATAACAATCTATTGTTTTTATTTTCATAATTTTAAACTCTTATTTGTAACGAACTTTTAGTTTTATCTTCATTTTTCTGTTAGCCCCTGAAGAAGGTTTGTTTTCAAACCGAAACATTGGGCAAATTTGTTTGAATATATATATTTTGTTTTATTCTTTTGTTTACTCTTTCATCGCCTTGCCGTAAGGATCAGTTTGCCGTTTTCTGATTTTCTACTAGTGGGATGCAGCAGATGGTACAGGATTTTCCAATCATTTCGGTAAAAACGAGGAAAGAGAACTACCTCTGAAGGTATTCCTTTTTTTTCGGAAAATTTCCAGTGGAAAAGTCTGTTTCATTTGATTTACCACCGGAACAACCGGATTTTCCATACAAAAGGAAAGCGCTCTAGTTCTCATATGATCGTCCCCGATTTTTCGCGATCGTCCACCCGGGGGGGGGGGGGGGGTACTCCCATATGTGCCGCTGTGAAGGGCATGGTTTTCAGGCAGTGTAGTCTGGGATAGGGTATAGTAATTAGAGATTTTTGGTCTAGAAAAGGGTATCATTTTCCGCGAAACTGATCAGTTGCGTGAAGAATTTAGTCTAGACAAGGTCAAGAGCCGAGGTGATCGGCTGACAAGGTTTACTGGTGTGCATCTTAGACTGTGATAGTGAATGACTTTCTGGAAAATAGCGGTCTAGTATAGGTTAAGGGTCTCAGAGTCCCAGCGGCACACCCCCACCCAAAACTTTGCAGAGTACCCCCCCCCCCCCCCCCCCCCCCCCCCGGGATCGTCCCAGCCGTCCGGGTCGTTTGCGATCGTCCCGGGTCGTCTCAGAAGTGTTCTCATATAATCGTCCCGGTCGTCCGTGCACTTTTTGAAACGACTCGAACAACCGGGACGACCGGGACGATTACATGAGAACCAGCCTTAAGAAAATGCCAATGATAACTGAACTCGTGTGATAATGGTACCCTATTTCCCAGGGCAAGATGTGATTGTCATAGAATGTCACTGATTAACGCGGTGTTTTATATCTGCATGTCATGTTTCATCTCTTTCGATTGCATGTGCTCAAGTAAAACCGAAAATGTTGTAATTCCAATTCAACCTGACTTCCTATCGCAAAAATTAATTCCCATCAAGAAAAACCAGGCTTTCCCAATGCAAAAATTAGTTCCCGCAAAACATAAAAAAAAATCGCCCATCCGAAAAAATCTAGTGCTAGGTACGCAGGCCAATTGTACAAAATTTGAAATTCGAGCTCCGGACCCACTTCCCTGGAGTAAAGGGCCTTCAAGTAGCGAAATTGCTAACTATCAAAGCAAGCCAAAATTTAAACTAACAAAACAGTAGTTAAAGAAATGAGCCTTTATTTTGGCCTTAATTCTTTCTGTTTAATGCAAACAGTTGGTGTTCTATAATGTCAATTTCGTTAACTTTGTTTGGTAGGATAAAAATCGCACTTGATTTCAGGAACATGTATGCAGTTGTTCTGCGACAAAGGCACTCTAATTCATTAAAATTACATTTACCGCTTACACGGTAACCTTGATTTATAACTATAGTACGATCATTTCTAACTATATAATAGCGTGCAAACAATATATCAATACGTATATCTAATATCTCATAATTTGAACAAATACAAATAATTTCTATGGACTATAAATAAATAAATACTCTGCGATATACAATAAAATATATATTCAATAATCTCTAATATACATTAAATAATCTCTAATATTTGGACAATATAAATATATATCATATGCTATTTCTATGCGTGTTCAATTTCTATTCAATATTTTGTGAACGGATTGTATGAACTACTTAGTAGTGGAATAGGGTACTCTTCGCTCCTTATTCCGACAACCCGCACTCGGTATTTGGTAAAATAATTAACTACTACAAAATTCAGCCAGAGCAATTTTTAAGTCAAGATATAAGTCCTTTTAACAAGTTCACTACCTCCACCATAGGTGGACGATCCCCGGGGTTTCCGGACCACGATGACGTCATCAGTTCCCTATATCGGTTATCAAAGTCAATTCCCTCGGGGATCTCGGGACGTAGATTGCAGGCAACAACACGAAAGATGACAATCTGATGATTCTGCAGTTTGTATGGTATTTCCCGGGTCCAAAACTGCCACAAACAGATCCCGAAAGAAAACACATCAGCCTTAAAGGTGGGGCTTTCTCCTTTCAGAAGCTCCGGTGCCCGGTAAGCAAAAGTCCCGGTGAGGTATGATCTGGATGGCGTGTTTGGCCGCTCTTCAATGATCTGGCAGCAGCCAAAGTCTGCAAGTTTGCAGTTTCCCTCTTGAGTAATAAGCACGTTAGCGGGCTTAAGGTCGAGATGGGCGATTTTGTTTTCGTGTACGTACTCCAAAGCGCTTGCCACCTCGTATGCAAATATCACGCGCCGTTTGAAGTCGATCTTTTCATCAGCGTCGTCGAGAACATGCTGCAGATTTCTTGTACTAACGAACTCCATGATGATGCATGGTTGGTCTTCGAGGGTTTTCGCCACGCTCGCAGCCAGAACTTTGACGATATTCGGATGCTTTAGGGATAAGACTTCATGGTGCATCTCTGCCTCGAAGCTTTGCATCGCGGCCTTCTTATTACGAGTGTTGGTGTGAAATTTCTTTAGGGCGACTTTGCGGTTGTTGTGCATCGCTTCATAGACGGACCCGAACCCGCCTGACCCCAACAAGCGTATGACTTTAACCTCCTTGACATCGACTCTGGATATTAATTCAACTGTTTCTTGAGTAAGCATTCTCATTTTCGGTTCATGTGCTTGAAACAAGCTAGCTTTCACTTGCGTTGTTCAAAACTTCCAGAATTCCCGGGTCAAAGAGATATATAGCATACTCAATAGCACAAGTTCATGCAATATGGGATTGATCACAACACTCCAGCGTGCGCTAAGGGAATTTATTTTTTAGTGACAAAGGCTGGAAAACAATAAAAAAAGACAATTATTTCTTAATCAGGATTCTGAACTGTCATGTTAGCCGCATCTCCATGCAGCTCCTGGCAAATGGCTTGAATTTATATTAACAATGCAGTTTGAAACAGTCATCACGCCACTGAGGGCGTATTGTTTTGTTCTCAAATAGTTTCTTTTAATTTAATTGCGATGAGTTATAATTATTTATGTTTAACTGAAAATTCATGGTTTTATTTTATAACAATAGGACGCACTGTTAATGTAGTGGAGGTCGGGAGGTATTAAAAAAAAACTGAAAATGACGGGGTCAGAGTTATCGTCGGAAACATGATTTCGGAATTAAATTCTGCAAAAAGAGGAATAAGAATTTACTTATGAGCTCAGCTTATACTCTGCTTTGTCGCATTGAATCAACCTCGTTCTCGATGTCTTTCACAGTCTCCCATAAGTGAATGAGGCGTCCGTAATTCTTTTATTTATTTAAATATTTTTTTTTTTGGGGGGGGGGAGGGGGGGGGGGGGGGTGTAGTGTCAAGTTATTTAATTTGTCTCCATGTGATGAACAGGAAGTAAACGTGCGATCGTCCGTCTGTTGTTGGTAATGGTTTTTACTTAATTGATTACTTTAGACCACGGGTAGTCTCTCCTTTAAATGAAATTCTCTGATTAGGGATAGTCGAACCTACGAAACACGCGACCGTGCGCAAAAATCGCCTGCATTGAGATGTGTCTTCTCTCAACATGATCTCCTCTCTGAATTTACCATTATCGTTAATTCTTAAATTGCTCTGAATTTACCATTATAGTTAATTTAGAACACTGTTTCCCAGGACATTTCAGAAAATAAAAAATAAAAAAAAACCATGTTATTTGGACTGGATTCGAACCCGGAACTACCGCTACTAGGAACGTCTTCTTACCACTAGACCACTAGACCACTCACCATTTGAGTCTTGCATAGAATATCATTGATCTACAGTGATTAGGCCTAAGCGCTGATTTCAAATGGTTAGCTTTTTGTTGTAGCCTGTGAACAGGCTTCATTTTGGGGAATTGGGTTAGGTTAAAATCCGCGAGCGAAGCGAGCCGAGCGCGGACTAGGGAAGAGGGAAGGGGCGGCCCCCCCTTCCCTCTTTCCCAGTCTTTTAACCTAACCCAATTCCCCAAAAAGAAGCCTGTTCACAGGCTATTTTGTTGAGGTTTGGTGATCAAGCTTTTTCATTTACTTTCTAAAATTATTTTCAAGCGAGTGATTTTATTGGCTTACTACAGGGTGTAGAATAAGCGCAAGAATTTTATTATGTTAAAAAATTGAGGTTTGCTCAACCAGCAGCGTGGTGGTCTAGTGGTTAGAAGAGAGGATAAGTCAGCAAAGGGTCGTAGGTTCGAGTCCTGTCCGAACACTAAGGATTGTTCTTTTTCAACAAAAATGCTGACTTCCCAGAATTCCTTTCAGACAGTCAGTGTTCTAAATTAACTATAATCGTAAATTCAGAGCAATTTGAGAATTAAAGTGCCCCCATGATCAAATTTTTGATTTTCATTTTTTTACATTTTCGTGTACTATTAGACTTTGTTACTCATCTTGCCAAATTTCAATCCATTACGAACATCAGAAGTCATTTTATTTTAACATTTATTTCTGAGAATTTACGGCCGCCATTAATCAACCTTGTTCCAAGGCTTGGTTGCGAATGGGAAAAAGTGACGTCAAAAAGGCTAAAAAATACCTCACGGTTGAAATTATAATAACAATAAGTATTGAAAATCACGCGAAAAGCAACAAAAACTTTGGACTTGTTCCTCGTGCAATTTTCTTTGCTGATTGTTATTATAATTTAAACCCGCGAGGTATTTTTGAGCCTTTGACGTCACTTTCTCCCATTCGCAACCAAGCCTTGGAACAAGGTTGATTAATGGCGGCCGTAAATTCTCAGAAATAAATGTTAAAATAAAATGACTTCTGATGTTCGTAATGGATTGAAATTTGGCAAGATGAGTAAGAAAGTCTAATAGTACACGTAAAGGTAAAAAACTGAAAATCAAAAATTTGATCACAGGGGCACTTTAACGATAATGGTAAATTCAGAAAAGAGAACGGGTTGCTTCTCTCGGCAGACGGCAACCTCGTTCCCAGGGTCTTCTCCTTCCCGTCCCCTGGAGCGAGAGGGGACGGGAAGGAGAAGACCCTGGGAACGAGGTTGGGCACACGGTTTTACTCGCGTGTTTCCCTCGCTCGACTATCCCTGAGAGAAATGGACTACTTGTTGTCTGCCGTTTGTTTAAAAATAACTCTAAGATACCTTTTTTCAGGTGATCAACACGTAAGTCGCCAATAAGGGTTTTTTTTACGAACTACCTAGACTTTTTCCATACGATTACAAGAGAAAAAAAAAGGGGGGGAAAAGAGATAATTAAAGTAATAGGCCATTTCCGAGTTGCCTTTAGCCTCTCTATCAAAGCGAGTTTTCATTCACATGCAAATAAAACTATTTGCATGTGAATGGAAACTTATTTTCATATGAAAGGTTTCGCACCTAGCCTCGCTTTGATAGAGAGGCTAAAGGCAACTCGGAAATGGCCTATTCGCCACGCCAGAAATTGGGGGAGACTGGGCACCAGCTTTCGGCACTGTGACCTCTTGGATTGATTAGGTATTTAGCATGAGCTATGATTGGTTAATGGTTGCCTTTGGAAACCATCAACCTATCGTAAACTACGCTGGTTACTCAAACGATCCCAACTGGTGCTCAGTCTCCATGAAGTTTCTGGAGTGGCGAAAGGATATTTTCGAGTTGCTGTCAGCCTCTTTTTCAAAACGAGGCCTAGCCCCGGTTGTTCAAACGGTGGATAGTGCTATCCACCGGATAAATCACTATCCAGCGGATAACACAATGGATTTTGTTAATACTTATCCACTGGATTTACCCGGTGGATAGCGCTATCACCCGATTCGCGTATAATTAACCGCATATAAGCGCGTCTAATTAACATCAAATTACCGCATGCAAGCGGTAAAATAGGCCCTATTTACCTAACAGTAGTATTCTTTATATTACTGACATTAGACACAGAACTGAGAGAAAATAGCTTCAGTTAAGCACTGATCTGCAGTGTTTAGGGTTAAGCACTGATTTTAAAACGGTTAGCTTTCATTTATGGTTATGGGTAACTCTATAAATATGTTAAAAATTACAGTTCCTCTCAGCTAGCCCTCCTTGGTGTAGTGGATATGGGTATTAGTTATGAACTGCAAACGACTTGGGTTCAAGGCATACACCCTTCTGATCTTTTTCTTTCTTTTACTAAAAAAAAAAGAGTTTTACTTTATGTAAAATGTTCAAGTGAAAGACAAAAGCCAGTTTGAGATCAGCTCTATTTTCGTTATTTCTCAGTAGGTGCTTGCATGCGGTAATTTGATGTTAATTAGACTCGCTAATATGCGGTTAATTATATGCGAATCGGCTGGCGCTATCCACCTTTTGAACAACCGGGGCCTGATGCACAAATTTTCGGTAATAAGTTCGTGTTCCAGTACACCAAATTGAAAATCAATAAAAATGTTGTCCCCTAAACCACCACCAATCCTAACCACCCGTCATGGAACATCACTACACATCATCGCACGTTGCTAGACCTAATCAACTTCCCTAGAAATCATCTAATGGAACTAGACATCATCCAACATCACTAGGCATCATACAGGATACTGGAACACGAACTTATTCCCAAATTTTCATACAAAATTGAGTCTTATTTACAAGCGAATAAAAACTCATTTTCATGTAAAAAGCTCGCTTTGAGGCTGACAGCAACTCGGAACTATGATGGCCTATTGCTTTGCACACAAACAAAAGCTAGAATCAGCCATGACCACGTTTAATATCGTTTATTTACTTGTTGCAAACTATTGTTTCTTGTTCTCTGTGATCCGAAGAAAATAAAAAAGGCCCCGAAATAAAGATAAGGCCATGTTTAAAGGGACTAACTATATAAAAATACTTTTAATAAAAATATTTACACGCTTTATTTGTATTGAAATAATTCGCAAATTGAGCTCCGTAATATTTGAGCACAAACATTTCTATTCACTCTACTCAATGAATTTTTTTTTTTATATTTTGATAACAAAAAGGATACCAAGCAATATCTTTGGTGTTTTGAAATATCACTTCAAAAACTTCATTCATTAAGGATACAATTTGTTGCTTTGATTTATCAAGAGAATAAACTGCAAAACAGTCCGTATTTTTTTGCTGTCTATTTCGTTTAAATAAAACAATCGAGTAAACCCAGGGATGCAGGCGTTTTTTATCCCGGCCAATAATATCAATGCACAAACAAAGTGTACGATTTGAAAGCTAATTCATTTCTGTTCTAAGTGGCAAACGTTTGGCTAAATTGCAGAAATAAGGGCCACTTTCTAAACAACGCTAGAATCTATACAGTGTTACACCTCGTTCTACAATGCATTTCAACAAATTTCAAAGAGGTAGGCCAAAGCGGCCCCAAACTTTAAATATAAAGTTTCTTTCGTAAGGCTTTAAGACGACCAAAAAAGAATTAACGGGTAATATAACAAGACATCAGACTGAAAACGGTAACCTAGTGCAGTATAACTACTCATATGTTCTATTAAAAAGACGCTACTGCTTTTATATGCTTGTCTTTTGTTAATCACAGATGCTCCCGCCAGTCTTTTCGAGTTTCTGTTGATCATCTCGTCCACAGAGCCTTCGTGTTTTTTATCAGCGGTTGGTATTAAAACCCGTGAAATAGGGACGAGAATAGTTCTGCTCGCGTTTTTCTTCTTACAGCGCATGCCTTTCACACAACCAAAGATGTTCCCCTGATCGATTATTATACGTACAGATTAGCGGGCCCACTCTCCACCAGTCAGGTGAAATGTCCAACAATTTGCACATCTTTCCGCGGCTAAGTGCCTCATAGCTTTGGAGATAGTTTAAGTCCTCTTGCATGAAGCTTGTGCATGTTTCTTTGAGCTCGGGAAATTCTACGAAGTAGTGTTCCAACAGGTATTGAATGTCCGTGATAAGGATGTCACGGAATTTCGGAACGTCACCCAACACAATCTTCACTGGAACGCGTGACGTGTTCGGTCCACCGTCAGAGTCATCTTCTCGCTCTCGTAGCATGAAAGCGAGTTTCAAAAGCTTGCACGCACGTGCACCGAAAACCTCAAGGAACTTCCGGATGTCAGGAATGCGAAAGCCTGGGCCTTCAGTTAGATGCCAATATCCGGGACATTCACAGAGGAAATGCACCGCATAGCCGTCTCGTATCGGTGAGTTCACGCGAAGGCGGTTTTTGAACGGTGCGCTTTGAAAACCAATTGGAAACACAGCAAGGAGTCTTGGGCAGTAACAGTCTTCGAGGAGTCCTCTAGCCTCATCGAAAAACACCCCAGTCTAACTTCTCCTTTTGCTTTTGGCGGCAACTCTGGGGCATGTCGGACGGCAGGCAAATCACCAGCTATGATCGCGGCCTCTGAACCCAAGGGATGACCCCATGAGCAAAAGTTTTCTCCTTCGTTAATGAAGTTGTTGAGGAGAGAAGGGTTCTTAAACCCAGTGAAATCGCATGCGGGGCAGACTATCCGCCTGATATAGCGTATTCCGGGATAGCGTGTGTCCACCACCATCTTGATTGCAGCTCTTATGTCTGGGAGAACACAGCAGGGGGTGGGGCCGCGTATGATCACCTTTAGCTTGTTCTCATATGGGATAGCTTCGATGCTGACCCGGTGTACTTCCACGTTCTCTGCTAAAGGATGAGCCGCAATCTCTTTACAGTGCAGCGAACAGCCCATGCTGGCCATGGATGTAGTAGCGAACACCATATAAAAGCGATAAAAGGTCGGCTCTACCGCGAAGCTATTCGGCAGGTGTCGTCTGTTGATGGCAACTGTAAGATCGCTGAAGAAAGTCGGAGGAAGAAAACTGAAATGAAACTCGGAGCTTATCTGTCGATCGTCGTCCGTTGGTTGTGGAGGCCACAAGTCCTTGTCCGGGTGACCGATAGGCAACTGAAAAGGAACAAGGTCTTCGGTCTCCGAGAGGGGGACGCATAGTCCTAGATTCCTGAACAACGTTAGCATGGAAAAGCGCTGTCCTTCGGGCACCTCCGGCCAAGTCTTGGCCAGGTTATCGATCCGTAATATTCCGTCCAATCCTGAACTCGCGCCCGAGTTCGAACCGATGAGGAGGCATACCTGTTTGGACAGCCACGAAGGGTCGATGAAGATGACGTCACCGACGTCCGGCATATCTTCGTACCAGAGAATTTCTCCTTGGGAATGAAAGTAGGTCATGAGAGCCTTGAGCTTGAAGTCCTGCTTGACTCCACAACCATAAGCGATCTCGCGCAGGCGGTCATATGTGAGCAGCGGCCACTTCTTCAACTCACTCTCTGCGTTGCACATCTCGTGGATACGATCCCGCACGTACAGACATTTTTGCGGGATTCGGGAACTGACCTTGGTGTTGAGGAGGACATGGGCACTAGAACCCACTCCCACCTTGAGCTTCTGCAAGCTGCCGTTCTTGGAACTGAGAAAATTTTTGGGAAACTGGGCCTGACAGCTCACCTCATAGTAGCCTATCACGTGTGGAATGCAGGGCTCTGGGACGATTGTAGAGCCATGAGGGGTTACTTGTTCCTGGACATAAAACATCGAGCCGCCTGAGCCCTCACAGATCAGGGTCCCATCGCACAGACCACATTGAGGCACTGCTTCCCCTTCGAAGTGACGTCTATGCTCCCGACGATACTTGCTAAGGAGCATCTCGATGTCTCCACGAATGCGCCCTCGGATTTCATCGTTGAGCTTCGGGTCGTCGGCGTGAGTGCCGACGAGAAGAACGTGAGAGTTCGGAGCTCTCGAGAAGATGACTTGAAGCCAAAGTTCTAATCTACCGAGTTGACATATCGACAACGACGTCTTGCTGACCGTGTAAGCGCTCATGTCGAAGACAACTTGGTAGAGAGTGTTCTCCGAAAGGAAAAATTGATGGGAGCTGAAAAAGGATTCATCTCCAGCTAAATCAAACACTTTCAGTTTCAAAAGCATCAGATCCATGGAAGATATTTCCAGCCCTTCAGTCTTGTCAAGTTCTCCAACACCGTTAATTCGCCAGTCCCTTGAATGTTGAAGAGCCTTCACAATAGCGGTTTTACCCACGTTGCTTCCTCCTACGACCGTCATTTTGATCTGACTGTTCGACACAGGATCATCCAAAAAATCGCCAAGAAACTCCAGAATGCTCTCAGTTCCTTTGTTGAGAATGTGAGCGGGAGGAAACTTCAGCCGATTCCTCGCGAACCAAAGATTTTGCAGCTTGGTCAACAGACCAAGCGAGGCAGACAGTTTCTCCAATCTGTTATGGCTCAAATCCAGGGTCTCAAGCGAGCCTAAACAACCGAGGGTATCGGGCAGATTGTCCAGAGCATTCCGATCACAGTGCGCGAACTTTAATTTCTGCAACCTGGAAATGGTGTCGGGAAGTTTCCGTATTTTGTTTCCACTTAAGCGCAAACGCTGTAAGCTTTTCAATTCGCCTAGTTGCTCGGTCAAACGCGACACGCCTGACTTAACGACGCACAAACTCTGCAGACCCGTTATTGAATAGAGAGTTCCCGGCAACTCCCCACTACCGAAATCGCAGTTCGTGATCGTTAGCGCCTCAAAACAGGACTGAACACGCGAGAAGTCGAACAGGACTGGCCCGTCCGCGTTCACTATGGTCAGCGATAACACTGGCAACATTGGGACTGTCTCGTTCACAAACTTCGCAACTTCCGTTCCGTTCTGACCAACCAGAAGGATTCTAGCGAGCGGGCGCGGCGATGCGGAAGTGAAAAAGAACGTCAACTGTCGGGTGAACTCAGTGATGTCACTGTTTACAACACGATCCGAATCCTCGCTGTCACTGACCCAGAACTCACAAACTTTCTTCCAAGGATCGGGCGGGATAGGCATTTCACATCCGCTCTCCAGGAGAAACCGCACCGCATTCAAGTTGTTCTCTTTCAGCGCGATATCCAATGCAGTGTGCAACTCTTTATCTTTAGCTGTCACGTCAATGGAATCTACGAGAGCTTCTAGCGAAGGGATGTGATTACGTCTGGCTGCGCGGTGAAGCAAAGTTGTTCCCTCTTTCTCAAAATCCGGATTGAACATGGAGAGTTCCATACGGTCCATAACACTCGCAAGAATAGCTGCGTCAAAAATCTGTCGCACCTCATTGTCGCAAGTTGAACACTCCAAATACTTTACCGCGCCAACTTGCTGGGCATAACCGGTTCCCGCAACAGAATAAACCGGTTTTCTCGAAGGATCTTTCTCGTCCCACAGCTCGCGCCATTCGATGTGTGTTCCCACTAAAATGAACGGAGTGATAGGACAATACTCTTGGATTTCCGGTATCCACTTATTTTGGGCGTTTTCCCAAGACGCCGCGCGAACCACCGAGAAACAAACCAGAAAAACGTCCGTGTCCGTGTAAGCGTCCGACCTGATGTTGTCGTAAGCTTCGTGACATCGTGCGTCGAGCACTTCCAAGAAGAAATGCTTTCCTGCTACGGTTACCGTGCCTGTCCACTGGTCGATAGAGTCCTGCTGCGAATCTATGCTGGATGCACTTCCTTTATCAGGGTCGCTATGAATAACTCTGAAATTTGGATGCGTTTGAACGTTTTCAAGTTTTTCTGTAATTTCCTCTTTGTTTTGGTCACGAATAACACTCCCATTTTGAAAAACCTCGTTATTTTCGGGGTGCAGCGGATCTGTGTCGGCGCCTGTTGCGATTTCTTCTGTCGCTTTTTCGGCTTCAGCATTCATCAAGGCCACATATTTGATAAACAGTTCTCGTTTGTCGACGTTTTCGTCTCCCACTAACACGCATTTCACTTTTCTCATTTCTAACGTCTTGGCTTTTTACAGCATCGAACCTTTGAAATGGAAAAAATAAAAAGTAAAAAAAAAAATTGAATATATTTGCTCACACATTTTTTTTTTAGAAAATCCCCTTGAGAAGCTGATGTACCCTGAACGGAAAGTCTTCCCTGGAAGGCCCGCATCGAGGGCAGCCCTGAGGCATTGTTCCCTGGGAGCAGACCTGGTTACCTGAGAGACCATCGTCAACCGAGAGGCCATGACCCTAATGCATTAGAAAATAATGGCAACATAGCAAAGGGTGAGCTTGACTGGAATCCCCCAGGGAAGAAAGGGAAATGACCTGTACATGGCATGAAAAATGATGTTGGTTGCAATCCTATATGTTTTGGAACGAATCAATCAATCAATCAATCAATTAATGAATCAATCAATCAAATAATGAGCGAATAAAAAGGAGGAGGGGGGAGGGTAGTGTAACTTCTGTATCAAAATAACAAACTTAAGGTGTGACTTTAAGGAGTTTAAGATTCATAGTTTGGAAACACTAAGGTTAGTTCAAACATAAAACGACTCCAGTAAAAGTTATCTGAGTAACAACAACTCACAATAAATTAAGACACAAAGTACTTGTCGGAAAGAAGTTATGAATACCTTTATAACAATGAAGAAAACGGAAACATCCGTACCACTACTCGATGGCGTCAATGCTTATCTTAAGGTACCAAGTGCTTCCTCCTCAGAGATGCAGGGGCAGACAATTGGGGAAAAAACTTGGATTTTAAGGCAAAACCGTCACTAAGCCCAATAGATGGTTTTCACTCACATGACCTTCAGTCCTGTGGGACTCAAATGACAAAGGCCATGGCAGCCATGTTGGTGTACAAAACAAAAAAAGTTCATTAAAATTCTTTTGTAGTTGTACACTAACATGGCCGCCGTGACGTAACGTGAAAACCATCTATTTCCACTGAGCCCTGCAGTTGAAGGGCTGGAAGCATGACAACCTTACGTTGAATGTTGGCATTTTTTACTCGCTAAAATAAAATGGTGATTACAGCTGGTAATGTTGGTTGAAGTAATAGAGATCCAATCAGACCAAAACATTTTACATCTCCAAAACAGTGTCAGATCTATGGGAGGGGCATGAAGGGCCTGTGCCCCTTCCTTATCTTGCAAAAAAAAAAACATAAGGCCTTTCAGTCTCTAACATTGTCACTGCAGATGCCCCCCCCCCCCCCCCCCCCACCCCTCACCCTCTATTCACTCTGCTCAATCCCCTCCACTCCTTTATCTATGTAAATAGATAAATAACTGTATTTATACTTAAAAAATTCATAAATAATTCATAACAGTTATGACAAATCAATAGGTGGTATTTGAGTCACATGTACACCTCTGTAAACCCCAATACAAATCAACTGAGTTGATGAATTATTAAACAGTAGAATTAACTTTTGATACAGACACCTGCTCAGCTAATTAGTATTCATTAACTTTTCATACCGATCTCTACTCATTGTTTCATTTGATAAGTATAATAAAATATTTGTGTCCGATCTGTATGGGGTGGAACACCATACAGATCTCCGGCTCATATTTTATCTACTACATGGTAATTCCATTTAGGATACATGATGGAGTCATTAATTTGCTTATTAAAGCTGGCCATTTCTACCCATCATGCAGCATGGCAGTTTGTTGTTGCTTTCAAGTCACTATTGTTAAATCATGACTTCTCATAGGACAGTAATTTAATCTGTACTGTTTGTTGTCAAAATGTCTAATTTTGCCCACAAGTCGCTTTCAGAGAATTTTTTGTGAAGGATTCAAGGTCAGTAAGTTTTAATGCCTATGGCTTAGCTGTTGGAATGAGTTTAGATAATGATGATTTGTAAATGAGCCACATTCCAACTTTGAAGCATGATTTGAGGAAAAAATAAAAACTTCAATTCTGGCTTCTAACTTCATGGTAAGCAGCTTTTAAATAGAATAATTTAAAAGCTATTTATCCTGTATGTAAGTTGAACTAGTAGTAATTTTTTTTTAGCCTTGAAAGTAAGATTTTGTTGATTACTGGTGCATAACTAGAGTCAAACAATTTAAGACTGTGTACAAAACTGAGCTTTGTTATTCTTAAAGAATGACCCTGAGGCAAAAAAGTATTTAACAAAAGTATCCACATCAATCACAAACACATGAAAATGAACATAGTTTAATGTGAAATTCCTTCCCAAATTGTGAAAATACATGTGTTTTAAAAACTGCTTGCTACTTTATTGGAGACCTTTTTTGGAGCTTTTTGCAATGGAGGAACAAATGAATTTTATTACATGGAAGAAGCTATATATATATAAAGAACTGAAAAAGCAAATCCTAAACAGCTCGCAAATCCGAGAGTACTGCTATGAAATAGAAAGCACATGATAAGCTATGGATGCATAGGCAGACATCAGTGAAATCTTTTTTGTTATATTTATTATTTAGATTTTTCCATTTCAATGAGGTCATGGCATATGGACCGAGTGCAGCGAGTTCCATACGCCATGACCGAGAGCCAAATATTTTCCCGTCCAGCCCAACCTAACTCAGTCAATAAGTATTTTATAATATGACTAGAAAGTACAAGAATAGCGTACAGTGCGAGGTCGCTTGAACTCAAGCGTTGCGGACAGCTTTTTCCGATCCGGCTCATGTCAACCCGTCCAGCCGCCTCAGTCACCTTGTGACTCTTTTTTCTGTAGGATTGCGTTAGCGGGCCATACGGTCATATCATAAATTAAATTAGGGAAATAAAGGGCGAGAATGCCCATAAGAAACGAAGAGGATCATGATTATGGGTATTGGGCTTCTTCGATGAAAATACATAGCTATAAATTAATAATACTGTTATGGTGGAGGCTAATTAATTGGAGAGAAAAAGTAATGCACTATTACAAATATGAGTACAAAATATCAGAATTAAGTGTCTGGTAGAATTTTTGACTTTTAACGTTGTAGGCAATTTACATCCCAAAAACAGATGCTCTTGTAGATAACCTGCACCCATAATTTTGAGCCCAAAGTTTAATGTAAATATTTGCCCGAATGAAACTTGTGATGTCATGTTATTTGTCAGCACTCGCTGACATTTTACTGTTCTACCACTGTGAATGATCCAAGATGAGCTCCTACATAGCCTGAGTCAAATTTTATGAGACTTCAACCCTAACCCTAACCCTAACCCTGATGGCTGCCAAATGTTATACTAAGTTTCTTTTTTTTTTTAATTTGCAAAATTTTAATGAGATATAATACAATACAATACAATACAGCCTACATACATAGATACATGTACGTACATGAAGAAAAGAAGAAAAACAAAAAATACATAAAAAAATAATAAAAAAAGGAAAGTTATGATAGTCATTACAGAATGGAATTATTACTACAAACACAAAAACAAAAATTCTTACTGAAGTAGTTCTACAAAAAGTTTCCATTTTTCAAGGTGTAGGTTCATTTTGTTTTTTTGTTTAGCTATCAATTCTTCTATTTAACAATTTTTTTAAGGTTTGCAAGAAATAATTATATTGAAATTTGGAGCGATATTCCTTTGACGGCAAAGAAAAATAGTTTGTTTAGCTATACTAAGTTTCAGTCCCTGTGCGGTCTGCATTTTCATTTGCAGTTCCATAGTGGAGCATCACAGACTGGAGGAGGCTGCAGCCCCTCCCTCCCTCCCCCCCCCCCCCCCCCCCCCCCCCCTCCCCGCCTGTACACAACAACCACTATTTATTGACAAAATGTCTTTGTGAACTGAACAAAACAATTCAAACATCTTGCTTGACTCTCTTATCATCTACTCTAAGCTAATAAGAAGGGCCCTGTTTTAGTCCTGACATCACAGATTTTTAGTGTCTCGTTCCATCAACTCTATTTATATGTAAAGATGGCCACCTCTCTATGTCGCGGATCGGACAGCTTGAGCTAGCGAGCTGGTCCCAAAGGTGTACGCTTTAGAGAGAGTTCAATGTTTAAAGTTGTGTGTTGCAAAACAAATGCGTGAGTCCATCGAAATTAATTCCTCATAAATTAAAATAAAATAATCATTGCGTATTTATAAGTCAAATATCAAGCTAGTAAAACTATGTTTGAACACAGATTGTTGAATTTTAGATGATCTTAATGATACCCATTACGTTTAACGGTGAAAATAGACTAACTTTTTTCTTAAGATGAAACAAAGAAACATTTGACTTACCGAAGGAAAGTTTACTTCCACCGTGAACACTCGCATCACGCGACATGGACGCCATTTTGATTGTACGCTTCTCGACTACGCAGTAAATTTCAATTGAATTTCCAAACCGTTTGGTGTAGTATTTACAAAATCTTCAAAATATATACAAGAACAACTATATGGAAGCTGTGACGTTAGTTACATAACCGCAAATTGAGAAAACTAACCGATTATAAATTTGCTCTTTCTCCTTCCCCTGTAACTCTTCTCACAAGTTTTAGTACCCAGTCCTATGGACTTGGAACCGGAAATCCGGGCCACACCTGGCAAAAATCTAACCTGGACCTGAATGTCGGACTACAGGACTCTAAGATTCAAGGTTCTAATGGAATCGACCAGAAATTAGATGTGGCCGCTTCACAGAAACTAGAAGGTCATCTCCCACAGATTTGGTCTGCAGTTTTGGTGCACTCAAAACCCAGTAAAATTTGACTTTTACGCTGTGGTGATAATACTGTTCTGATTCTTAGAACCAATCAATAACAATATATAGTAATATAGAGTGATTTAGCAATGACGTACAAAGGGCCTATGAGGGGTGTTTGTGTTCTCACGATAGAGTCCAGTAGTCCAAGGTCCAGGGTACAAAACTTGCTACAAGTATTGGCTTCAGCGCTTTGTTATATTTCCAATCCATATAAGGTGTGTCATGAATTTTGATCCTCGCAGTGTGCTATCAACTTAAGCAGTTGAAAAAAAATCTAGTTACCAAAAGAACGACATGATTTACATATGAAAAACAGAAAGGTTTAGCTTCCCACTCACTCAAAGGCCATATTACTAAGCGAAAACTGACAAAATGGGCTATTCTGATAAACATTTGAGCGCATTAAAACTCTTCGAAAGCGCATGTGAGTCTCGAGCCAAACAAAAGCGGGAGTTACAACTCGCATTAGTAGTAGTATAAGTATGAAGTTAACCACGCGAATGGATAGGTAAGGATAGGTAAATCATTAATATGTATTAGTGGATAGGTGCCTAGGTGCCTAGGTAATTATATTAATATGCATTAGTGGATAGGTAAATCAATTATCTACCTTCCGTTTTATACCCACACAATAGAAACAATAGACCGACCCAAACTTGCCCGCTCTATTCCAACTCACTTCAAAACAAAACACAACTGACACAGATATCCTTTACAGACATAGATCAAAACAATATGCCTTGACCAGGACTCGAACCTGAGTTACTGCGGCCACAACGCTAGACCATCAAAGCTGTGGATATTATAACCGAATAAAACTAATTAGAGGTTTCCGAAACATTCAAGTTTAGAAGCAATAAAATTGCACAGCATAAAAAACCGCTTCTTATTCGTATTTACCGCAACATTCTTATAGCCGCTTCATCGCTAGTCTCTATATCGATTTCAGCTTTCCCACCCATTTCCAACTTTAAGTTTTAATTTCTTTAACCGTAGCTTCAAAGTTCAAACTTTTAATTATGCGAACTTACACTGAACCAAATTTGCATGAAAAATTAGCACCTCGGAAAAATTAACAAAGCAACCAATAACATACGCGTGCTAAACAATAAACCCACACTTTGTTTAAGGTCAAACTATATTTATTGATAACAAACAATTTCATAATTATACAGACAATTTAAAAGCTTAGTTGGAAAGGAACAGACAGAGTTGATTTATTCTTTTTCATCGGGTTTATACAAAGTGCTCTTTGATTCCCTTGGTTTTCTGTGTCTCACCGCACTGCAATCATCGTTTCGGATGAAATTAATCCTCTTGATTCTTAGAATGCTTGAAAGGTTTAGCTCTATTTCTGTAACGCCGCGATCGCCTTTTAGGTTTATCATCACCAACATCCAAGTAATTTACTAATTGGATTCGAGGTCGTTTGCGCTTCGGTGCTGGCGAGGGTGTTTGTACTGTGGGGGGAGGGGTCAAGACGGCTACATTTAAAGGTAGTGGCGTTACTGCGGAAGTTTCTTGTATGGTGGGCGCTGGGGAGGGTGTCGCGATAAATGGATTTAAGGGTGTAGAGGTTGTCACCGCTGTTACTGCTGTGGGTTCTTGTATAATGGTGGGTAAATTAGCTTCCGGATGATTTGCAAAACTTCTTTTCATTTCATCAGACTGTTGACGTCTTCCATTCAATTGATGTTTAAACGTCAGATATCTGTTTTGCAGCTCAAGGTACTGTTTGGCTTTGTCATATTCCCCAAGGTCTGTACGAGAGAGAAGGCTGTCCATTCTGCCCTGTAGTCCTTGCATGACTGAGAGAACTGGAGATGTCGAAAGGTTCTGTTGTCTGAGATACTTTAGTAGCTCCTGAGAAATATTGTCTTGTACCTCTGTTTGATTAAACTGTTCTTCACCGGGTAGTACATTCGTTCGCAGTCTACAATTATCTTGTGTGGTTGTTTTTAAATCCACCAGGAGATAACCATAGGGTCTTTGTACAGCCTCTTCGTACTGGTTTATAAAGAAAGCCGTTTGCCCAGGATACATTTGCTTGGCTAGAGTCAAAATTTGCAGTTTGTCTCTGGGATTCTTAAAAAGGACCAAGTAGTGACTGTTTAAACTGATACTTCGGCTTTCCTTTCCCTGATGAAATAGATTCTGTACGATATAAATGACACTCAGGTTGCGGTGATGAGAACCTCGTGTAAAAAGGTTTACTATTCGCTTGTCTTTGCCGGCGTCAATCATCTGATCGTCAAAGACGATTAAGTTCCGTTTGTTGACATCGAAATAGGAATCGTGTTCCAACGCGGGAGGAATACCTTTGACAAATTCAATTTGTGGTATTGTGACTAGCATTTGTATGTACGCGGGCTGCCATTGTGAATAACACCAGACAATCCTCTCGGGTGGTGGGTTTATCACGTCTGAGGCCTGTTGTAACAATGATTGAACCCAAAACGTTTTCCCCGAACCGGTCATCCCTGCAACCATGCAAGTAAAAGGGTGCTCGAAGTGAAACCGCTGACACTTTTGTGTAGAAATCGGCATTGCTTTAAATGGAGTGAAAGTAGGACTGGTGTGTTTGTTGGTCATGTGTCTTTGCATACTATCTTTCCTGCTAAATGTCTTCATACAAACGGGACAGGATAAATTCATGTCAACTCAATGAAAGCTCAATGTGAACTGAGAAAGAGGCGAATGTTATTCACTTATATAGACTTGTCTAGTTCCTCCTCAATTCTATTGTTTTCACCACCACCACCGCCGCAATTTTATTGTTTTCACCACCACCACCACCACCACCACAATTCTATTGTTTTCACCACCACCACCACCACCACAATTCTCCACCACCACCACCACCACCACAATTCTATTGTTTTCACCACCACCACCACCACCACAATTCTCCACCACCACCACCACAATTCTCCACCACCACCACCACCACCACAATTCTATTGTTTTCACCACCACCACCACCACAATTCTCCACCACCACCACCACCACCACCACAATTCTATTGTTTTCACCACCACCACCACCACCACCACAATTCTCCACTACCACCACCACCACCACAATTCTATTGTTTTCACCACCACCACCACCACAATTCTCCACCACCACCACCACCACCACTACCACAATTCTATTGTTTTCACCACCACCACCACCACAATTCTATCGTTTTCACCTCCACCACCACCACAATTTTATTGTTTTCACCACCACCACCACCACAATTTTATTGTTTTCACCACCACCACCATCCATTGTTTTTTCCTTCTATTCCACGATATAAGACAGTAACTCACTATTCTTAGCTCATTCTACAGTTATGTCTCAAGTAGTAAAGAACAACCGGGGTTTTCTACAGCTCTTAGCTAATGGTCCCGATCATCAGCGTCAATTTCTCTTAAGGACAGCTTCTCCACAACAGGTTCACGCCTTGTTACATATTCTTTATAATGTTCTTACGAAAAACATTCCTTGTCCTGAAACAAATAAGCGTGTTTTGCTCCGACATAAGGATGCTCTTATTAATCTGGCCAACCAAAACGTTCCATTCAAGACAAAGAAGCAAATTCTTGTACAAGAGGGTGGTGGCTTTATACAAGACTTATTGGCCCCCGTTGTTACAAGCTTGGGCGTTTTGATGCTATAAAAGAAACTATGCATCGTTGCACTGATCATTTGAAGCTTGTCTTTAACGAGTACGGATCGATATGAAGAGAAAAGTAGACTGGGATGAAGAAGAAATAGAGAGCGGTATGGGAGACACTATTACCTCCGATGAGGACAACGATGACGAGGAAGATAACGAGGAGCCAAGAATTAAAGATGTTTTAAGCAATCTTTCCAAAGCGGTGTCAAAAGAACGTGCTTCTGATTTGTTGCATAGCATGGCCGCTTCCAAAGATATCCTGTTTTGGGCACCTAGAGGCCAATTACTCCGAAATCAACGCATAATACCCGTGACAAACATCGCAGAGCTGGTTGAGTATGTGCTACTTCCCCATAACGATGATGTAGCCCGACCCCGTGCGCTAAATACCTTTTTAGATGGACTCGCAGAGTTGGGAATTGATAAGCGTTTAATCAAGAATAAAAAACTGTTAAGCGATCTTTTAGAGAAAGAAAAGATCTATCAAGAACAAAAAGAATCCGACAACGAGACTTATGAAGGAGATTCAACCGACAACGAAGGGGAGGAAAGCGCTTCTGAGAACAGTCCGGCCGATGAGTCTGAAGAGAGCGACCAAGAAATTAAAAGTGATGAAGAGGATGAAGGAAATTCAACAGACAACGAAGAGGAGGAAAGCAGGAAAATAATTCAGGCAAAAAGTCAAATTCCATGTCATCATTGCGAGAGTTCAAATGTACATGTAACCGGAGTCGTGAAATGTCCCAAATGCTTTTGGCATGATAATAAAAATATTTGCCCATATGCGAGCACAAGATTCCTTTGGACAAAATTAAACACGTGAAAGAAACCCTTGCTCGTTGCGATGATTGCAGTGCGGTGAGACACAGAAAACCAAGGGAATCAAAGAGCACTTTGTATAAACCCGATGAAAAAGAATAAATCAACTCTCACGGTCTGTTCCTTTCCAACTAAGCTTTTAAATTGTCTGTATAATTATGAAATTGTTTGTTATCAATAAATATAGTTTGACCTTAAACAAAGTGTGGGTTTATTGTTTAGCACGCGTATGTTATTGGTTGCTTTGTTAATTTTTTCGAGGTGCTAATTTTTCATGCAAATTTGGTTCAGTGTAAGTTCGCATAATTAAAAGTTTGAACTTTGAAGCTACGGTTAAAGAAATTGAAACTTAAAGTTGGAAATGGGTGGGAAAGCTGAAATCGATATAGAGACTAGCGATGAAGCGGCTATAAGAATGTTGCGGTAAATACGAATAAGAAGCGGTTTTTTATGCTGTGCAATTTTATTGCTTCTAAACTTGAATGTTTCGGAAACCTCTAATTAGTTTTATTCGGTTATAATATCCACAGCTTTGATGGTCTAGCGTTGTGGCCGCAGTAACTCAGGTTCGAGTCCTGGTCAAGGCATATTGTTTTGATCTATGTCTGTAAAGGATATCTGTGTCAGTTGTGTTTTGTTTTGAAGTGAGTTGGAATAGAGCGGGCAAGTTTGGGTCGGTCTATTGTTTCTATTGTGTGGGTATAAAACGGAAGGTAGATAATTGATTTACCTATCCACTAATGCATATTAATATAATTACCTAGGCACCTATCCACTAATACATATTAATGATTTACCTATCCTTACCTATCCATTCGCGAGGTTAACTTCATACTTATACTACTACTCGCATTCTCGTTTAACCCGGGATTTTTCTGGTTATTAGCTCACGCACATGGGTGGAGCAAGGCAATGCCGGGCAAAGGCTCCTGTTATCGTCCACCGACCGGATAAATCGAAAGCTTCTCACGCTAACAGGAGCCCACACGCTTTATAGCTTATGTGAAGTGTGAGGACGCAAGTGATGTGAAGTGGAGGTGACGCAAGTTTTCGGCAACACGCGCCATTTTCGAACCCCTTGTCGACCCCAGACCTTCGGTCGGTTTCTTAAGCTGCGTCTCCCTCAGTCATACGCAAATGACAGGAGCTCTGGGGTCAGGTCCTACTACGCGCACTGTATTTTAAGTCTTACACCTGCCTGGCAGGCTTTAGTACTTTTAACTTTCCAATAATACGGGTAAATAGACAATATTCGTTTTTACCACAATTGCCGCTAAACTCGCAATCTGATTGGTCGACGTGAGTGGTAAATGAGAGTCCAGACAACGGTGCTGACGCTAACATCACGCGCGCTTGAAAAAAAAAACAATCAGATTGCGAGAAAGTTATAGACAACGCTTGCTCTTTCTTTGCTGTCACGTTTTGTAACAAGACTTCGATGTTTCCTTGTATTTTTTTCTAAATATTGTTGTAAAAAAACAAATTTACACCGGTTTTCCGTGGTGTGGACTCTTATTTACCACGATTTACGTCATCACATGGTCAAAATTTGTTGCTGACTCACTCGGCTGCGCCTCGTGAGTCCACAACATTTTGACCATGTGATGACGTAAATCGTGATAAATAAGAGTCCACACAACGGAAAACCGGTGTAAATTTGTTAAATTCACGGTGTTGAACTGAAACTAGCGTGCAGTCGAGGCTCATGCGGGGCAATCTTTTCACATGCAAATATTTTTAATGATATTCCCCCGCATTAGCCTCGACTGTAAGCTAGTTTCAGTTCAATACCGAGAATACGAATATTGTCTATTCGTTCGTGAATATAGGAGAGAAAAGAGAAACAACAAAATACAACTTAAAATACAACTGGAATTTGCAAGTACTTTACTTTCTTACAAAACGTATACACAATTGTCAACATATACATTTTCCTAAGTTCGTCCTGTTTTCCGCCTGCCACAAAAACATAAAAGTTGCCGAGAGAAAGCTAGAGAAGGCACCGAATGGCTTACTAAACCCTTCAAAAGCTCGATCTGATTGACAACAACACAGAACTACGTAAAAACATTCAAGATAGCCCAGCTGGTATGAGACTGTCAAGAAGAACACGATGGTTTGACAGCTGGTATTCTTGTAATATCTTAGACTCTTGTGTTTAGTTGTAGGTCATGTAGCGTGGTGTGGCACTGAATTTTGCATAAGCCTTGATTACTTTGTTTACAGCCTCGAGAAAGTCTTTCTCTGTCGCAACCTGTGATAAATAAAAACCACAGAAACAGTCAACTCCTTCATATGCAATACTTTCATGTCCATCCGCTTTTTATTTGTTTGCCTACTTTTCTATGGTGGAACCTTAAGTCATGTAATCTTTAACAAGTTCCAACTTTGAGTGTGGCCATTCAGATAAAAGCCACTGAACATTACTTTCCCGTGGTGCTGTTTATTACGCTGTACAAGGTGGTTCTAACTTTTGAGTCTGTGGATGAGATCCTAAAGTGTGACCATACAAATGAAAGTTATTGAGCAGTATTTTCCTGTGGTGCTGTTTATTACGCTGTACAAGGTGGTTCTAGCTTTTGAGTCTCTGGATGAGATCCTAAAGTGTCACCATTCAAATGAAAGTGCTTCAGCAGTACATGTACTTTCCTGTTAGTGTAGTACTCAGTGTTTATAATGCTGTGCAGCGTTATCTAAATTTGAAGTCTGTCGATGAAATCCTAAAGTGTGAAAGCTATTGAGCAATACTTTGAGTTTCCAGTGGTACTGTTTATAATGCTGTACAAGGTGATTCTAACTTTTGAATCTGTGGATAAAAATCTTAAAGTGTGACCATTTAAATCAGGGGCGCAGCCAGGACTTTTTTCAGAGGTACGCACAATCAATTTTCAAACACCCCTCTACCTTCTCCCCCCACCCTCAAGTCCCAAATCTTTCTTTTTTTTTCAACTTTTTAGGTACAGCTAGCTACGCCCCTGTAAATAAAAGCTACTGAGCAGTACTTTACTGTGGTACTGTTTATTATGCTGTACAAGGTGGTTCTAACTTTTTAGTCTGTAGATGAAATCCTAAAGTGTGACCATTCAAATAAAAGCTACTGAGCAGTACTTTCCTGTGGTATTGTTTATTATGCTGTACAAGGTGGTTCCAACTTTTGAGTCTATGGATGAAATTCTAAGGTGTGACCATTCAAATGAAAGCCACCGATCAGTTCTTTTCTGTGCTGCCATACGTCTCACAAGTATTCAAAGTAGTAATTTTAAAATAAAAGTTTAAAGAACCCAGGAGATTTGGCTTTGATCAGGGAATGGCACATTGGCAGGACACAACAAGTGGTGACCATAATGAAACACTTATAAGAATAAAACATATTTTTTTTACTTACTTTTCTCCTTGACCGAATAGCGAACATGCCTGCTTCCGTGCAAACACTGCGAATTTCAGCTCCTGGAATACCAGAGAGGAAAAAAGGAGGTTATTAAAACAGTAAAAAAAAATGGTGAAACGATATAAGCGTTTAGTGGGAACGTCCTTAGAATTTTTATATGTCTTTGTAATGCAAACAAAGATTATATACGGGTATGCCGAATTTCCTATATAGTTTAAAAAACTATAAATTAAACTATAACCGTAAAAATTACTACTACGGAATTAATAATTATTGAAAAGCTCTTTTCACTGACCTGTGGTGTTAGGGCATAGCCGTGCCAGTAATTCGTATCGAATGTCTCTCTCCACACTCATGGATCGGGCGTGGATTTTGAATATGTGAGCTCTGCCCTGTGAGAGGACAAAATAAATGTCACTGAACATTCCCAGCAACAACTTACTAGCGAGTAAAATCCACACCAAAGGAACAGAATTTAATGTCCATATTACGGAGGTGTCCGCAAGTCAGAAAGGTGGAATTTATATGAATTTTTGGCTCTTTTTGGTACCAGAGAAAGAAAGAACTTAAGCCCGGATAGCAATGGAAAGGAAGGCCCTTGACCCTCTCAATCCCCGAGTAAAAGATGAAGACCATTTAGCGTAGTTCTAACTTTTGAGTCTGTGGATGAAATCCTATGGTGTGACCAATCAAATGAAAACTCTTCGGCAGTGCTTTTGCATGGTACCATTTGTTCTAACTTTTGAGTCTGTTGATGAAATCCTATGGTGTGACCATTCAAATGAAACCTCTTCGGGAGTGCTTTTGCATGGAACCATTTGTTTTATCAATATCTTACAAAATTAAATTTAGGATTTTTCTTGAATTTTAATGTTTAGCACTTTTGGGAGTTAAGGATTTTTAACATAAGTATGGCCAAGTACCGATACAGTATTAGGGTCAAGGCAAGAAGGCTGGATTTTGGGAATCACTGTGTAAGGCACCCTAAGCTTGAGCTTGGGCCCATGAAGAAGACCACAACAGTTACTTAATAACCTTCAGGGGTATCTTCCACTGTCACACTGGGCTTTAAACTGAGGAAATGAAAGCAGCAATAAAGGACAAAATGTATGAAACAAGGGTGTAGCTAAGAAAATGCTTAGCAGGCTCATTAACAAGCCCAGCTGGTTTTTCTGGCTTGTACACCTTCTAAATCACCCCAAGTCTTTGTTTTCTAGTGAAATTTCAGCCAGTGATAAGTTCTCTTTCAGCTAGTGAAATAAGCTGGTAGCCAGCTCTTAGCTACATCTCTGATGAAAACCCATTATCTGACATGCAAAGCTAGGATCAGAAGTGTATGATGCTGTTGTTCAAATTTTCCTTTGGTTTGAAAATTCTGAAACTAGTTTGTTTTTTATTTTCCTTTGTCTCATGGGGATCATTTAAACTCCAAATTTAACTCAGAATCTGGGTTTACAATAACTCCAACCGCTAATGGAGTTACAGCAAAATAACTACTTTTGGGCATTACAATAACTTTACTTTGGAGATGAAATAACTACAGAAAAATTAACTCCAGTGTACAGAGTTAATTTAACTCCACTTTTGGAGTTATTTAAACCCTTTGAGTCCTGTCCGGGACTAAGTGAACTGTACTAAAAAGAAGTGATGGTCTGTCCGTGTTAATTTTTGGCAATATCTGTGAGGGGCATTTAACTACACTCATTCAGGGGGGGTTGAAGATATTTCTTTACAGATTTAAAGTTGCTTGTAGGGACTGGTAAATAGCTGTTTTTGTCATGTACATGTACCTCTAGATCTGGTAGACTAAACTCAATTTTTCTATCCAGTCTTCCTGGCCTGGTTAGTGCAGGATCAAGAGTATCTGGTCTGAAAAAATAAAAATACACCATTACACATTTAATGACACTCAAAAAAAATTGATGCTGTTCCAATAATTATTCTATCAATGTGCTTTGTTATTTATCCCACTGCATTATTAGGAATTTCAAGTGTACAAATCAACAGGGTCAGTTGTAAAGAAAATCAAGAATGGGAGCTGAAAAAAGCAGTCATTGGTCGCATTATCAGGTGGTCAGATCAACAGGATTTCAGAAACGAATGTGAGTGAGCTTTTGTTCTAGAGGTGGAGGGGTGGGGGGGGGGGTGGATCTCTGTTCATGATTGGGTGGTTTAGGGTTAGGTATGCCTCTGAGACTCTGAAACCTTTACCCTATACCAGCCCATGTTCATTATGCACCTCTATTGTTGTAGCCTACATGTAGCTGGCAGTGCAAGGTACAGTTCTACTCTCAGAGTGGTCAGGAGTGGAGGGGTATTCTGCCGCTACTTCATTTATATGTGTTAAAATACTTTGTAGAATTTGAGGCATAACACAATAGGCACTTTTGTTATTCAACAAGATGAAAATTAGTGGCAGGGTATTCTGCAGTTTGGCTCTACTGTTAAGATAAATCAGAGTGCTTCATTGCGACAGTTATGATTCCTACCGATTTGTTGCCATGAGAACCTTGATATTTCCTCGTGGATCAAACCCATCAAGTTGATTAATAAGCTCCAACATTGTTCTTTGAACCTCGTTATCACCACCTGCACCGTCATCAAAACGAGTTCCTGGCAGAAAGTTATTAAACAAACCATAAACTCAAGCATAGACATACATGTACAAACTGAGGGGTCTGAGATGCCAGAGGCACCCATCAATGAAACTGAAATTAAAGGCGTGGTCATTTTAAATGCAATTTTGAATTCTTTTGACCTTCAGTTATCCAGGTGTTATGCGATTTTTTCAGTTACGATCAAAATATTTAACAGACCCTAGCACACAAAATGCCAACTGATTTACCTCCAATGGCATCAATTTCATCAAAGAAAATAATGCAGGCCTTCTTTGTTCTGGCCATTTCAAAGAGTTCACGGACCATTCTTGCACCCTGAAAAGAATAACAGACAACTTCTTTTGCTCCATTCTTTAAAATAGCCTATTATTTTCACTTGTCTAACACTATTTCTTTATCTATTTTTTTTTTCGAAGGATAAATGCCAGATTATAAGGCACACAAATATTTCAGAAATTTTGGTTGGCAATACTATTATAATTCCTCAAATTAGAGCCTCTCCTCGATTAAGTGCCCCCTTCGAATAAGTGCCCCTTATTTCAGCCTAATTTTGAAACAAGCACTCCTTTGAGTAACCCCCCCCCCCCCCCCCTTTTTATGTAAGTACAGTGTTTTAAGTACAGTGTTTTAAATACAGTGTTTTAAGTACAGTGTTTTAAGTACAGTGTTTTAAGTACAGTGTTCAGCATTTTTTACAATCATTGGTATTATTGTTCACTCCATCACTACAATACAAGAAACCAGTTGTTTTCTTCTAAATTGACGCAGTCTGGCAAAGCCGATGCTGCTGAGGATATTGACATCATTGACATGGATGAAGATGAGGAATAAATTGAAATTGATACCTAATATGTTACGTTCACCGACCTACAGTTGTAACTACCGTTATAGTGGTACGAACCAATTTGCCAGTTAGTACATGTTTCAAATGCAAATGTTATAGAATGCAATTGAATAATTAAATAAGCCCCCCCCCCCAAAAAAAAAAATAATAAGTGCCTCCACTTTATCCAAAATTTGAAATAAGCACCCCAGATGCAAATTAGAGGATTTATGGTATCTAACGGTAAGTTGTTGAATTTCCATGCTATTCAGTGAATGAATGACAGTAAACATTAAGCTCTACTCTATTCTGATTTGCTGAGAGCACACAGCTAATTTGCGCTGGAATCAAATTGTCACACCTGTCTACAGACAGTGGAATTAATGCATGCAGATGTGATGTCATATCTACAGACAGTCAGATTTATACATGCAGAACTGACAACATGCAAGCGTGCCATGTATGGCCCACTTAATTAGCAGTAGTGGGAAAGTTATTACAGGATTCCACAATCTGCAAGGAGAAAGCTACAAAATGCCGCAAAGTGTCGTAATGATGAATTAGTGTTTAAAATGTCTAATACAACAATTACTGGATTCAGTTTTCACATGACAGCGAGAATTATCGACTGAAGGCCTCGGTGTTTGAATTTATCATATCATGCTCAACCTCAACCAACAGTTGTTCAATAATTATTTTCATCACTCACTTCTCCAACATATTTCTGAACTAACTCTGATCCAATCACTCTGATGAAACAGGCATCTGTCCTGTTTGCCACAGCTCTGGCACAAAGAGTCTTCCCAGTACCTGGTGGACCGTACAAAAGGACTCCTTTGGGTGGCTCTATACCTAAGTTCACAAATCGCTCAGGCTGCAGAGAGAAACAAAAAATAAAAACAGTTCTGAGTTGTACAGTTGGGTAAACATAGTGTAAAAGAGATTTATACTGCAAGGTACTGATAGAGAAAAAGCTATCTAACAACCACGCTGATTGGTGAAAACAATTAATGGTCAGATGGCATTAAGACTAAGCCCTAAAAGAAAGGACATCAGATCCGGAGAGGAGGGAGGGAGGGAGTGAGTGTGTGCAGCCTTGGAGCATCTGAGAATCACAAGGTTATCACAATGTTACCCCCAGCATTATCACATCAGTACCCATCTGCACACCTGGGTGGACGAATACAAATGAATTTGAAGCAACGTTTCCTTGTCTTCAAAGGAAACAAAACGACGGCAGAGACCAGATCTCAAACCACCAACCTTGAGGTTGAAAGAATAATGTGCTAACCACTGCATCATCACACCTGTCCATAAGTAGCCATGATTATAGGAGGACCATAGAGAGGGATTCTCCATTAAATATAAACTATACGAAGTAACTAAAGGTAAACAATTAAATTGTTAGTTCAAATACAAACTGATGAACCTTACATGCAGAAGTGGAGTCTCTACAACTTCTCTGAGTTTTTCAATCTGTTCCTTGCAGCCTCCTACATCAGAGTAAGTCACGTCTGGCTTCTCTTCAACCTACACAATGCAAAATAGTTATATCGTAGCTATTTAAAGTTTAATTTTCTTGCAGAAAAAGGAAACAGGTTTTAGTTTGCAGTAATGGAAATTCCAGACACCTGGCTGGGGCTTAGAAAACTGGAACATGATTGAGTGGATTATGAGACAATGGTCTTACATAACATACAACAAGACACTGTCAGATTCATTACCTGCATCATGGTCACTGTTGGGTCAATCTTTGGTGGGAGAGGAATGTGAATTTGGTACTTGTTCCTGTCAACCCTGGAAACAATTAAACCATGGAAATTTCAAAAACAGAAAAATACATACCAGTAATAGATCTATATAGAAGATACATTTAATTCATACATGTTGGTGCCCGAAGATATAACATTTCTCTTCAAAAGTTCAACTCAATATGTCAAGCGCAAGAGAAATTTCATACATTGTACTTCCAAGCATCCATGTATTATTTTTATTTATTATATAAATGACATTAACAAATTGTGAAGTTTCAAGCAATTTTCCAAAGATTTAATGAAGATTTTTAAAAATTCTTCAAATACTGTCCGAAGGTTTATACGAACATTTCCCATCATTTTCAAAAATTTTTCCTAAGACTGCTGAAGATGTCTGAGGAAGATCCGAAGGTTTTTTTATTACAGACCAACACCTTTTGGCTTGTTTAACATTTAATAAGGGCAAACATGGTAGCTAATGTGAAGACATTGACATCTTCACTCCTCACTCTTCTTACTCGCCCAAAAGAATTAATGCTCGCATTAGCGAGCAGGTGAGTGCTAATTTCAATCCCTTGGCATTTAAACAGTATTTGAAATTTTAACATTGGATTTGCAAATCCTGTATCTACATGTACTTGCAAAATGTGATATTTATCTTACCCTACTCTCATTCCTTCTTCAATATCTGTAGGAGCCACTTGGTCACCAAGATCCACCACAAACTTGGCAAACTGTTTAACGTTTATCACATACTTAGCATCATCAGTGTCTGCATTTATGATCTTTGTACATCTTGCAACCTAAGGATGATAAGACAACAGGTAATGTTTACTAATAAGACAAAATTAACTTTAATCTTCCCCAAGGATCAAGCTTACTGTAAATATGTAATTAAAACAGGGGCCATTCAACAGAAAGCTACTGAATGTTTTAATTATGCTGTACAAAGTGATTCTTACTTTTGAGTCTGTAAATAAAATCCTAAAGTGTGACCATTCAAATGAAAGCTATTGAGCAGTACTTTCCTGTGGTACTGTTTATTATGCTGTACAAAGTGATTCTTACTTTTGAGTCTGTGGATAAAATCCTAAAGTGTTACCATTCAAATGAAAGCTACTGAGCAGTCCTTTCCTGTGGTACTGTCTACTACATGTATGCTGCACACGGTGGTTCTAACTTTTGAGTCTTTGGGTGAAATCCTAAAGTGTGACCATTCAAATGAAAGCTACTGAGCAGTACTTTCCTGTGATGCTGTTTATTATGCTGTACAAGGCGGTTCTAACTAATTTCGAGGCTCAAAAAGTCTAGTCAACTTATATCACCAGAAAGTACGATAACCTTTTGCACATGTTTCCGTAGACAAGCCGCACCCTCGGAGCCCTTTGAGCAAAAATTTTGGGCAAAAAAGTGCGGCTTATACACCAGTGTTTACAGTACATATTGTTTGCCATGGTTCATGCAATCCTTTTTTATTTTTCAAATTTTCAAAGTTGTCAGATTGGTAAGTTAAAGCCTGTTAGATTGTATGTTTTTCAGTACCTGTAGAGGTTGCTCTCCCTGAAGAGTTTGTTTGTCAGCTGCTAAATCCCACAAAGCTGGAGGAGCTAAGCCAGTGTCTGATTCTTTTATACCTGACAGCACAAACAAAATTAATGCTGAGTAGCTAGTTTGAGTTTCATTTCAGCCCATTTGGACTTTTTGAGAGTGTGTTCTTTTAAACAAGAGTATACACCCTTCCCTACACCAAACATAAGTTTATTACGGTTGATACATGGCATAAAGTTGTCCTGTTTCCTTGATTGGGGAAGGCTATCAACAATCAGTCTAAAGAATTAGAGTTGATCACAATAATGTTCAACAAATAGCATGTCAACAAATATTTTTACCTGTTAATTCATTCACTTTCTTAAGTGCTCCTTGGATATCATCCTCCACCTTTTTTATTGATCTGCTGTATAAACCGGCACCCTGTTGAAAAAAGAAGACAAGTATATAACATATAAATATATTGTATACCTAAAAATTGTTTTTGAGGGTGTTGTACTTTGGCTTACTTGGCAAACCATCAGTCTAAAACTAAAGTTTGGTGGCTTTTGCACAATTTTAAAAACCATTCAATCACTGTTATGTGCCTAAAGTTCTTTAATGTCCCAGGAGAATAATAATCATCACACACCCAGCCCTTTGGGTCACTATTACATACCAGATGCCATGCATCTCTTTAGAACCTCTAATTTCATTGGATTTTGGCATAATGCAGCTCTATTGTTTTCAGGACTAGGGTACATACCTCTTTTCGCAGATACGGCAGTCATATTGATTTTGCCCCCAGGGCATCCCATAATGACCATTTAAATTAATATATTCCTTTGTTTTCAATGTTCATTATGGGATGCCCTGGGGACAAAATCAATATGGCTGCCAAATCTGCAAAACGAGGTATTGTTCTGTTGTTTGTCCTTTTGTTATCTCAGGCAATCCTGTGAAGCGTTCCGAGAGGTTAATGGCACCTCTTATATACCTTTGTTGTTCTATAATGTGGTTAATTGGCTGACATGGAAGTGTGTTACCATAACACTTTGGAAACACAGAGAGCATTTTTTGAATCTTAAATCTAAGGTATTTGACCCTATTGTCGGACACTTTTGCGCCTATCGCTTCCTCTAATCATTGAGCAAAAATATTTGTGATTTTGTTGTCCCATATAAAACGTCAAGTGTTTAGACTTCAATCCATCGCTAATCTCGGGTTTTCAAAAACTTTTCCTCGCAAAAAGGGAGCTTGCCAGTTTATTCGCTAAAAACCCAAATGTCGGACATGCAAACCTATTGTCGGACGCCTCTGAAATGTTTGTAAAATTGAATCATCACACGTAAACCACGCACTCGCACTGCAAAACAAACCTGGCGATCTCAACCTGACTCCACTGCTTCGTGACTGATCTGAGTCGGTTGTAAACAAGAAATGAAGTCTTCAAAACACAGGTAAGGCTGTTTAAAATCTTTTTTAATTGTCTTTTCCATGGTTCCGTCGCGTGCGTCCGACAATAGGTCGCTGAAACTCCGAGAGGATTGTACAAAGGTTTGAGCATATAGCGTTGGCCAAGAAGCTGCTATGAATCATGGGATACAAAATGGTGGCCAGAGATGGTTGTTACGAAGTATGAAGTAAATCGGAGCTTGTTTTCCACTAATTTTTGCAGTTTTTCTGTGCGCGCAAGGAATTTCCGATGCTTATTTTACGCGCCATATTTTTGTGCAGGTGAGGAACAAGTCTTTTATCGTTGTTTTTCTTTTTCAAGAAATAAACAAACCTCGTTCGGTAGAGTCTTAGTTCTGTGTTTATTACTTTTATTCCCATGTTCTTCGGTTTCTGCCTTTATATAGACATTGTGGTGACTCTTTTCTCGGGTCCGAGATTTGGTAGTGTCCGACAATAGGGTCAAATACCACTATCTTATAATAATCTATCTCTACAGTACAGGTTCTATGTTGTAGGACTTTCTTTATTATTATTTTTGCCTTTCTCCTTCACTACTGAGCAGCCCAGAAGCTCCACAATTAAAGAACTCGAAACATTTCTCGAAATTATGTTGTTCCAACAACAGTACTTGGTACTAGTCACTTAATAACCAACACAAAGTTTGGCATTGTGCACGAGTTCAATAAACTATAAAGCCAACATAAAATCGCCATAACACTTCGTCCCTAGGTGATAAACATTAAACTTACATATGTCTTTAGAATTTCTATATCTCCTTCATCAAGAACTGGAAAGGCAAGACAGGACAAAATAAAATTAAAAATTTGAATTTGGGCATCAATGAGAATCAACTTTTCAAATGATTTTCCACTGGATTTTTCTCATCAAATGAACCATTTAACAACAGAACACATACCTTGGATTGGTTTATCATCTTTCGAATCGTCATCTTTAGTTTTCCTTTGATCTTTTCCTAAATAATCGGGCATTTTGTTTGAAAAACTTCTTTCGATTTTCAAATATGGCGGACAAAAATACAACTGCGCATGACCTTCGTCTGCTTTGTCATTGTTCCCATGAACCTTTTCAAACTTTTAAACACTAGTGCCAGTCTATGGTAATTTTAAAATTGACATTTCACTGAAGAAGGGCAAAGCCCGAAACGTCTGAAAACTTTCACATTTTCCGAAACGTCTGAAAACTTTCAAATTTCAAATTTTCGGCACTTTTCTACATTAACATTTTCCATTATTTATTGTGTCACAAGTGCCACGCAGTTTTTTTAACTTTTTTGTTCAACTATTTTGCCAGTCTATGGTAAGCCTGCGAGCAAGCTTGGGGTTTGGGGGGAGGTGGAGGGGGTGGGCGGGGGAACCAAGCCCCAAACCCGAAACCTCGAAACCGAGCCCGAGAGCTTGCTCGCAGGCTAAGTCTATGGTGGCCAGGGCTGCCATTACGTATTTTAAGCATTTTTTGTAAAATTACTTTTCATCTTATTTCGTTTTTGAATTGAATTTGATTTTGGGTTTAATTCACTTTTCTTCTTCGAAAGATTTTTAAATTCGATTTAATTTCAATAAGTCGATTTTTTTTAAATTGTAACTTTATAATTAGGTTTAAGTCATTAAACCTATTAAACCTGCCCTAATTTCCGTTGTACTAGCCTTGCATTTTAAATGGTTTGTCTACACTTTGAGTGACATCTAGTACTCGCATCCTTTATAGAGCAGTTTTCAATAGGCCATTTGCACGATGACGTCATATGACTACAACTACCAGAATCCTTCATTTTTTTGTTTTGTAGTGCAAATTAGGGCTATTGTTATTTAAACCGCACTAGGATTACAAAATTTGAATAAGAAAGGAAAAACAAAATGAATTCTGGTAGTTGTAGTCAAATGACGCCATCGTGCAAATGGCCTATTGAGTGTGGTAAAACCAAACCAAAGTAATTACTCTGACCAATCACAGCAGTCGTAAACAATCCAATGAACCAATCAGAGCTCGAAGCAATTACATGTCGGTGGCACCAAGCGCGGGAAAACGCGTGCGAGCAAGTCACGATTGGTTTTGGTTTTACTTCTGATTGGTCGAGAAAGTGGCGCGAGAGTTTTTAGCCAATCACAACGCGTAGCAATAAAAAACCAAAGCAACTGTGTAATTACTTTTCACACTCAATTGAAAACTGCTCTAAAGGAGATCCGGAAAGAAAGTTACCAGACTAGTTATCGTAGTGTTGAATGGTCCTCTGCATTTAAACATTTGATACATTTTAATTGCGCATGCTCTTGCTTTCCGTTTTGGTTTACTTTAGATTTATTATTGTTATTATTTTTTTTAAACAAACATTTTTACTTTAAGTAATGATCCGCATAAGAAGGAAAGTGCTGAAACGCAATGCACGATGGAATGTCAACTTTTTTCATTGTTACAACTAGTGATCTGATTGGCCTAGACTCAAAAACCGCTAAAAAGTTAAGGTTCAAGGTGCATTTTGTCTAATTGTTTTAAGGTTTCAAGTAATTTGAGACCTAATCGCACAACATGCAATTTTTAAAAGATATTGTATTTGGGGAACTTCATCAAATAAGCAAAATTATTAGCTATTGTCTTCTGCTATTCTGATTGGTTAAGCACAAACATTTCCCAAAATTTATTTGACGCAAATGGATTTTCTTTATTTTTATACTGAAATATAATTATGAACCATGAGCCCCTCCTCTATTCTTAAAATCAAAGATATTCTATGTGGAAAAGAGCCAATGCGGCAGAACAATGAAGTTTACGGTAGTTCTTATGTGGAGCATCACTTTAAATACAAAAATGCTAAAAAACGTAATGGCAGCCCTAGGGTCCACCATACCAGTCTCTCTGCGAACCTTGATTGCTCATAAGGTTATTGTAAAGTTGCATAAGTATTGTTGAATACTTTTCCACAAATAATTTATTTACACGGTATTAAACGCCCCCAGGTATTTTTGTCTACCCCGCAGAATATCCAGTTCATTGGATATATGTGATCAGCATGGAGCGAATAAAAATGGAGCAGAAATTTCCAATTTTAAAACGTCCTCCTTTTTAAAGGGGAATTGGGAACGGCCGACAAACTTATAGAGACAATCCACACATACTGAATAGCATTTTTTTATTTTGATATATATATTTTTATTCATTTCCATTATAACAACTAAATTTACCAGTTTTACTATCTATCTATCTATCTATCTATCTATCTATCTATCTATCTATCTATCTATCTATCTATCTATCTATCTATCTATCTATTTATCTATCTATCTATCTAAGCCCGCGTCATCAGCGCGCGTGCGGCTACTATAGGAAACCACGATTATACAACTTTATATAATATAAAGGGTGAACATTTCACATTTGCACTCGTTAATAATATTAAAAAGCGAAAAACCGGATGAATACTGGATATTAACATTAAAAAAATCCGTGTTAATATTCGCACACGTTTGTGTATGCTGCTAAGCGAAATATCTATAACTCTAGAAAGAGCGTGTATCAAAAATAACAATCTTCTCAATTATTTTGCTAGATAACTACAGCTTTTAATTTAGAATGCCGTTTACAAAGTCTTGCAAAATATGAACTGAGTACATTCCTGTCTAAAATATACTGAGTACAGTTGACTCTCCTAACCGACTCTAAAACAAAATACAAAGCCAAGGTGTGTTGTGATAATTTCTAAGCCATACTTAGTGAATAATACGTTGATGACAGTTACATGTAGCACAGAGCATGTAGCAGATTTTGGTGTCCAAAGGAACTTTTTGTGACGTAAAGTTATGTAACAACTGGCCCTGGATAGCGCTATCCACCGGATAAATCACTATCCAGTAGATAACACGAAGGATTTTGTTAATACTTATCCACTGGATAGCGATTTATCCGGTGGATAGCGCTATCCACCTTTTGAACAACCGGGGCCAGATTTAACCGCAATAATACAATTGTTTATCCACGCTTTAAGAAATGACTCAGCAAATTGAAATAATTGTCTAAATTACGTAAATTACGTAAATGCTTTAGCCGGATTTACGCATAAATGCGTAGTGAGGGCGTATATCCGCCCATAACATGAATAGTAAAATAGTTGAACATTGTAACTTTTAGACCAGATTGTGAATGGAGATGACATTGTGATTGTACCGATTGTAGATTGTGACCAAATCGAAGATTGTAGATTGTCCAGAAATTGTATTGGATTGTTACCGGATTGTACAACTGATGTGTAACCTTGAACTGAGTCGTAATAAACCGCAGAAAAGAGAAAGATACAATCCTCGTTTAGTGTGGACCAGCGTGTGCGGAGAGTTGGTCGCGTACGGGAAGTGGTTGCATACGGCGAGAAGTGCATGGTACTTGCGAGAGGTCAAACCACAGGACGTCTTAATTAATAACTTTGAATCATATAAATCTGTAGTAATTTCAGTGTACAACTCAAGCACCTATCAGCACATAAGTAGCCTAGCCTACGTGTAGCCGTACCCACCCATCCCCGGGATACACCGAAGAGAAAATGAACAGGTTTTTGTTTTTTTTGCTCTTGTGGATGTTTCTCTAACGCTATGTAACAGGCGTAAAAGGGGAAGGAGGGGGACGGGGCAAAAACGAGGAAGAATTTTCCCCTTTACTTCTCAGTATTCGACCATCCGTGAGAGACAAGAGGCACCATTTGACTGGATGGGCGGGTATGGCTAAACATATGCTATAAATTAATTTGGTTGATTGTTTAACTTGATCAAAACACGTTAATTGCACGAAAGCATCTCATGTTGACTGCACGTTAGCCTGTGAACAGGCTTCTTTTTGGGGAAATACACCACTTTCATAATGGCGGCCGATTTATTTATTCTTTTATATGTATGTTAATTAGCCTCACCGGCCTCGTTTTAGAGTAAAAATTCTTTTGAATTTTGCACACGCCAACGAGGCCGGTGAGGTTAATTAACATACATATAAAAGAATAAATAAATCGGCCGCCATTATGAAAGTGGTGTATATCGGCGAGCGAAGCGAGCCGAGCGCGGATTGGGGAAGAGGGAACGGGGGACGAAGCCTGTGGACTCGCCTTTGATGCCGCCGTTCCGCCCCCTAGTAATTATCCTGTTATGATATTGTCAACAAGTTAATTAATATGTCAACAAGTTGTCATGTTTTTTTCGGTCGTCCCCCCTTCCCTCTTCCCCAGTCCGCGCTCGGCTCGCTTCGCTCGCCGATTTTAACCTAACCCAATTTCTCCAAAAAGAAGCCTGTTCACAGGCTAACTGCACGTCGGGTTACAGTTCAGGTATCCGGCCACAAAATGCACAGATGGATCTGGAAGGTGAAAAAGGAACTCTTATCAGGATAGGCAATGTAGCGTTTATAAATGTAATTGCTCATATTTTTAATTTTAATAACCGTGATGGTGCCAGTGGTGCGCCTAGGTGAGTTTTAGATATGTATCAGAGTGTTGTTACGGCATATTTTTCAGTGAAAAGTAGAATTTTCTTTTCTTGAACAATATCTTAATCTTTGTGATCGTAAAGCAAGTCTTATAGGTGTTTTCACCTGCTGTTAGGACGTAGCCTTTGGAATATATGAAATGAGCTTAGGAATTGTAAAGCCGGAGCGAAAGCTAATATATCTTTATAATTTTTTCTATTTGGTAAGCTTTCCGGCAAGAGGAAATGTCCAAATACTATTGGCTACAACTCGTTGATATGACGGACATTTTGAGTTCTGCTTGTAACCAAACGAGTCAACATCAGCAATTAAACAACATGTTCCTGAATGAAGTTCTGATCCACTTGATCTAAAATATCTCGGTTAGTAGCAAGGCACCTCTTGCTTAGCCATCATCAGTAAATCTAAACTCTCCGAGAGTCCCTGCCACAGCAGCCAATCAGAGCGTTCATTGTACGATCAAAATTTTGTAAAAATAACCAGCCGTATTACACAACATTTCGCTGAATTAATAATCTCTATTTATCATGATCGTACAAAAAAATGAAGGCAGGTTGGAGGGGGAAGCGGCCGTGTACGTTATTTTCAGTAAGTATTCAGGAATACGGTCGAAAATTCGAACGCGCCCAGAGATGAAAAGGAAGCGTTGTAATAAAAAAAGAACGTCTTCACATGTGTTTTGTACTCACTTTGAATGGCCCTGCAAAGCGGAAGAGTTCGCTTGTTGTCCGCTCTGTCGTGTGACTTGGGCGTTTTCATTCTAAGGAATACAACAAAATGGGACGAATATGTTTTCCAGCTTTAAAGATGAAACATTATATTTCACAGAGATTTCCGCGACATTCAAAATCAGTTGCATCGTTTCTCTTTACGCCAACACCAAACTTTGAGCATTTCACAATTTCTGATGCAGATAAATAAATAAATACAGATATAAGTTCGGAATTATTGTCCAGGCATTTAGGGGCCGATTACATGGCGAATTTCAGCCCGGGCTGAAATTTCAGCCCGGTTAGGCGCGCTGAGATTTTAGTTCGGTTTCAGTGAACAAATGTTCTTAGAGCAGTTTTCAATGACCCTTATCGTAGATGAGGACGCCACGCCAACATATCAGCGATTTCTCGCTTTCTTGACCCTATAGTCTCGTTTTGATGTTTACGAGAACCTCTGACGACGATGAGCGTAAACATTAAAACGAGACTATAGGGTCAAGAAAGCAAGAAACCGCTAATATGTTGGCGTGGCGTACTCATCTACGATAAGGGCTACTGAGTGTCGTAAAACCAAAACCAAAGTAATTACTCTGACCAATCACAGCAGTCGTAAACAATCCAATGAACCAATCAGAGCTCGAAGCAATTACATGTCAGCGGCGCCAAGCGCGGGAAAACGCGTGCGAGCAAGTCACGATTGGTTTTGGTTTTACTTCTGATTGGTCGAGAAAGTGGCGCGAGATTTTTTAGCCAATCACAAAGCGTAGCAATGCAAAACCAAAGCAATTTTGTAATTACTTTCGACACTCAATTGAAAACTGCTCTGAAACGACGTTTGCGATTCATTACATGAAGAAAGTTTCAGCCCGCGGGCTGAAATTTCCATCCCGGCTGGGAATTTCAGCCCGGGAAAACGGGATAAAAACCTCATGTAATCAGAACGAAATCTCAGCCCAGGCTGAAAAGCGAGGTCACCTGGGTAGAAATGCACAATGATTTGTTTTCAATGAAACAAGATGGCGGCGTGGGCTGTCAGCCCGGGCTGAAATTCATCATGTAATCGCAACAAATTCCAGCCCGCCTACCGGGCTAAAATACGCCATGTAATCGGCCCCTTAATTACTGGCGAGCCATAGCGAGGCAGAACACTATTCTGGATCGTGCTTGAATTGTGTTACGTAACAAAATCCTTGTGTTTCCACAGGACACCCAAGCGAAATGTCTCCATATTAATGATATTTGAAAGTATGAGACATTGCATGGAATTTCGAACTGACCGTTTTAAGCAATATTTAAAATCAAAATTGCTGAATAAAGTCGATGAAACACTTATGGTGATAGATGGACTAAAAATAGCTCAAATAGCCGCGTAGAAGCGCAGTATAAAAATAGAAAACAACACCAATTTATATAAGTCGGTTTGATAAAATAATAAACAAATAAATGAATAAATAACTATATTTAGAGAGGAAAGCCACATCAGCCGAAGCTGGTTTTCATGCAGGTCCTCTTTCCAGATCGAATTGGAATTTAGAATGTTGGAATTTAGAATGTTAGAGTGTTGGATCGATTCGAAATTATTCAGCAATTTTGATTTAATACATTGCTTACAGTCAAACCGGATGTTCTATTGCAGGCAACTTTGCATTTCCGCCGCAACATTGGTATTTTGATTGACAGTTTGCTTCGAGCAAAGTTGGAAGTTACGCGAGCAACTAGAGTTGCAACTTTCGCGAGCAAGTTCCTATTTCAAACTTGTTGTCAGTTGCAAATTGCGAATTTTGTGAAAACACCTCCTTCTTCAGCTTCACAACATTGCATTTAGAAATCCGGCAACTGACAACAAGTTTGAAATAGGAACTTCCAACTTGCTCGAAGCAAACTGTCAATCAAAATACCAATGTTGCGATAATGCGCCGATCAATTCGAAACATCAACATCCCCCATCGCGTTGAATGGCAATTGAAGCTATATTTTAAAAATCTTTGATTTATTAATATTTAACATATTTAACACTATTCATACAAAACATCAAAAACACTGCAAAGCTTTGTAAGCCCCTTTTTCACTAGCCATTCACTAACAAAAACGATACTTTTTTCCTTTAAATTGCTCCACGTTGAATCTGAACTGCTACCACGTGCGTTTGATAGACGCCGACCAAAAAAAGATATTTTGAACACTTCCGGTTCAAATTCTCCACCCCACCCAGGCAAAGTCAAATTCCCCACCCCCGGATGTCCTTTCACATCAAATTCCCTACTCCCCGGGCACAAAAATGTTCAAATGCCCGGGGCATGCCCGGGCGGGGGGGATGCTGATGTTTCGAATTGATCGGCGCATAATAGAGCTATAGGAAAATTTATTTGTTGACGCAAATAATTAATTTGTCATGATTTCTTTACGTTTTGATGTGTTTGTCGAAAAATTCAACTACTCGAAGAAGCGAAATGTTTGTTGATTTTTTACAGCCAATTTGCCAGACTGCGTGTCGCCAAATGCTCATTTTTATAAACATCGGGCCGGGCGACAGTCGGGCGATCAGTTCTGTGCACAGGTAGAGAGAATGTGGTTTCTAAAATGTATTTCATCGCCTGTTTTTTCAAATGTTGAAATATTTTCCCAGACGCGCGCGGCTTTTGATATGTTATTGTTTTTGGCCCATTTGCCCAGCGAAGTCTCGATCAGTCGATCTTAATAACTGGTTTTTTATCAAGCCGAAAAACTACATTTGTCCAGAGCGTTTGTTTATCTTCAACAGTTTGGTTTAATATTCCTGTGTATTTGTCGAACAAGGATTTTACGGGTGTATTCTTAAATTTATTTACCAGAAATCACAAAGGCGGAACATTTCTTTTCAGTCGCTGGAGTCCGTCATGAGTCCCCGTGGCGTACACGACGTAAAATGATCCCGACGCAAAATGTGACATACTGTAATGTCCACTGCAGTTTGCTCGCGATTTCTCAACTCAACAACAGCAACAGCGAAGACAAAATAGCACTCTTTTCTGAGAAACAACTGCAAACTATCCGTACGGATCCGCTTATTTCGTGTTTTTAATATTTTCAAATATCTTTAATATGCAAACTTTACGCTCGTGTGTCCTGTGGTGTTACTGTTAGGTAAGGAGCACTTTGTTTTAACTCTCTAAGGCATACGCACGAGGCTAAGCAGCTGTGCACGGATCGAAACACGTGGACGACTGCTAGCTGTCCCGCTGGTTTTATTGGAAGGGGTGCGTTTTTTTCTACGACATGTTTTTATTTGGTCGTGGAAGCATTTATCAAGGTCACGAACAGTTCGGTGATGAATCTCGAAAACATTGTGTATTTTTATACATTGTCGCAATTAAAGGACAGAAATTTTGGACTGATTAAAGCAAAGGTTAATAGCTAAAGAGGTTGCATCGATCACTGAGAGACTTTGCGTGCACTGAAGCACGCGCGGACATTGAATCCGTCACGAACAGTAAGAATAATTATGACATTTTGCTTGCCTTTTTATCTTTATTTCTGTGAATTTTAGTTTCGTGGTGTAATAAAGTGTTTTTGGCTATTATTTGTTGTAAATTACATCGGGTACGAAAGTATAGTATACGTCGGATCCGAGACCGCTTCATTTTAAACTAGTGAATCATTCACTAGTTTAAATTGTTATAAGATGACTTGGTTCAACATAAGGTGATTTGAAGAAATGCGTCTTATCTAAGCACTTTTTTTAAGAGGTTAGGCCCGGTTCAAACGTCGAACTTCACATGTGCTGAATCTAATGCATTAGATTCGGCCCATGTGAAGTTCGTAAAGCCCGGTTCAAACGTCTTGATGTATAAGATTTTAGTTTTTACGGAGAAGGTGAGGCAATCGATCAGGTTCTAATTCGTGGAGATATTTTTTCCTTAAGACTTGTCCTCAGAGACCTCAGAGTCAACTGCCGAGTTCAGCTTGTTGGTCTCTGGAGACGTTCGAAAAGGGTGACACGCAAAAACCGTTCAGTTGCTCAAAGCGACTTCACCCTTTGAAGCAAAACATGCCATCAGTATTGATCATCCGTTGTGGCGAGCCCGTTGAGACAATATGTTCAACCGTTGAGGCAAAATATTTGACCGTTAAATCAAAATGTTCAGTCTTCGCCCTTGAGGCAAAATATTCGACTGTTGAGTCAAAATGTAAGCTTAATAATTCGCCAATTCAAGCAAACTATTCGACGGTTGAGTCAAAATGTTCTTCGCTCATTGAGGCAAAATGTTCAACCGTTGATTCAAGGTCTTCTTCAACAGTTGAGGCAAAATATTGACCGTTGAATCAAAATATTCTTCGCCCTTAAGCAAAATATTCGACTGTTAAGTCAAAATGTAAGCTTAATAATTCGCCAATTCAAGCAAACTATTCGACGGTTGAGTCAAAATGTTCTTCGCACGTTGAGGCAAAATACAGAAAATATTCAACGGGTGATTCAAGATCTTCGACAGTTGAGGCAAAATATTTGACCTTTAAGTTAAGATGTTCTTTGATAGGCTCCTGATTTTTGAAGAACATTGTCGTTGCCGGCGACATATCATCCCGTACAACGATTAGTTATAACGTCCAATTAAAAATACTTCTGTACTAAGTACGTGAACAGTATGCCACAGTGCTTACATTAGACATCAAAAGACACCACTTATTTATTGGGACTGGTGTGTTTGGAAGGCGTGCTTTTTTCTTCTACATGTCTTTATTTGCTCGTGGAAGTATTCATCAGGTCACGAACAGTTCGGTGATGAATCTCGAAAAAACATTTGTGTATTTGTATACATTGTCGCAACTAAAGGACAGAAATTGAACCGTGGACTAAAAAAAAGCAAATTAAGATAAGCTAAAGAAGTTGCATCGATCGATCACTGAGGGACTTTGCATGCACTGCAGAACGCGGACATTGAATCCGTTACGAACAGTAAGAATAACTGTCTCATTTTTCTTGCCTTTTTATCTTTCTTTCTGTGAATTTTAGTTTGGTGGTGTAATAAAGTGTTTTTGGCTGTTATTTGTTGTAAATTATATAGGGTATGGTGGTATACGTCGAATCTGTGAGCGCTTCATTTAATTTTAAACTAGTGAATTCACATCTCATAATCAAAAATAAAGCCCAAAATGTGTCTTATCTAAGCACTTTTTATTTAAGAGGTTAATCAACGTAATTTAGGTTGAAAAAGATACAAACATTCATGTTATCCCAGGCTGGGCACCAATGCCTAAGATGAAAAATACGTTTAAATGTAAGATTTTAATTCTTACGGATCGAGGAGTAAGTGAAGCAATTGATCAGCTTCTAATTCTAATTCGTGGAGATAATTTTTTTCTTCGAAGTGGACTAATACTGGATCAAAAGATTTGTCCTCAGAGTCAACTGCCGAGTTCAGCTTGTTGGTCTCTGGAGACGTTCGAAAAAGGTGAGACGCAAAAACGTTCAGTTGCTTAAAAGCAACTTCACCCGTAGCCTGCATTGCAGGCGTTTAATGATGGGGCGAAAATTCGAGGACGCGCGGTTTATTTTTAGCAGGCTACTTCACCCGTTGGAGCAAAACATTCCATCAGTATTGATCTCCGTTGTGGCGAGCCCGTTGAAGCAAAATATTTGCCCGTTGAATCAAAATGTTCTTCGCCATTGAGGCCAAACTGTATTCGACTGTTGAGTCAAAATCTAAGCTTAATAATTCGCCAGTTCAGGCAAAATATTCGACGGTTGAGTCAAAATGTTCTTCGCTCGTTGAGGCAAAATATTCAACCGCGTGGATTCAAGATTTTCTTCGGCAGTTGAGGCAAAATATCTGACCGTTGAGTCAAGATATTCTTCGCCTGTTGAGGCAAAATATTCCATCGTTGATAGACTCCTGATTTCTGAAGAACATTGGCGTTGCCGGCGACATATCATCCCGTACAACATTAGTTATAACGTCTAACTAAAAATACTTCAGTCATAAGCACGTGAATCAGAGTATGCTACAGTGCTTACCTTAGACATCAAAAGACACCACTTATTTATTGGGAGGTGCATGTTCTTTTTTTCTACATGCCTTTCTGATTTGCTCGTGGAACTCCGATTCGTTAGGTCACGAACAGTTCGGTGATGAATCTCGAAAAAATTGTGTATTTGTTTCCATTCTCGCAACTGAAGGACAGAAATTGAACCGTGGACTGAGCTTAAGAAGTGGAGTTGCATCGATCACTGAGGGACTTTGCATGCACTGCAGCACGCGGACATTGAATCCGTTACGAACAGTAAGAATAACTGTCACATTTTTCTTGCCTTTTTATCTTCCTTTCTGTGAATTTTAGTTTGATGGTGTAATAAAGTGTTTTTGGCTGTTATTTGTTGTAAATTATATAGGGTATGGTAGCATACGTCGAATCCGTGACCGCTTTATTTAATTTTAAACTAGTGAATTCACATCTCGTAATCAAAAATAAAGCCCAAAATGTGTCTTATCTAAGCACTTTTTATTTAAGAGGTTAATCAACTTAATTCAGGTTGAAAATGATACAAACATCCCATCTTATCCGAGGCTAGGCACCAATGCCTAACTTGAAAAATACCACTAAATGTAAGATTTTAATTTTTAGCATGGGGATCGATGAGTAGTGAAGCAATTGATCAGGTTCTAATTCGTGGAGATAAATTTTCCTTAATGTACTTCGAAGTGGACTAATACTGCATGGATAAAAAGACTTGTCCTCAGAGTAAACTGCCGAGTTCAGCTTGTTGGTCTCTGGAGACGTTCGAAAAGGGTGACACGCAAAAACGTTCAGTTGCTCAAAGCGACTTCACCCTTTGGAGCAAAACATGCCATCAGTATTGATCTATCCGTTGTGGCGAGCCCGTTGAGACAATATGTTCAACCCGGTTGAGGAAAAATATTTGACCGTTAAATCAAAATGTTCAGTCTTCGCCCTTGAGGCAAAATATTCCGCGACTGTTGAGTCAAAATGTGAGCTTAATAATTCGCCAGTTCAGGCAAAATATTCGACAGGCAAAATATTCGACGGTTGAGTCAAAATGTTCTTCGCTCGTTGAGGTATAAAATATTCAACCGCGTGGATTTAAGATCTTCTTCGGCAGTTGAGGCAAAATATTTGACCGTTGATAGACTCCTGATTTCTGAAGGACATTGTCTTTGTCGGCGACATATCATCCCGTACAACATTAGTTATAACGTCCAACTAAAAATACTTCAGTACTAAGCACGTGAACAGTATGCTATAGTCAGTTAGACATCAAAAGACACCACTTTTAATAGCTAATTCTTCAGTCCCCATCTGTTGGGTTGTTAGTTACCTGATTATTCCGTGGAACTGTGAAACCATATTTAGATAGCAAATAGCGTAATAACTTTTGGTCGGTCGTGTGTCTTGCTACAAACCAGTCGGCCAGCCCAGGTCGATGAGATTGTTGGTTATCACGATTTGTTCTCATTCTGTAGCAAATAGATGCCTCTGGATTCATCGAGAATTCAGTGTTTTCTTTCAGACGTGTTCACTATGAGCCAAAGATCTAAAGGAAAAAAAGTTGATTAAACAAAAAAAAATTGTTAGCCACTGTTAACTTCCTTACAACGTTTTGAACATATGCCTAGAATTGTTGTTCAAACCACGTCAAATTTGGAAAGAAATAATCGATACAGTCAGCTGAGAAAAATAATAAAGGAAGTTTAGATTATAGCGAATTCTAGAATCTAATAAATTCTAGAATCGATTCTAGAATAATAGCCAAAAAGGCATGCATACCACTGTCGTAAGACAGCTCTCACCAAAATAACTTTTTTGACTTTTCTCAGTTTGAGTACTGAACCGCTTTGTGATGTGTCCTGAAAGTTAGGAAAATATAGGTGATAGGTCTATCCGGAAGCTACGCGTACGTGATAAGCTTCTGGTCTATCAGAATACTAATATTTAACTAGTAGTAATCATAGATTATAGTGCGTCTCCTTATCCCGTGGCACCTCGTCTTGACCTAGTACCTCAGTTTCATGAATTAATTCAGCCACTGTTTAAAAGGGCTATGTCGCGACATATGTCACGCAGGCAAAAACGTCGGGCCGACATCAAACAAATTCACGCTATCGCCGTGGAATCGGGCAAAATCCTGCCGTGCTGTGTACTCCGAATAGTCTCAGATTTTTCCGACATATACATGTAAATAGTATATTTGTCTTGATTTCATTTCGTTTATTTCTCCGATTCTGAAATCATACTCCTCAGTACATGTGCTAATACCGAAACCGGAAATGAGAAATTTCTGAGAAAAGCCTGAAAAAGTGCTCCCGTGATAAACTTCTTGGACACCGCGTTAATGGAGCATGAAATCGACGATTAAGTCACGCAACATTCAAGGTAATTTCGCGGGATTTTTCGGATAAAATTACAGCTACCAGTTGCAAGTAAGACACAAGACTGTTGAATATAATTCCTTTATTAGCTAGACAAATTTTAGTCACAAAACTGCGAAATCTTTAGTCGCAAATGCGCCCGATACAAGAGCAATTTCGAGCGCTGTAAAGTTAATCTGCGTTCGCCTGGCGCGGCCGGTCAGTGAATTATTGCTACAAGACATACAGCGAATTGCACCGTACCGTAGAACATCGCGAAGAACGACGTCGGTATTTAGGTGAAAGCTTCCCAAATCAGGCAGAAAACCACAGCAAAATCAAGATAGAACATTCAAAACATACTAGAACGGTAGCGAGGGAAATCCGATAACTTCTTGCTTGATTCCAAAGAGACCCAACAACTTACTTGGTCCGGAGAAGAACCTTCGTCAGTCAAAGATTACGGATACAATTGTACATGTCAGTGGACTTGCAATTCGCAAGTGTCTCATTCGGAGATACATTTTTGCGAAAAATTCAGCTTACGGCCATGTGTCTTTTGTTAGACTTGCAGTAAGCGGACATCGCTCGTGTAACGAGTTCTGTGGCGAATTTTCTGAACTGTTTTCAGTGTTTCAAGTTTGCTGATAGTAATTTTTTTGGTGGCTATCGCCCATATATGCATCTACTAAGGATGCTCTTGGACTCAAATGACCTTCTCGAAGCTGGACCAGCCGTGACATGGACAGCATTTAGAGCAATCTTGCCGGTGAAGAGATATTTTCATCTCCGAGAAACAGCCACTGCAAATTCGTGTTCTTTGACAACCAGTTTTAGAGTTGATATGACGATCTAGAAAAATAACTGTTTCCTCCGGTCGTATCTCGCGAGCGCCTTGAGTTAAATGTGAGTTGGCAAATGCCAGATGCGTGTATTCTCTCATATCATAACATCAATAAATTCACATTCCGCACCGCTTTTCGCTTAGCTGACGGGTTTTATTTTAGATATAATATCCATGTAGCTCCATGTATGGTGGTACATAGGTGAAGAGGTGAACGCTTGCGGTTTACCGCCATGCAAAGAAAAAACTGCAAATTTGGCATCAGCATGCAATCAGCCATCAATTCGCTACTCTAGAAACTCAGTATTTTGGCAAAGGATACAAATACAGATCATTGTAATATTCATTTTGGGGCAACTGTAACAAAGCTTTAGAAGATTCAAAATCACGCAGCCCGTAAATTAATGCCCGCTTGTTATGATGAATGATTGATCGCTTGTTCCGGTCATCAAGTTAGCCCACCGCCATCAATGATTAGAATCGAAACCTATTATGATGTATAAAACCTTATTCCAGAATATCTAACACTGATCTACTTGTAGTTTAATTTGTGTTTCGTGACGAAGTAACTTGTTATCAATTCAGAAATTCTGAAAATAAGCTGGCAGTTTCCACAGCCCTGCTCCGATTATTATTTCCGCTGCCGGTTAACATCTTGATTAAGTGCAATCAATAAATATATAAATAATCTTTTGCATACTTATAGGATAAGTTGTTGACAGTAATCCCACGTGGGAGGAACATGTTAATTACATGCGTCGTAAGATTAACAAGAAACTTGTAGGTCTTTTGCGGCGCATCATGGAGTCCTGCTTCAGTACCACAAACGCTAGGATTACTTTTTTAAACTCTTTTATTCTATCCCTCTTTGACTACAGTGATATTATATGGGGAGACCGGGCAACACTACTCTTATGGCGGAGCTACAAGTTCTACACAATAAGACTGTGCGACTTATTTAGATCTTCCCCTGCGCGCTTCTGCAAGCGACGCAGGTTCCCTATTGTCCCTTTTAGCGAGAACCTAACCAAACAAAAAACCCAAACCCGATTTGGCGGGTTTTTTTGACAAACTGTCAATAGATCTTTCCCGCATTCCACTCCAGTGATCGTGAACACACACAATGAAACGAGGTCGAGGCTTGGGTGACAGTTTCATACAAATCACTGTATTTTGTCCACGCTAGCCTCGAGTTGGTGCCTTTGTTCACAGGAATGCGGGTCTTATAGTGCCTTGTCAGCACTCACATTTCGTTGATTGACACGGGATTAGTTGTCAGATTTTTAATCGCTACGTCTGTGTATGCTCTTAAAACAGTTAGAACAAGCAAGGTGCGTGTGAGTTTTAACAGAAACCGCGCTAGAGGGAAAGAAAACTATTTCCATCAAGAAGAATGTTGGCAAAACTTTCAACGCAAGGGTATTTCGCAATTTTGTTTCAACGTTGCTAAGGTTTTACAGGGTTTTGCTTCAGTCCTTGCATAGTTCACGGCTGCTTTAGTACGTCTCAAATGGGCGGTATCAGTATCATGCCGCAACAATGAGCACGGAACGCCACTACTATATACTGACTGCGGCAAATATCAAATGTGTTAGGGCCTGGTCGCACTACAGTCAAAAACAAAAATTAGCCCGTGCAAAAATCGAGGAAAACTAAATAAACCGCTCCGGTGGGACACGCTTTTTGTGGAATGTTTTTGTTTCTATGTCATTTTGCGTTGGCTAATATAATTTTTGTTTTTGACTGTAGTGCCCTTAGTCGTAGACAAAGAAGGGTCCAGGGGTCAAGAGCTGTGGTGGTGAGCGCAGCCTGTTTTGACTATTTGGATAATTAAAAGTTTCCTTCTGATGATCACGTTTTTCCGTTTAACACCTGACGCAAACAGTGGACGCGACGTGGTTGATGTGAAGAGCACGAAGGCGCTATTCCCAAAAAAGGGGCTGATATTCCCGACGCGTTATTGTTTGAAAGACAGATGAGCTATCGCGTATAGCCTGGTTTAGTTTCAACTACTAAAACATGTACTAAATATTCCTGATTCCCCTTTTTAAAACCCCCACACTGGATTGTCTGCATTGTTCAGATTCTTTTGAGTTGGCATGATTGATTTTCCTGAAAATGGGGAGTAGTTAGAGCAGGACCTAAACTAGTTTCAAAGGATTGAAAATTGGTGGCCTAGGGTGTAGTACAGTTGTCATGTGCTATAACGGAGAAATGGATTAAGACAATACTCCAACAAAACGAGTAAGGATCAATTAAGGAAATATAAAAACACAAGCCAAAGAGAGCTTAGCTTATCTCAACGACTCTCTTAATATCTTCAGTCGCAGTGCGTCAGTGAACCTTTGCACCCGCGAAGGGCTGAGCTATTTTTACTATATGACTACGAGCAGTCCCTCTTTCCCAGCTTAGTCGGTCTAGCGAGAAACGAAAAAACATTGGCGAGTGAAAGTGGCCGCGCGCTCGCCAATGTTTTTTTCGTTTCTCGCTTGACGGACTAAGCTGGGAAAGAGGGACTGCTCGTAGTCTATTTTTGCTAACCGTTGAGTCTGTTAAGAACCAAATGCACTCGTTTCGCTGTTCGCTCAATAGCCGTCTTCATAATTATAATACTAGATCTAAGCATAATATCCGAAAATCTTCTGCTTCTAGACTGTAGAGACACTGGACTACTCTACTCTATGCGTTAGACATTACTCTATTATTGAGAAACCCCCACCATAGCTTGGAATAACTGCTTTCAAAGGGACACTGTCACCTATTTTTATTATCACTTTGAAAAGCCAAAAAACACATTTTTTTTCAATGGAAACCTTAACATAATGGTACAGTTTTGTTAACAAATACTCTACCAGTACATATATAGAACTAGTATTCGTTATCGTTGGCTGCGGATGGCCAGGATGGAAATGGATTGCAACTTGAAAAAATTGGCCAATTTTTTCAAGTTCCTCCCAAGAGTCGTGGAAAAATCGCAGAAAAACGTATTATGGTTTTTTGTTCCTTGAAGAAATCACTTCATGATATTATATTATTGGTGTTCTGAGAGCAATTTTATGTTTTAGCAAAGGTACTTTGTCATATATATATATATAGTGCGTTTTGACCAAAACACAGCAAAATCTGCGTGACAATATATAATGCCCCTTTAACCCTTTTCCGACGGGTGGGGTCATTTTCGTCCCATATGGAACGATGCAGATAATTCCTTTCTCAACCCTTGGCATTCCGTTTAAACCAAACAAATGGTCAACAACGAATTTAGGAAGGATAGATCTTTCCGCAGATACCTCATTTTGGAAAATCTGACCAATCCTGACAGAGTTACACACAAAAAACCTACTCACATTTTGGGCAAAAATTCACTTCAATTTCGCTATTTGCATACCACTGATTCCAGATTAAATTTTCCATTTTCCTGGAAAGTAAGCCAGCCACAATTCCAATGGAAAGAAAGGCGATAAAGTGGGCAACAACGCACGATATTGAAAAGAAAGAAAAAGGAAAGAAAGAGAGCAAGAAAGAATTTGCAAACCTTGACAGCCGCAACTTGACGGGATTCGATGTTGCGTGCTAGAAAAAAATCGAAATTTTTAATTAAAATTTCCTATATTGTTTTTTTTTTGTTTGTTTATTTTTTCACAATTCGTCGAGAATTAGAAAAGAAAATTATCTACCCAAAAAATGTAGGGGTCACCAACCATCCAAACGAATTAAATCTAAGCAAAGTTAACGCAACGGCTACCATCTTTTGTTCTGTTTAGCTTTCTTCCTTTGCGCGCGCGCTCGTGCATGACGTAACTTGGTGTTGCGACATGGATTCCGTACGCAGTAAGGATGCGCATAAGCAATTAGCGCGAACGTTCTTAAAATCTCAGCCCAAGTAGAACTTTTTCGATCAGATGCATTTTACTTTTTCTCTATGAATGTGGCTGTGAATTAATTTGGTACCTTTTAGTGCAATTTTGAAGGCAAGGACCAACGTAACAAAACAGAAGCATCGGATCCAAATTGAGGATCTAATCAGCTATAAATAATAGTAATAAACGAAAAAAAGCAAGGCTGATTCGACAGTGAAGGAATATAAAAATGTAATTTATCCAATATTTCAAAAGGCACGGCCTTTCTTCTTCAGGGTATTACAAATAATGACTATGGGTAAACTAGGACGTTACAATTTAAATTTGAGTATAGCGTGCAATATGATGCTATGATAACATATAATACAATGGAAAAGTAACCGTTGAAGATATAACGCTTAAAAAACCGTTACAAAAGAGATGAAAAAAGAAGAACATGCAACATATAGAAGTAGATATAAACGGAAATAAAGGTATTACATTTCATCTTTTTTATTAATTCCTAGAGGTTCAAGAATGTTACCTCTATCGATGAGATATGCTTCTCTTGCTTTGCGTACAGCGTCACGATTAGAATGAATAAGTTCGAGTGGAATGAGTGTTATGTCTTTAGCTGAATGGTCGCTAGTGAGGAAATGTTCTGATACTGTAGTGGGCTTAGATATGTTAGCTGGGTTGTCAACTGTTCTGCGGTGTTCGTTAAAACGGTCCTTAAGTCGTCGTTTGGTTTCACCAATGTACTGTTTGTGGCAACGATTGCATTGTATCATGTAGATGACGTTTTTAGAGTTGCAGTCGATGTGTTGAGTGATGAGTCTAGTTTCACCTGTAGAATTAAATGTATAGGTTGTTTGCCCGTCAGATATGTAGGAACATGTTAAACAGTTTTTTCCACATGGATATGAACCCAGAGGTGGATGGGTTTGTGTGAGGCTGCGTAGTTTGGCTTTAACTAGGAAATTACTTAGGTTGTTACTACGTCTAAACGCTACAATAGGGGCAGCTTTGAAGACATTATAACAACGAGGGGATGAGGCTAGGATGCTGAAGTGCTTTTGAATAATGGATGAAATGGAACGAAGGGCTGGGTTATAAGTGATGACAAAGGGGACACGTTCACGGTTCGCGTGATGTTGTGTACGCGTCGTATTTCCTGTTTGATGAAATGACGATTGTTTGGTAAGATATGTAGTGAGTTGATCAGTACGTAGTTTGAAGGTATCGTCAGTGGAGCAAATGCGGCGAAGTCTGAGGGCTAAGCTAAAAGGAATAGCACGTTTGGTATGTATAGGGTGACATGAAGAATGTAATAAGTACTGATGTTTGTCAGTAGGTTTGGTGTAAAGGTCAGTAGTAATTTTGCCGTTGACAAGAGAAACGTTGACATCTAAAAGGGGTAAAGATGTGAGGGAATAATTGCATGTGAATTTGATGGTGGGGCAAATACCATTAAGGAAAGTGGTAAAAGTGTTGAGGTCCTCTACCGAGCGCGTCCATATCATGAAGATGTCGTCTATGTAACGCCACCATATGTGTGGACGGTAGGGGGCACGTGCTAAAGCGTCTTCTTCGAATTTGGCTAGGAAAAGATTGGCATATGAAGGGGCCATCCTGGTACCCATGGCAGTCCCGTGTGTCTGTAAGTAGTGTTTTTGGTTAAACGAGAAGTGGTTCATAGTGAGGATCATGCGTATGAGGTCACAAAGTGTTTCGGTTCTGATAGAAGTGGCGGTACGGGTACGAGTATTGAGGAAATGGCGACAAGCGTCGATGCCTTCAGCGTGTGGAATGTTGGTGTATAGTGACGAAACGTCTAAGGTGACAAGTAAAGCGTCATCGGGCAGTTGTCGCAGTTTTTCAAGTTTGTTGAGAAAATGAGTAGTGTCTTTTATGAATGACTGTGTAGTTTGTACTAATGGTTTAAGTTGATAGTCTACGAATTGTGAGACACGTTCGGTGGGGTGGCGGTTGCTGGAAATAATGGGGCGGCCCGGATTACCCTGTTTATGAATTTTAGGTAAAATGAAAAACCGTCCGGGTTTGGGGTTGGCCTGTACAAGAAAACGTTTGGTCTCATTGTCTATGATTTTGTCACGTAACATACGTTCACTGTATTCTTGTACTCGTTTTTGGATGTCGTCGGTGATATCGTTGTCAAGTTGACTATAGAATTTAGTGTCGTTAAGTTGACGTAGACATTCGTTGACGTACCAGTCTCTGTCCATAACTACCGTGGCTGACCCTCTGTCCGCAGATTTTATGATAATGTCGGTGCGTTTGCTAAGAAGTTTGAGGGCATGTCGTTCGCGTGCAGTAAGATTGTCACGTACAGGTTCTGGTTTCATGTTAAGTATGTCATGTTGTACCACGTCTAAGAATGTGTCAAGTGCTGGTTCTCTGTAGGGAGGAGGAGTCCAAGTGCCTTTGGGACGAAATGGGTTAGGATTGGTTTGAGGGGGGTAGTCGTGAAAGTATCAGTAGAAGTCGCATACGTCGGCTAAACTCATTAAAGTCTGCTGTAACTTCGGTCCAGTTTATGTGTCGTGGAGTAGGACAAAATGAAAGGCACCAAGTGAATGTTGCGGTTGTCGTACCTCCAGTATTTTTGTCTGTTGTTACGTTTACGGCGACATCTGCGATTGCGTGATGTAGATGTAGAATTGTTGACACTGGTGTTGACAACAATGTCGTGATTGTGAGTATGAGAAGTATGTGTCATGACTGATGATAGTTGACGGTTAGTACTGTTAGATAAGTTAGAATTACGTTGACGTGTACGAAAGGAAGCACGAGAAGCACACTCACCATTTGAGGATAATTTCTTGTTACGCCTAGCCTGGAGTACAGTAAAAAGTTCAGCTGCAGAGTCACTAAGAAAATGTTTGATTTTGTTCATAGTGTAAGCAGAGCATGCGGATTGAAGCTGATTTAACGTGCCGTTGAGGTTAAATCTCAACAATCTCAACTGTTCGTGACATTCTATTTTGAGAAGTTTAATCATTTCTTGAGAGGTTCTTGAGAGAAGTCCTGTCCATTGTCGAAAGAATTGTAATAAATTTGAGCCACGCCCATAATACAGTCAATAGGTAACAACACTCCCAAAGCGAACACCCCGGTAAGACGGACATCATTGGTTGGCACTAGACAATGCTCGAGGCGGAAATCAACAAAACAAACACATAGCAACAAAGTTCAGCATTTTGTTGGCGGCCAAACACTACTAATTACTCGCCCACCAATAAACGCCTACAATCCGCATAAAATCACACTAATTAACACCCCCTGAAATTCGGCGGTACTAAAGAACGGAATACAGTGGGAGGAAAAAACACCATCTGGCACGGTGGGAGTCTCGTTCGAGCACTGATTGGTTTTGAGTTTTGACTGTTGCATTAATTTTGCGGGGTGAATCGTAAGTTATTGCATTGTTGGTCATTTTTATTTATACAATTTTTTAAAAAAAAACATCACACAGCTAGATTTGTATTTTATTATTTTTTTCTATATTAAATTATCAATAACGATTACTATACAACAAAAGCCGAAAAGAAAAGACATTTACTGCTTTTAATTTAGAACGTCGTTTACAAAGTCTTGCAAAGTATGAAGCAAGTACATTCCTGTGGGACACGAAGTAGGTGATGCGATGGAGATCTGAAACATCTTGATGGCTTGTAGTAATCTAAAATATTACGTTGATAACAAGTAGCATGCGCAAGGCAATGCCATGCTTTAAAAGTCAACAGAAGTGTTCATGTACTGTGTTAGGTTACAATGCGGGTGTCCGGCCACAAAATGCACAGATGGATCTGGAAGGTGAAAAGGAACTCTTGTAAGAATAGACAACGTATATAGCAATGATCAATGTAATTGCTCACATGTGAGATAACACTGATATTTCCTTGTGATGCAGAACGTAATTGACTTATACCGCACAAAATGATCACAATTAAAAAAAAATTCTCATATCGTTAGGTAGTTTGGAGCCACTGGAAAAATGGATAATTCTTTTAGTATCACATTATCGTACAAAAAAATTAAAGGCAAGTAGGCGGGGGAAGTGTGCGTTATTTTTAGTAAAAGGTAGCGCCTACTAATAAAAAAGCGGAGAGCGTCTGCACATGTGTTTTTTACTCACGTTGAATGGCCCTGAACAGAAGAGATCGCTTGTTGTCTCCATCGAGTGACTTGAGGGTTTTCATTCTGAAGAATACAACAAAACAAACATTGTATTTCATAGCTATTTCCGCGACACTTGAAATCAGTTACGGGTACATCATTTTGCGCTCATGTTCAAACTTTTGTCTTGGTGCTGAAGCCAAATATTTTCAAACTTTGAACATGTCACAATTTCATATGCACCCCGGCCTCAGAGAACAATTCTGTTGTTGTAGGTTATCGCGCTGGTAGATAATTCAGTTCAGCCCTAGTCTGCGAGCAGGCTCTGCAATTCGAGTTTCGCGCCAGTATCCCATGCGAGCAGAAAACCAGGAGTTACGGTGGATTTAAGCTGCGCATGCGTAAGCGTAAAACGTTGGGCGTGGTTCAACGTTTTGCGTTAACACGAGCCGTGCTATACTAAAATTACCACCGTACGCACATAAAAATTAGGCGATAGTGATCACATAAGAAAGCACTTTAGCAAATTTTCCATCAATAGACACAATAGCTTTTCCCCACAACACCAGGGCAACACGAATAGTTGTAGAAAATTAGAGCAAAAATTCGTCTTCCAAATCGACACTCTTAATCCCCACTGAATATACAAACGCTTTGCATTCAACTATAAATTTATACTTGTTTTAGATGTGACCAAGTTTCTACTAATAGTGAGCTGCACCGTTTGATATATAAACTACACCGTCAACTGAACCCACAATTCCTTGATGCGCTTTGACAAAGGGCTAGCGCTCGAAACCTCAGCTTTTGAATTTCTTTACGATGGCCAATTTACCTTATCGATTTGATAAAACCAAGTAAGTCCCAATCTACCTAACTCTGTTGGTTTAGTTACCTGGTTATACCGTGGAACTATGAAACCGTATTTAGATAGCAAATGGTGTAATAATTTTTGGTCGGTCGTGTGTCTTGCTACAAACCAGTCGGCCAGTCCAATGCGATGCGTTCTGTCATCCCTATGCTTTACGTTTCTTGTTTCTAACAGAGATTGGTTGCCGCGGTTTGTTCTTGTGTAGGGTAGAGTTGCCTCTGGATTCATCAGGAATTTAGTGTTTATTTTCAGACGTGTTCACTATGAGCAAAGCCGGATCTAAAGAAGAAAAAAAGTCGATTAAACAAAGAAGCTTTGGTAGCCACTTTTTAAAAACTTCCTTGCTATGTTTTGAACATATTCCCATGCAAGTGAGGCCTAGAGTGTTGTTCAAACCACATCAAATTTGGACAAAATTATCGATACAGTCGGCTGAGAAGTTCAAAATACAAAATAATAAAGGACGTTTAGGTTAGAGAATTCTAGAATCTAACAAGTTCTAGAATCGATTCTAGAATACGTAATAGCCGAGAAGGGGTGCATACCGCATACAGTCAGAAAGACCGCTCTCACAAAAATAAATAATCATTCAGTTTTTTCTGCATGTGTCGTATATGAGCTATAAGAAAACGAAGATTTCTCAAAGTAACTAAAAATGAATTCGAGGTTGGAGGCCGCATAGCTTCTGGAATAATTTGTTCTTCGGCAAGTAGTTCATTGCAAGTATCCGGCCACAATTTCATGTTTGTTAGTTACTTTAAACTTCCTTACTACGTTTTAGACAAATGCCCAAATGAAACCTAGAGTTGTTGTTCAAACCACATCAAATTTGAAAATAAATTATCGATACAGTCGGCTGAGAATCCGAGAGGCCTGCATAGCGGCGTAAGTTATTAACTAAAGACATACAGCTCTCACAAAAATAACTTTTCTTTAAGTTTCTTCTGAAACGCTTTCTATAAGGCGTCGTATATGAAAGCTATGAAAACGAAGATTTTTCAAAGGAAAATGAATTCAAGGTCAAGAAAAGTTAAGATTGTGTTAATTGTTTTAATCACTGATCGATCAACTACTACTACTCGGCTCTCGCCGAGTTGAACGGCGAATAGTTGCTGGAAATCTTATCATAATTTTGTTGGATGATTTTGAGTTGTAAACAAATTGCATTAATTTACAGTAATTCCTGAAGCATCATATGGACTACAACAAGTAATTACAAAAAGATGCCATTTATGACAAACAGCACTTCAGCCCTTACGTCTCTCTCGGTCTGTCCTCGTCTTGTCCAAATAAATTAGGGTAAATATCGCAACTCGGCGTCCGCAGCAAGTAGCTAAATTGTCCACCATGCATTAACCGACTACTCCCGCAGGCTAGTGACCGACAATAAGTGACTCGCAAAGTCTACAGTTGTAGATGCTGTAGTTACGTTAATCATCTTGTTACCTAACTAGACTCACGATCTGTCAGTCGTCTTTCCCTTTCCGTTTTACATGTTTTGATTGTTAATCGGCTACTTTATTACTTACTGCCCACAAGGTAATATGAAACTTCCCGCCCCCGTCTCCGCAAGTGTTGATATATGCGGTTTACCGCGGATTTAGTCTCTCAAATCATGTCATGAATCCAGAAAACCTAAAACACTACCAATTGTTATGCCGTTTTATTACTGCCATTCACTAAATAACAATAACACTGACATGATACACGCCATGACCTTTTACATGCTTTAACCCTCATAGTTTCATGTTTGAAAGTGCTGAAGGCGAAAATGTGACAGGGCATTTACTGCCATTCACTGAGAGAGTCGTGGACGCAGTTGCTATGGTTGTTTTTGGAGTGTCCAACTTTATGCCAAATTAAACTACTCTTGTTAAATTTATTAATAATTCGTAAGAAAACAGCAAAGAAATATGAAAATTTACTGAATGTTAGGAAAATATAGGTGATAGGTCTATCAGAATACTAAAGCCTTCATAGCATTAATATTCTGAGGTCAAGTGCAATTTTTCAATTTGACACTGAAAATGTTACGGCTTTCACCTTGAGCTACCTTGTTAGACTTGAAGTAAGCATGAATCACTCGTGAACGGTATTTAGAATTTCAAGTCAAACATAGTGATTTTTTGTGGCTATCACCTCTACATTTAGAATAAGGATACTCTTGGACTCAAATCTGGGCCTACCAGCAGAGGCTTTTTCAGCTTTTCTAGCGCTATCGTCTCTCATATTCCCGGGGGGGGGTACTTCCTAGTAATGGGCTAATGGGGATGTGCCGCTGGATGGGGTCGCATTTTCACGACTGGATTGACTATAATGGGATTGCATTTTCAGTAGAGTTACTAGAATGGGGTCGCATAATTGTCCGGATTTTTTGGGGTACGAAAATTCTGGCAAGTATTTTTTTGGGTAGTTTTAGTTTAGCAGGGATTACAAAAAATGGGAAGATTCGCGGTAAAAACATTGTTACCGTACTTAATAATTGTTGTTTTAATATTTAACAATCGGCTCGCATTACAATTCAATCACAACTAAACATTAACTGAGTTGCACAATAATCCAGGACAAAGTCCAACACGTTTTCTATTCCTCTGCGTTGTCGTCCATCGAAGTTAGTACAACTTGAATATCTTTTTGCTGTAGTGACCGCTTGATCCCTTTCGCTTGGGACTTGCTTGCTTTTAATGTGAGATTTACAGGAACATTTATTCTGCCCCCAATACGCCAGCGACCAACTTCTAAGGCTTTAAATACTTCAGTTGCTACGCCTAACGACTAAAATTTGGCTAGCTAACGTTTTACGGTTAACGCCATTGAAACTCTCCATTGAGACCTCCGTAGGTGGATACAGCTCACTTAGGTTTAGTTGGAGGTTTTTTAAAACACAACTAAGGAGTTGTTTAGCTTTCTTCGTACCAGATTTCGTGCTTTTTAAAATGATGAAACAGTAGAATTTTCGCGTACAATTTGATTACGTCTTTAAAACATGTTCCTCGAGTCTTGCTGTTTTGAAAATACTGTTGATAAGTACTGAGATAAATCAGTATTACCAATTGGGAGCATGAATTACAATGTTCCAGTTACAGAAGAATCTAGCACTTCACCTATTTATGACGGAACGCTTGTAAATAATTTCGGTAAACAAATGTACCAGAAGGTTTGTAGGTGAAGAGTAAAGTCTTCTACATTTAATAAATGTGTCAATTCATTTGAAGATGACCTACTGTAGACTGAAAGGGTTCCAAACTCAAGGTTGATTGCTAAACAGAAAGTGACTAAGTTGGGATTGCGAAATTTACATTTACTCAAAAGTGACTAAGATGGGGTCTATAATTGGCCACAGAATAGACTATAATGGGGTAGGGGCTCTGAGAGGCCAGCGGCACATACCCAGCAAAAGTTGACCCAAGTACCCCCCCCGGGCTCATATTACACTCCTCGGCCGGCGCCGACATCTCACGAAAGCGTGCCGCGAGATAACCACTGGTACCCAGGGTAATCTGGGCCAGCATTCACTGTAATCTTACCGGTGAAGCTCGGTGAAGAGATATTTTCGTCTTCGAGAAACATCCACTGCACTTTCGAGTTCTTCGATGGGCTATTAGAGTTGATATGACGATCTAGAAAAACTTGACTCCTTCCCTATACGCAAACCGTATCCCGCGAACGCCGGCCGTGAAAACAAATTTGAAAAAGTGAAAAAAAATGACCGTCTGTACTCTTATATACAATAGCTCTGAGCCAATCAGCGCGCGGCAGTTATTGTAAATAAACGGAAAGCGCACTACTTCGCAATTTATTTTATTATTAATTTCTTATTATTATTATTATTATTTTATTTACTATTTGCGAAGTAGTGCGCTAAATAAAAAAATAAACGGAAAGCGCACTAAGTAACTTTGCAATCTAAATAAACTGTTATTGTGACGGGTAATCGTTCATGCATATCACAGCTAAGGGGTGGACATGTTTTGGATATGCATAAAGGATTACTCGTTCCAATAACAGTTTATTTAGATTGCGAAGTAGTGCGCTAAATCAAAAATAAACGGAAAGCGCACTAAGTAACTTCGCAATCTAAATAAACTGTTATTGTGACGGGTAATCGTTCATGCATATCATAGCTAGGGGATGGATCTGTTTTGGATATGCATAGCCTGCGAAAACAGCCGCCTCTCATCGGACACAAGCGGATGTATTCAGTATGAAGCATAAAACACTATAAAACCGCAACAGACATTCATGAATGCAGGATTCTATAAAATTATGGGCTCCTCCGGCGGCTCCTGACGAATATTTTTAGACTGATAATCAGAGATGTAAAGCGAATCGCTATGAAGAACGCAGTTTAGTTTGAATACAGTTTCTTTCTTCGTTCTGGGGTGGAAAATGGTCGCTCTCAGAAGTTAAGGCGATTTCATGTCCCTATATAGACAGAAACGCAGCAAACACCACGAGAAAATGGAACCGCGCAAGAAAAGGCACTTTAAGCACAAATATGTCGGGAGGCTGTATTTTCCCATACGAATGTTACGTATGAATACAGTCAAACTTCCTGTATATAACGGCTCTGTATATAGCGGTCACCCTGTATATAACGGACGCGGTCACCCTTTAGACTTCCCAAATCCACAATTTCATTATTTTTTAAACGTTATTCATTAACTTCAAGTAGAGTTTTAAGGAAACCTATACAGCTGTTTCGAGAAAGGTTGTCGGTAAAAAGCGTAAAAGTGCACGCGACAATTCAGAAAGGTATTGTGGGTAGTCATCCACGCTATATCCTAAAAACTTATTTATCCCAATGGCCCACCATCTAAGATCGTCCCTGTACGGACGAGGCATCGCGGGTTTCATGTATTTATTTGACTTATTAAAATTCATTGATTATATCCCATATTATTTTTCGGGATTGTCGCGTGCACTTTTGCACTTTTTCCGACAACCTTTCTCGAAACAGCTGTATACGAGCGGTCACCATCTATATAACGGTCACCTGACCATTTCCCAATGGTGACCGTTATATGCAGGTCAGGTATTACGGGTCTAGTGGCGAGCTGTCGCTGTGATTTTGGTACCAGGATGTTCAGTCTTAGTTGTCGCAATCACATCGTGGAACCTTCTACGTTAAAAAGGTGGAGATAACTTTTATTGCTTTTAAAATCTCAGCGCAGGTAGAAATGTTTTCGATCTGATGCATCCTACCTTTTCTATATGAATGTTATGAATTAATAATTATTAATAATTAACGATTCATTTGGTACTTTCTTTTAGCACTAAAATAAAATTTGAGCAGCGCCCACAATACAGTTAACTACAACAAATACCCCGGTAAGACGGACATCATTGGTTCATTGGCTGGTCCCGGCCGTATTTCACTATATATATTGTCGTTGCTGTAATGCTAACACACCTCTCTAAAGCGGACAGATCTAGTAGCGGAGCTGGTCCTGAGGGTGTCGGGACTAGAGAGACTTCACTGCACAGAATTCCGATATCTTTTAAGGGGTTTCTTCTCAAACGTTATAACGAAATTCTTTTAACTTAAAGTCCCCTCACCCCAATACACAAATACCGCTTTTTTAAGGAAGCGTCTCTAAGTGCCCCAAAGGTCAGTAGCCTATGATAAGGTATAAATTCGCCTATGAGTTGTTGCTTGCTGTTGCGAGTGGTCCTTCACTGATTTCTCTCTGAGATAGTCGATGATGGACTTCTCGTTGCCTAACTTACAGAGGTTCCACTGCAGCTCATAACCCTCTTCACAGGTTCAGAAAACTCACTCAACATTTGTTGATCAATAGATGTGGCGACTAATGTACAACAAATTTTGAGCCGTGTGTCATGCTATGTTAAATGTTGAAATGGGTCATTGAAGTTCTTGAATGAAAATACACACAGCCTCTATTCCACTTGAATTAACTTGTTCAACGACAACAGCAAATAAATGGGATCCGGGCAAGAATGTACTAAGTGATTTGCGAGGTCAAATTTTTTTTACTCAGAATTAACTGAATTTTTGCATGTGGCCTTCAATTTTAATGGCAAAACATTGCCCTGTATTTTTTGTTGTTTCGCGCTTCGTTTTCGAGAAATAACGGGCAAAACAAAACGATGGACGTCCTCTGTTATTTAGTGTTTAAAACAAAAGCAAAAGAAACCGTTTAAATTAATATTTAATGTGTTTGCTACTCATTCAACAGGGGTTAA